>CM045749.1:27171728-27284228 GCA_024760905.1 Plotosus lineatus | reverse complement strand
TAAAGTTCTCAACACTGTCCTCGGGGTCTTGTCTGTGCATCTTCAGGGAGATGATGAAGAAAGCTTTCTCTTGGGTTAATTAAGGTTTTTGCTCCAAAAGCAAAGAGCTTCAGCCAATAAAATACATTTAGTTTGCCTGAAAAATTGTCCGGATTGAACAGAGGCACAAAACAGTACAGTACACTGGAGGTTTCTGTTAGCCAGGCTGCTTTTCTCGAGTAATCAGTCGGCCTATATTTACTTCAAGCCAAACCAGGCAGGAATGATGTTGTCGCCAGTAAATATATAGAGACTCTACTTTCAACCTTGGCCAGAATAACAAGTTAACAGATTTTAATAAGGAAAATCAATTGGGCCTAGTGGCTCATCAGAGCCGAGGTATACCCCCAGTTTCTGTCTCGGAAAGTGACTAGTAGTTCAACTCCTCTGGGACAGGATACTAGTTCATCACAGGTTCCCCTCCCAGTGGCTCTACTAGTCCGCATTCATACTGCTGGGTGGACAGAGGCACACATCTGGTTAATACCTTACTCAAAAGTCAGAGCATGGTGGGGTATAACGTGAATTCGAACCCATGACCACTCGATCATTTCTCATTTGTTTATTCATTCGTGGAACCACTCAATCCTATTTGGGTTGCAGGGAGGCAGGAACCTCTCTCATCCAACTTTGAGTGAAAGTGGGGTACAACACACACACACGCACACACACAGGGGCAATTTGGAACAGCTTATTACCCGAATGCGCAAGTCTTTTCCCTGTGAGAGGAAACCAGAGTCCATGGAAGAAACTAATAGAAGCACAGGGAGAACCTGCAGGCTCCACATGGAAATACGCTCACGGAGACGCAAACCCAGGACTTTCTTGCTGTCAGGTGGACGTGATAATCACTGCACCACTGTGCCTTCAAGAAACCCCCATATTCTGGACGTATATGAAAATAGATAAAAATTAAAAAGAGAACAAGACTCGGGCTGGGATTTAGGTCACTCACTCATTTGCCAAACTGCTAAATCATACTCGAGTCACATGGAAGATGGTACCTGTCTGTGGTACCTTTCTCAGCCAACAATAGGCAACACCCTGAACAGAACAGGGTACACCCTGAACAGAATAGGGTACACCCTGAACAGCTTACCAGTCCATTGCAAGGCCAACACACACACACACACACATTCACACACACCAAAAGGTCCAGAAAGAAATGCCCTCGCCAAGCTCAGGACTCGAACCCAGGACCTTCTTTGCTTTGAAGTGGATGTGCTCACTACTTCACGATACGCCACACTAAGACTTGAATACAAATACATGTTCATATTTATCATAAAATATCTATTTAATTTTATAAATTGCACTTGAAATTTCCAATCTCACAATATTATTACCAGTAGTCACTTCAAGAGTGAATAAATGGTTTTACAAAAATACTACTATTAATAATAATAATAATAATAATAATAATAATAATCAGTGCACTTGCCAAATGTTACCCTGTATCGACCTAACCAAAGGCTGTCTATGCTTCATCTATCTTTCTTTCTTTCCCCGTCTTTCTATCCATCTAAAATAAGCTGGGCCCAGGTGGCTCCCGCCCAGCAGGGTGCCGGAGACGGCCTCTGCTAAATGACAATTTTGTTGTGCTGCTGAAGGTCGGCCTTTGCAAAATAGCAGCCTGAGCTCATCTGATTGATTTTTCTGTCTGCTTACAAATTATTTTCACTGTTCATGGCATATCACGGTCCATCAGTAAAGATGAGTAATACCATCATTAAAAGCGATTGAGAACAGCAAATGTAAAGACTTACAGATTGGATATTTATTTCTCTTAGTGAAATGAAGTGAGATTTAAAACCACTCGGCAGTATCGTTCATAGAAATGTAATTCAATGACTGTGAAATAGTCTACACATCATACCGCTATATTATACTCGGTGTGTACATGGGAACGGTTTTCATTTCGGCTGCTAGAATCCGGGCTGTATTCACCATGTGGATTAAAAGGATGTTTCATTTCACCCTATTATGGCAAAGGTTAAAATTCCAGACACATTTACCATTCATCAATCACATTTGGAATTCAGTATCGAATATCTCTGGAGACCTGAGATGGCCATATGAGGAGGAGGAGTTGGAGGAGGAGGAGGAGGAGGAGGCGGCTGCACTAGTCTCAGGTGATGATACCAAATAACACAGCCCATTCAATTATGTTCAATCATGAATGTGACAGAAAACTACACAGAATTAGCGCCACATGTGGTCCTGTTTGCATTGTGAGCTTGTCATCCTGCACATTAAAACTGATAGATGGAGAATTTGGGGATTTGAAACAATCTCTGGCGGAAAAATGCTGCCGCAAGTTATATGAGGACACGGTGTACACCAATCACCCAAAACAATATGCACAGTATACATGTACACTGATCAGCCATAATAATTAAGCCGTCTACCGATTAGTGTTTCGGTCCTACTCGTGCCACCAAACAGCTGCAGAACATCAATGCATGGACATCACAGACCTTTGAAGGTGTGCCGTGGGATCTGGCACCAAACAGTTCGTGGCACGTCCTTTTTTTCCCCATAAGTTTTCAGGTGGAGCCGTCCAACGTTTTGGACTTGTTTGTCCAACAGATTAGGAATTCACAGGCTGATTTTTCTCAATCCATTACTGAACAGGTCTTGCAGTGTCAACGTGCATTATCCTGCCGCAAAAAAAACGACCACCATGAGGAAACACCACTGCCATAAAAGGGTGCATTCGGTCTGCAACAATGTTTGGATAAACATTACATGTCCAAGGACCCAAAGTCTCTTCATAGTTCATCCTGTTGTCGTCATCTTCCCCATGAAACCGATACACACCCACCCAGCCAGGGTGTCCATTATGAGGTCAAAATGTGATTCATCAGACCAGTGCACCTTCCCTCTTTGCTCCGAGGTCCAATTTTGCTGTCCATGTGCCTACTGTAGGCACTTTCAGTGGTGGACGAAGGTCAAGCATATGCGTTCCGACTGCGCTGCATCTCTGCAACCCGCATGTGTTAGCATCTGGAATTGCAGTGTGTGTTCACACATTCCAATCACAGCTAGCATTCATCAAAACACGTACTTCAGTGGGATAAAAGCATCCAGCAACCTTGACTCCACCTGCATTTCAGTCAAGCGGTGCCCGTCAATCTGCTTCTGGTTCTCCTTTTGTCCGACCGCGTACCTCTTTTTGCAACTACTATACACTGCATACAGTGAACATCCCATAAGGCCTATGGTTCTGGAGATTCTCTGAGCCTGTCACGTAGATATTATAATGTGATCATTAATATACGATCAGATGTATGCAATCAATAATGCGATCAGATATACGCCACCCCATAAAAGATACCGTGCTAATGAGATTAACAGTGTCATTCATTTTCTATCTATCTATTATGTATGTTTATAATAGGAGGGCAGTGGTGGCCTGGTGGTCAAGGTGGTGAATCACTGTTCCTAAGGCTGGGGGTTCAAGCCCCACTCAACGGGTTGTCACTGCCCCTTCAGTGCAGCTAACTGGGTTCTCAAGGCTGACTATGTCTCTCACTATCTATGGTGAGAGGTTCATGTAAAAGAACCATTGCTGACATTCAACAAGAGGATCTACATAGCCATCAGTATGTTTCTGCCTTGGCGAGCCTTCCAGGGTGTACTCTGCCCTCGTCCAGAGTCGGCTGAGATGAGTACCAGCCTCCCCGTGACCCTAATTAGGATTAAGCAGTTCAGAAAATGAATGAATGAGGACCGATAGATAGTAGTATAAAAAATACTTGATAATACGGTTAAAAAATAAATATTAAATAATTTATGGTTATGTATTTGGGATTCTTTGTGAGTTTATCAATCCAACACAGAGGGTTGAATGATTGGTAGAGTGCTCATAGCACTACACTGCTGTCTACAACAATCAAGAAATGAGTGATTGAACTACCAAGGCAAGTCACTTGTCACCATGGCAACACTCGGAGTGTCTAACTGCACAGACAGGCAGGTGGTTTTTGATAGGACAAGAAGGAAATCTCATTTGAGACGAAAGTAATTCAAGTGATCACCAGATCTGTGAGTGGGAGGTTTTATAAACCGTCAAACCGACTGCCCCATTAGCACTTTCAGGTTTATCTGGACAGAATTTTACAGCAGAGCGAAGATGTTCTGGTTAATAAAAGAACTTGTGCGTGACTCTACCAGTTCAGCAGACACGAGTAAAAAGAAATGCCTTTTCTCAACTTTGTCAATTATAAATATAAAATATACTGCAGGGGAATAACTGCACAAAAAGGATTTTATTAAAGTTCTTCGTTTTGCAGTGCAGCTCGTTAAAAACGAGCAGGCACTCTGTGTCTGGTGAAGAAATATCCGCCTCTAGATATTAGTCTGATATCCAACCTCAACTTAATTTATACGCTTCAAAATCTGCTACCTTTTCACAGGACGGTTGTATTCTGGCAATGGTTCATGACTCAAACGAGTATGTGTGGATTCAGATAGGAAGAACTCTCTCGCTCAGTGATTTGCCAAACCGCTTAATCCAATTAAAGTCATGATGGTGGCAGGAGCCTATCTCAGCCAATACTGGATGAAGGCAGGAAAAACCCTGAACAACTCGCCAGACTGCGGCAGGGCAACACGCACAACCATATTTCCCACACTTATGTCTCGGAACAATCTGAAACAGCCAATTCGCCAAATCTGCATGCCATTGGTTTATGGGAGGAAACGCATAGCAGGAAAGGGTGAACATCTAAACTGCATGCAGAAACGCCCTCACAGAGACTGGGACTTGAACCCAGGACCCTTTTTTATTAATTACTACTGCACCACGCCATTCATAGGAAGAAAATCAATTTTTTTATACTTTTGCATGACAAAAAAATTGTTGCTTCAAACAGAAATTATATGGAATAAAAACTCTACTTAAATGCTTCTCAACTGGACTCCAATCCTCACACAGTATGAAGATCAATCTGTCTGTCTGTCTGGTAATTATGAGGGTGGGCTGAAAAGTTGATATTCAGATCATGATGCAGTGGTTGAATTACTCTCCCCTGTGATTCACGTATTTCTCCCATTGGTGTTGCAGAGCTCAGACCCCCCTGAATATAAAACTTTCGAGTTTCGATGCTGTTTCGATACTCCTCAGTCAGCTGATGAACCTTTCAGACCATGAACAATAGGTACAGTAGGCCCTTGACCATTCGTGGTTCAGCACTCACGCCCCTGCATATTCGCGGATAGGAAAGAAACACGGAAGTAACTGGCACAAATTCCACCAACTTGGTTGTGTGGTCATTAAATGATTCTGACGTGATTCAAATTTAGCCAATAGCTGAGAGCTTGTGTTTCTCCCCCTCTGCTGATTGGTTGCAGATGGCGTGTACACCTCTTTTTTACCTCCTTCGCACACGTCATCAACATGATTGCCTGAATTGCAAAGTAAATCTTTTTCATGTGTTTTTAATGATTATTTAAGCGCTACGATGTCACTCAAATGCCCTGCATCTTCTCTCAGTTCTGGTAAGGAGCCTCAGCGCTTTATTTATTCATGAATATCACAGTACAAAATTAAAAAGTTTTTACTTCATCATTATTACATGTTACTGCATTATTACTGTATTAATGAGTAAGACTGGCTGTAGAATGGGTTTAACAAGCAGAGTTTAGCGTACGTAATATCATGTATAGGGTTTTAAAACTGCGTCAGTCACTCACAGGTTTTCTTGATCTGCGGGAAGGGCCGTAACAGAACCATCACAAAAAACGGGGGCCTACTGTACTACTACTACTACTACTATTATTATTAATATTATTATTATTATCATCATCATCAAGATTTGGATGTTCTCCTGTACTCGAGTGGGTTTCTTCTGGCTACTCCGCTTTCCTCTCACAGTCCAGACCTGCACATTTGGGCTAATTGGTTTTTCCAAATTGATCCTACCATGAGTGCGGCCAACAGTTGTGTTTGTTGGCACTGCAGTGTCTGGCGAGCTGTTCAGGGTGTACTCCGCCTTTGATCGTGTTGGGTGAGATCGGCTCCAGCATCCCCGTACCCTAGTAAGATTAAGCGGTTTAGCAAACGAGTGAGTGATAATGGGAGTTATCATTCATTTACTGAGCTGCTTACGCTTACTAGGTTTAGACCATCACAGGGCCAACACGGAGGAAATTCACACAAGCATTGTGAGAACATACAAAGTGCACAGAGAAACGGCAGAGCCTGGTACTCGAACCCAAGACCCTCTTGGTGTGACATGGACTCCACCTTGCCATCCTAATATTATTATTATTATTATTATTATTATTAGTAGTAGTAAAGTATTTAACTTCTTATCTGTGCACTGTTAACGTAGAATGAATACTGAGATCACTGCCCAAATGAAAGTGAATGGGGAGTGGATATTTTCAATTGGATGATTATGGATTGTTTCTTTTGGTCCCTTCAACCATAAATAAGCTTTACAGAACATGACCAGTGCTGTTTCCAACTGCACTACCATCAATTATAGATGACTGAGGAAGGTTAAAGCAATCCCGTGGGCTGTCCCCCAGCTGTGCTCCAGCAGTGCCACCATTTACATGCGTCCCCACCCACTTTTCATAATCATACTGACAAAGCGAGGCGGCTTCATCCGGCTGCACTGCACACACACACACACACACACACACACACACACACACACTCTATCCTCTTTTATCAGGCATTTCTTTATCACACACAGCACTGAGCTCCCATCCCCTCCAATAAGCAGAGAAGCTCATTTCCAGAGGGGTGGCCATTTTCCTAATGGAGCTGCCACCATCCATTCTGAGCCACTATCCGTTCTTTAAAGTGCGTCTCCAGACCCCCCCCCCCCCCCCATTACAAAGGCCCCCCCCCCCTGATGTTTAATGATGCAGCGTGGCTCAGCTACTGACCCGACTATAACCTAAAAGAAGGCGTCTGTGCAATGTCATTAATGTGAGTTCTGCTCTGTTATGGCCAGGCATTGTGAATGAACGAGTTATACCTGCACAGGCAAGACCGGCACTCCCTTGGGAATCGCTCACACTCACAAATACCAGGATGAAAGTAATCCCTCTGCATCCAGCTAAATAAATGAAAAGCACTTCCATTTAAGCATTAATAATGCATTGTTGGCCTCAGATCGCTTTTTGCAGGTAACTAAAGGCAATATAGTTTAGGATAATTAATCATTTGTATTATCTGATCTAAAATACCTCAATCGACTGTTTCGCTGTCTTAAACTGGTTGGAACACCACTGAGAATTTCTGTTTTTCAGCTGCATGTACCTAAAATAAATAAAATAAAATAAAAGCAAAAACTATGCATTTCTATGTTAATGTAGAAATTAGGCATATAAACCAAAAATAAATATCTTCAACTAATACAGAGTTCAACTGTTGTAATTAACACAGAAAATACTATTTTACCAAATTTTTTAAGTCGGCTGAGATAGGCTCCAGTCTCCCCGATACCCTAGAAAGATTAAGCGGTTTGTTTGTTTTTAACTATTTGTTGAATTAAAAAATAAGGAAATTAAGGAAGAACAGGGGAAAAGTTAAGGAAAACACTACAAAACAAGGCAAAAAACAAAAAAACAAACAAACAAAAAAAAACCCCAAACCCCCAACAAAACGACTTGTTTTATTTTTGTGTGTGGTGCGTGTCTGTATGTGTGTGTATTTATATTTTACTGACATCTTATGCATTATTTTTTTGAATGCTTAACTGTTATTATAAGAATTTATTGAATATGTATTTATTGATATAATATATACATATACGGCAGTCGGGGGTGGGGGGGGAGGTGTTTGATACTACTTCGCAGAATTCGATTTTCGGGCGGGATCTTGGTCCCAATTAACTGCGGAAAGTGAGGGATCCCTGAATATAATTTTTAGGAATATTTTATTGGTGAACGCGATGCTGTGAAGTTTGCATAGTTTGTTTTTTTTTTGTGCTTGCATGGGTTTCCTCCGGGTACTCCGGTTTCCTCCGACAGTCTGAAAACTAGGATTAAGCGAATTCACTGTTTTAAATTGTCCCCAGCTGTGAATGTGAATTATTAATATTGTAGGTGTGTTATTGGCCCTCTGAATGTGAGGCCGGTGATGTAGTGTATATGTGTGTGTGTGTGTATATATACTAATATATATGTGTGGGTTTTTTTTTATATACATAACACATCCGCATAGATATTCACACGGTATATCTGTATATTTGCATATTACATATATACATACTGTACATTTGAGCACCACATCTGCATATTTTATTCTTCAGTATAGTAATATAGAACATGTGTATATTACTCTGAGGTAAATTAATGCTGATTTATTCTCACCTTTACTGCCCATATCTGTACATAACTTATTTATACATAATCTATACATTACTATCCACACCTTTTATGCTGCCCTGATATGTACATAACTGTTTCCTAACTGTACATACTGCATATATTCCGTGTGTGTAATTTTTTTTTTTTTGCACTTGCTGCTCTGTGCACTTCTGATTGTTACATTAAACTGAATTTCATTACCCTGTATTTGTATATGAGTAATGACAAAGTTGAATCTAATCTCAAGGTCAATGAATATTCGATGTTCAAAAAAAAAAAAAATAGAGTCTGTTTTCTTTCCAAACTCAAACATTTAGTGTATAAACTGATAAATGTTGTAATGTTTTGTTTTCCTTTGAATCTCTGAATATTTATTTGTATAAACACTGTTTCTGAGTCCTGCTGCACATCTGTGTTGTAGAGTCGACCAACTTCTGTTACCTGTGCGCAGGTATTCCAGGCCAGGGTGATTGGACTGCAGTCCACGGTTCTTTTGGATTTCTTAGTTTTGCCTCAGAACCTGCATTTTTGATGTCACCCCCAAGTTGGATTAAGGTCTGGGATCGGGCTCCGCTACAGAATTTTAAACATGTTGGTCTGGAACTGAGATGATTTACTGGTGTGTTTGAAGTTGTTGTCTTGTTGGAACCCATTTCAAGGGCATTTCCTCTTTAGCATAAGGCAGCACGGCCGCTTCCAAGTATCTGATGAATTCAAACCCATCCATGATCCCTGGGATGCGATAAATGCTCCCAACACCGTAGTATGAGAAACATCCCCACATCATGTCTTCAGAGTGGACTGTGGCCCGAATTCAGTGTCTGGGGCTCGTCTGATAAACCTTCTCTGGCCAGCAGACCCAAAAAGAACAATCTTACTTTCATCAGTCCACAGAATATTGCTCAGTTTCTCTTTATTCCAGTCAATGTGCTCTTTGGTGACGTACCCAGTGGGACGTTGTGGGGCTTCTTGCTGACAGCTCGACTTCACATAGGCGTCTACTAATTGTAATAGGACTCACCGGTCATTTTAGACCTTTTCTGATCTTCCTGGAGCTGATTGATGACTGCTGACTGAGTCCTTGCTATTTTTTCTCTTCTACATCCATTCGAATGGTAGTTTATCACTTTCTTCCACATCTTTCAGGTTTTAGTTTCCATTTGAAAGCATTTTGGATCAGTTTCGCTGAACATTTCCTGCACTTCTTTATACGTTTCCCCTCGAATCAACTTTTTAATCAAGGACCGTCATTGTTCTGAACAATGTCTGGAACGACCCACTTTCCTCAGAATTTCAGAAAGAAATGTTTATAACTAGCAGGAACAACATTTCCCGCCTTCCTTCCTTCAATAGGACAACAGGCTCCTGTTTTATAAAGAATGAATGACGTCACTAATTGTACGCCACACTGATATTACTTTGAACATGAACCTTTCAATTTGTGATTCAATTACACAATCAGCAGCATGCGGGTCAGTCTGTTGGTTCTGTTGGATTCTATTCCTGTACTATACCCGATAGTCAATTATTTACCATGTAGAAATATCATCTCTACCAAAAACACTGATTGATCAGGTGAGTGATGTCTGACTGATATTATTTGGAACACGATTGTATTACCAAACAATCAATGAATTGCTACACTACTATACTGTGGTTCTAAATACATATTAAATTACACACTTCTGCTTTAAATGCATCCATCATCTTGACCATTACAGGGTTGTGAGTGAAGCTGAAGCTAATTTCTGAGAACTTCAGGCAAGAACCAGAGTACACACTGAACAGGTCACCAGACTATCACAGAGCTAAAACTGATACAAACAACCATTTAAATCATATTTTAAAACCTTGGGAGGCTGGTGTCCATCTCAGGCGACTCTGGGTGGGGGCAGAGTACACCCTGGATGGCTCGCTAGGCCATTGCCGGGCAGAAACACATTGATGGCTCTGCAGCCAATATTGACGAAAGTCAGCAATAGTTCTTTTACATGAACCTCCCACCACACAGTGAGAGACATGGCTGGATTCTGATAACCCAGTTTGCTGCACTGGGCGGGGATGTGTGTGTGAGGGGTGGGGGGGGGCTGAAGGGGGACGACACACTTATTCTAAGCTGAGCAAAATCCAGTCAAAAAAAAAAACAAAAAACAAACAAAAAAAAACATTCAAGTAGTTTTCTCCAAACTTATATAAAGATCTTTTAATTTATCTGTACACTGCACGTCAATCACTAAAATCTCATATGTAATGATTAAAAGTGTATAAAGAAAGCTATGAATATTTAAGTGATAGATACAAATCAAATTAAATCTACAGTCGGATTTGAAGGAAATCAAAGTTAGCCATTGGAGAGTTGTTGTTTACTTGCCATGTGCTAAAGGGGGGGTGTGAGCAGTACAACTCTTAACCAATCTCATTATCACACACACACACACACACACACACACACACACACACACACACACTAAAGGCGATGACAAACCTCCTTAATCTGCTCATCCTCCTTCCCTGCACCCCTCCCTCCCTGTTAACCCACATTCATCAACATAACAGTAATTTGCTGTCACGTTAACAGCTGTGTTCATATAAAACATCATGTGTTCACAATAAACCAAATCAGAAAACAGTTAATATAAACAGTTCTTTATGGTACTGCAGCGGTTTATGAGGGTTTTTTTTTTTCCCTTCAGCATTCTCGATTGCAGCAAATAATAAGAGTCATTGCAGTAAGATGTAAGATAAAGAGACTGGAATAAAAAGCTAAGCAGATGGAGAAATGAGCATCAGCAGAGGGATTTTCTCCACAGAGCCGTAGGTACCTGGATTTGGGGAACAGGATTAGGTGGTGTGTAATTATTCGGGTGGATATGCCTGTCATGCAATTGTATGTTTGCGTGGGCAAATGAAGGGGCTTCAGGAATTGCGAGGACACCTAGAAAATTTAATTGTTTCCTGACAATTGAATAGAATTGGACTTTTTTTTAAAAACTGAATATATATATATATTTTTTGCAATGCATGATGTTTGATAAACCGTCTCCCAATCCCACAAAAACAAAGCTTACTTCAAGACCAACATGCAACAGATGACACCAGGGAAATCCCTTTCAAATCCGTTTCACTGTCTCGTACTCCCACGCGTCAAGAAGGGAATAAAAATAACTGCTAAATGAAGCTGAGTGATTTAATTGACAGCCTGAGGAATAAATACGTCCATATTCCTTAATATAGCTTCTCGTATGAACCACCCCCACCCCCACCCCGATCTGTCGGCATAGCAATATCACATAATTCACAATTGAAACAATCCAGTCTGGTGCCGTGGTGAGGTCAGACTTGCTAAAACAATATAGCGATGCAAGCTTCATTCTTAACCACAAGAGAACATATCACCCAGAACAGACATGTCTTTGGGGCAACAGTTACAAGAGAAAGCCTCAAGACAAGACAGAGGAAGAGAAGAGCCAAGCAATCAAGAAAAGAAAAGAAAAGAGACAGTGTTTCACTAAAAATAGTGATATAGAAATAAGACTGAGACCTCCCCTCCAGACACAGGCCAGACTTAAAGAGTCCTTGTTGAAGTCTCTACAACACTCTTACGTCCCCACTGGCTTGAGTTTGATTCGATTTGATGAGTTATGGAGATAGCAGGTGCAAATGTGGTCCAGCAATCCCTGAGCTGCATGATACATACAAAAAAAAAAAAAAAGACACTCAGCTTGTAGCCGTCAAGGACAGAATGGAGTGATGACAGAATGTGTACACGGACGAGTCTGGCTCCAAGAAGGGGTCGAGATCGTAGGGACCCCAGTGGCACCCAGCACATCCAAAAGTGTTTCTTGGCACCTCTTTCAATTTTACAATAAACACAGACACGCACCACCACCACCACCCACGCAAGAAATCTGTCGGATCAGGTTGGCTACAGACTAACTACTGATCCTGGATTAACAGATGCATTTAATACAGCCATCCAAAATCTCAGCTTTATAAAATATAAAATTAGCATGGGTGGTACTGATAATTCCGCTCACTCACTCGCGCGCACACACACACACACACACACACACACACACACACACACACACACACACATATTCCTGTTCTGTTATGCTACCACTCAGAAAGCACATTTATCCAGAACAAACAACTTATTTTTTTCTGGCAGGGGGCTGCTTTTGATTCGACTGCTTTTGATTTCTGTGCCTAACACAGACAAAACAACAATAACCGAAACTTAAGTAACTCAGTATGTGGTCAAATCCAAACCATGATAATCCCTGGGCAAGGTCTTAACCACAAGTGTGCCTCTGTTCCCCCAGCAGTATAAATGGGAACCAGTAAAATATATACTGGGAAGGTAACCTGTGATGGACTAGCGTCCCATCCAGGAGGAGTTCAACTCCGAGACACTTCATGCTATGGAAACCGGGGATAAGCACCGGCCTGATGAGCCACTAGGCTCGTGTGTAAAAAGCCAAAAAAAAAAAAAAAAAAACAAGTATAGCATGCTGACTTCATAGCACTTATTAGCTCACAACTTGGTAATCTGTCTGTCTGTTGTATTGAGAAGAAAGGGACGTATTCAAATACTTCCATTCCACTTAGGTACAGCATATTTTTAAAAGTTATTTTTATTACTTAAACAAAAATGTACACACAAGTGCCAGAGTACATACACAGCTTACATGACTATTGCATCAGCTCTCCTTCCTCTCTGCTCTATCAGCGAAGTAACCAACTCCCTCTTCCAGATACCTAGCTCAACCTAGTGGCAGGGATAATTATCATCACACACGGTCTACTCATATACAGAAGACGACCCCGTTATTCGTGAGGGTTGCGTTCCGCCCCCACCCGCGGATCCTGAAAATCCACGAATTATTGATGCAGTTTTAAAACCCTATGTATGATATTACATACGCTAAAATATGCTTCTGAAACACATTCAAGAGACAGTCTTAATCATTACTACATTCTACTGCATTATTACTGTATTAATGCGTAAGTAAAAACTTTTTAATTTTGTACTGTGATAATATTTATGAATAAATGAAGCGCTTAGGATCCTTACCAGAAGCTAGAGAACATGCAGGGTGTTTGAGTGGCATCATAAGACATAAATAATGATTAAAGCACACTAAAAAGACATGAATTCACAATTCAAGCAATCACATTGATGACATGTGCGTGAAGGAGAAGGGGGGGGGGGGAAGCGGTGTACACAACATCTGCAACCAATCAGCAGGAGGGAGAAACAAAAGCTTTCAGTTATTGGCTGAATTTTAATCATGTGCCACTTACTTCCAGGTTTGTCGCCAATCTGCAGGTATGTGGGGCCGTGACTGTTGAACCGCGAAAGGACGGGGCCTACTGTATTTTGTATGAATAGTCTGAAAATATTCTTGAATGAATTATAAAAAAATAAATAAAATTCAGTTTTCAGATCTTGAGAATTTCCCAATCTTGGATGGTGTGTCCACCTTGGTGGATAACAATTGCCTCAATTGAAAAGTTCTCCAGATCATACTTCAACTCATCAAATAATTGCTTATTATACCACAGTGTTAGTAAAATTCTCTCATTCTGATTGGTCAGAAGTGACAGTAATGGTTCTAGGTACCTCTTCCAGGAGGTCATGTTTTCATCTGTGTTGGTAAATGTGTTTGTTTGTCTCCTTGTTAATGTGCAATAAAACTCAAAAAGTTATTTGTGGATTTTGATGTGTTTATTTTTCAAGGGTAGGGTGTGGTACAGCTGACAAATCATTACATTTTGGATGTGACAACATTAATGGAATCATGTTGGAGGGAAAAAGATCAAGAAAAATCCATATTCTTTAACATGGCATAAAGCGTTCATTGGATGCCCATTAGGGGGAGACAATTCATTGTAATTATGCCAAGTTATAAAAGACTGCAGTTTCCTGCAATTTTTTAAAGCTAATCAATTAATTTTTTTTTTTTTGCCACAACACATTCATTTGTGCCGGGCAGAGGTACCCTGGCCTCTATGAGTGCCCCCTCTGGTTGCTATATATATATATATATATGTTCGTTTGTACGTAATCCAAATCTCGCAGTAATCAAAGAAAAATTTATAATAGTTGCTCATCATCAAACATTCTTGAACATTCATTATAAGAGGATTAGAAGTGAACTGCAACAGTCTGTAAATTATCAGTCATGAGGAAAGTCTTTAAGACCTGGGTGTTTGCCTAAATGTAAAAGTAAATTTAATGTAAATGATGTGAAAGGAAAAATGGATAAAAGGGCTCAGCCTGTCATTCAATCATAACCCCTGACAAAACTGTTTTGGTTTAAAAAGAATAAACCACTTTTGGACATGCAATTACAGGAAAATAATTCATTTCAGAGTAGTGAAGACCCTCAACTCAAATGAGTGTCACCCTGTCATGAATTACTTTCCTCTTCCAGCATGTACCATGATGATCGACTCCAGACCCGACAATACCAGAGCATGTGTTTAATGCCCTGAATGTTACAGCAGCGGACTTGATGTGATCCCAACTTTGTCATGGAGACCTATTTGTCCCCAGACTTTTCCGGCTCTGTTTTAAATTTACTTAAAGGATAAATAACTAATAATTCCTTCCTGCTCTTCTGGATAGCCATCAAGTCCTTTGTAGGTTAATCTTCTTTTGGTGGGATAACCACCGGAGCCAGTGTTTAAATGCTTCCTAGAACCAAAGCCTCCGTGTCAGTGTTTATGGTCCGGAAGGCCTCAAAAACAGTTCTCCGTTACAGAACTCGGTGTTCTGTATTTTGCTGAATCGCTGCTGGAGTCATTCAGCACCAAACCGCTTTCACCGCGGTGAGGCACCGAGCTGCCATCTGTTCGCCATGCTGCGGGACGCATTTCTTCCTCAGGCACTGGCTCTGATTCTTTTTTTGTATTACAGAGAAAAAGCATAAATTGGGTACAATGGTAACTCACAGCGAGCACATGAATGGATGTTGCTCAAAGTACACTAAAGGTGGCTGGCTGGACTTCAAACACCGGCGGGCACTTTTTTTTTTTTTTTTTTTTTTTAACACCCAGAAGGATGTTCCATTCAGCTGATCTTAAATAGAAGACTAACTCATGCATTTAACAGCATGTCCTTATCCTATTAGCCACAGTAGAAGGTTATGGGGAACTTTATTGGACTGCCGAAGAAGCCGTTTTCAAAAATCTGTGTTTTGGGAATTATGTTTCTGGCCACTTTAACATTTTACTGTGTTCGACTTTATTCAAGAACCTCGATATGAATGCACTGTTACAGCTCCTAACAGTTTCCGCACAAGTGAAACCACAGTGAGGTCAAGGAGAAAGAGCCTCAGTACGTGTTTATACTCACTTTACCGATAAATATCCAAGATTTCTGTACAGACCACAACCTAGTCAAAGGGCAATGAAAATTTAATTCTATTAAAACTGGGATCAAAGTAAAACTGTAGTATTTTTCTAATAGGCTATAATCCAAAACATGTGTCTTTGGACACAGGAAAGACCCCGAAAAACAAGGTCCATTTAAGCACGTTGATCATTCTCGCGCTGAAACGAAATAGGAGTGAACACTGTTGTGAGATGACCTTTCATTGCAGGGGATCATTACACATTTAATAGCTGCACCACCGTTAGCAATTCCATTACAAATTTAATGAAAGTTGAAGTCAGCATTGCAGCACAGAAATGGATGAAACTATAAAAAGGTACAGCTCAGAGAATTTTTTTTTTAAGGAAATGGTCATCGGTTTCAGAATTAAAACATCACACTTCGTAGAGACCAGCACCCCAGAACGCAAGACACATTTGTCTCTAAGTCTTAGTTAGCACATGGTGAATGCACAGGCACATCAATGATAGATTCATGAAATTTAAGTCCATCGATCTATTTACTGAACCATTTTATCCTATTAGGGTCAGGGGGAGGCTGGAGCCTGTGTCAGCTTATTTATGTGCGATGGTGGGGTACACCATAAACAGCCTTCCAAGCCATCGCCAGGCAACGCAAACAACAATTAACATTCACACTCACCTAGGGGCAATCTGGAACAGCCAATTAGCCTTCTGTGCACATCTTTTGGAAATTAAAGCCATCTGACGTGGGCCTCTGAGATGAGCAACTGATCAAGAAATGTGACACTATAAATGTTAAAATATCTGATTAGAAATACTTTTTTGCTTTCTTTACCCATCATAAATTAACCTTGTTCTGGACACAACAACAAATTTGACTTTTAGACTATAACACACTAATGAAACAGAAACTACCACACTGAGGACAGCAATTCTTCTTGACAAGATTCCCAATCCGTGATACAAGGGAAATGTGGCTGATACACTGCACACTTGCTCTGATAGACTATGTTATGAGCATCAAGTCAGTGAATCCAGCTGGGCCTGAATTGTTTCGAGCTGAAAAAGAAAAAAAAAAAAGGGGGGGGGGGAGAGTAAAAAAAAGATTGGACAGTTTCAACAGCGGTACAACGCCGGATTGTGCTGGCGAGGCAGTCGAGTGGAAAACTTAATGAATTTAGTCTGACCTTGTTGTAGAACTCCAACAGTTCCTGGTGGCTGAATTCCATATGAACCTTCTGTAGATGCTGGAGGCACAAGAAAAAAAAAACCAAAAACACAAAAACAAAAATATAAAGTGAGACTTGGTCCAAATAAGCTGTCTGTATGAAGCCATCTTATGAATTATTAGCTTATATATCCATCCAGATAGAGTCAGTTCATCAAAAGACTGAAAGATTGACCTCATTTTGCCAGAAAAATGCATTGCATTTATTAATGAAAAATAAAAAACCCAATTAAACTTATTGTTGGTCTGACATGATGAGAAGTAGTACACAAGCATATAAATAATATACAGTGGTACCTTGACTTACAAAGTTAACCCGTGCCGAGGGCAAGTTTGTAAGTCCAAAAGTTTGTTAGATAAAACAGAAATTCCCATAGAGAAGAACAGAAAACCAATTAATCCATTCCAACCCACTCCCAAACTCGTAACCTGACACAAACACGTATATTTGACCTAATATATGAAATATAAACATGTAAAAACAATAAATATTTCAGAATAATAATAATAATACATGTACATTAACAGTAATAATAATAAATATATTAATAATAAATAATAATAATAAAACAAGAATAAACAACAAGTCAACTAACAATGTTGTGCTCAGGGGGCATGTATGACCCTGGGGAACATGCTTTTTTGCCATACTGTACTCGAATTAAGTGTAATTGCGCATCCTCTGCAGTAGCTGGAAGTGGCGCTCTCGCTGTGTACCAAGAAAATTCCAGAAAAGCACCAAGCAAGAGATATGAAGTGCAGTAAACACTACAGTTGCACGCGGGGCACTGGGGAGCATTTTTTTTTTTTTCCCCCTAAAGGGGGCGTCACAGAAAATAATTGAGAAGCACTGCACAAGGCGTTCTTGAAGCACGGAGGAATACATGCAGAAGAATATGAGGCTAATCGGCCCGGAAAAGCCATTTCCCCAGCAGAGCTCGTAAATCCAAATTTTGCTGGTTAGATGGGGAAGATTTTTGGTGAGATCAAAGCTCATATCATGGAAAATTCATTATAAAAGACACTCTTAAGTCAAGGCACCACTGTATTAATCAGGAAGTTATTATTAAAGATATTGTTCATGTTGAAAAAAGAATCTTAATGAGTTTATTAGTGAAGGATAACGAGACACCCAAGAGACTCAAAGAACAACATGTCAGATACAAGGATCTTCTTGGTTGTGTAATGTGGGAAGTTTCCGTCACTGAACGGAGTTGTTCTATCTGCGTGATGCCCTTTGAACGGCATGAATGAAAGCAGATGCGCAACAAAAAGAAAGGGCTAAACCCACTCTGGAGTTGCAGTACAAAAGAGCCAGGCTTCATCTGACAGATCTAGGTTAACAATAACGCACACCCAAATCACAGAGGTGGTCCTCAGAACTCGGATGATAAGCACTAAAATAAAATAAAAGAAATGCCCCTCATATCCTTTCCACCCTATTTTAACAACACCATACAAAAATCTACAAAAAATGGCTTTGCGAAACCATCACGGAGGTTTATTTCTAATTTCTGAATGAAACTTTAATGACTAATGTTGATTCATGAGCTGTCGGAGTTCGACATTTCTCAGGGCTGTGCAAGTCAGGAATGGGTTACACAAAAAGGCACTTCCCATGAATCATTTGGTTATGCTTGTTTTTCTTGCTTTCTGTCAGTAGAATTCAGCATTTTCAGAAAAAAAAAGCATTATGAGGTGAAAGCTTCTCATTAAAAAAGTTTTCTATTTCCCACAACTCATAGTTTACAAATTACAAGTGTATATACAGCTGAGTGGAACCACTAAGTCTTTTTCTAATTTACTCCGAAATATTTTGACTGCAAAACATTTTGTTAATGTTTCATGGGTACACACAGAAAAATACAACTAATCCAAAGACAAAACAAACAAACAAACAAACAAACAAAAAAAAAAAAATCAAGCAATTAGAAAAAAATATATATATTGGTTTGCATATGGTAAGATACAATAGGCCCCCGCCCATTCATCGATCGCAGCCCCACATACTCGCTGATTTTGCTCTCAAAGGCTTTTTTCCCCATAATGTTTTTAAATTAGCGCAGTGCTTCGCCATTACTTTCTGTGGCACGCCCTCTAGGAAGAATGGAAAAAAAAACAAAAACAAAAAAAACATGCCCCCACGTGACTATAAATAGTATTATTTGTCTCTAAAATTGTTATTAATACACCTCTGCATATTTATTAACATTTAAAAAAAAAAAAAAAAAAAAACATTAAATAATGAACCCACTTAATTCTAGTACAGTGTAGTAAAAAAACAAAACAAAACATGTTCCCCAGGGGCATACGTGCCCCCCCAAGGGGGTGCACGCCCCACTACTTGAGAAGTACTGAATTAGCGGCAGCCCCGACAAATTGTACATGTACATCATCACGACATTACTGGAATGTGATTCAAATTTAGCCAATGGCTGAGAGGTTTAGTTTCACCCTCCTGCTGATTGGTTGCAGGTGATGTGTGCACCTCTTTTTTTCTCCTTCACGCACATGTCATCAACATTATTGCTTGAATTGAGAATTCAAGGTTTTTTTTGTGTGTGTTTGTAATTATTACTCAAGTCCTATGATGCCACTCAAACATCCTGCATCTTCTCTGGATTCTGCTCAGGAGCCTAAGTGCTTTATTTATTCATAAATATTATCGTAGTACAAAATTAAAATTAAAAGTTTTTACTTAATCATTACTAAACTTTACTCCATTATTACTGTATTAATGAGTAAGACCGTCTCTAGAAAGTGTTAACAAGCAGATTTTAGTGCATGTAATATCATACATAGGGTTTTAAAACCGCATTTTCAGGATCCGCGGGTGGGGAGGAACGTAACCCCCGCGAATAACAGGGGCTTTCTGTACTAGCAGAAGAAGTGCTGCTCAATTCACATTTATCTGGTTTAAAGTAACGATCGTGTTCTCACTTTGCTTATTTTAATTATAAAATATAGAACTATAGATGACGCCCATTCAGTCAAAACAGGCGATAAACTGCTGTATACTGTACTGTAAATGCTGTAATCAGAAATCCACACATAGGAGGGTGGGAGTAAGAACCACCGTACTGTGAAAAGTAAGACAAGACAGGTGTGAAAGGAGATACAAACAAGAGTAGTGTTTGCACTAGAAGGAACTGAGGTATATTCCATTCGTATGTAAATGTGATGGGGTGGCACAGTGGCACAGTGCTTACCACTTCCGCCTCACAATGAGAAGGTTCGGTTCCCGGGCTAAGACATTTCTGTGTTGAGTTTCCAAGCTCTTCCTGTGCTTGTGAGGGTTTCCTCTCACAGTTCAAAGACATACAAATCACCAATAAGTGTGAGTGTAAGCGGTTATATTTGTTTTGCCTCCAATGGTTGGGCAAGTGTTCAGAGTGTAACCCACGTGTGCCAGCCTTCTCGCAACCCTAATAAGGATTAAACAGCTTTGAAAATGAATGAATAAACAAACAGTGATCCCTTGCTACTTCGGGCTACAATTCATGCAACTTCACTGCATCACGTAGTTTTTTTTTTGTTTGTTTGTTTTTTTTTAATATTAATCAAATTTAAAAATAAGGAAATTAAGGAAGAACAGGGAAATGGTTAAGGAAAATGCCGCAAAACAAGGTCTCCTTCTTCTTTTCCTTTCAAGGGTCGCCACAGCAAACCATCCGCCTCCATCTCACCCTATCCTCTGCATCTTCTACTCTGACTCCAACTACCTTCATGTCCTTCTTCACCACATCCATAAAGCTTCTCTTTGGTCTTCCTCTAGGCCTTCTGCCTGGTAATTCCAACCTCAGCATCCTACTACCAATATACTCCTCTGTACATGTCCAAACCATCTCAATCTAGCCTCTCTGACTTTGTCTCCAAAACCTCTAATATGTGCTGTCCCTCTGATGTACTCATTATTCCTGATCCTATCCATCCTTGTTACTCCCAAAAATAACCTCAACATTTTCATCTCTGCTACCTCGAGCTGTGCCTCCTGTCTTTTCCCCAGGGCCACTGTTTTTAAACCATACAACATCACTGGCCTCATCACCGTCTTTATGCAAAAAAAAAAAAAAAAAACCCTAAAACAAACAAAACAACCAAAAACCCTCCAGCAAAACGACTTACATTTTTATGTGAGGTGCACAGCCGAGTGCGTGCACGCACATCTGTGTGCACGTGCGTCTGTATGTGTGTGTGTATTTATATTTTATTTGCATCTTATGCATTATTTTTGAATTTTTAATTGTTATTATAAGCATGTACAGCGTTGAACATGTATTTATTGATATTATATACACATATACATGTACATATACATCAGTCAGGGAGGTCGATCCTACTTCGTGGAATAGGGCAGTCGCGGGGGATCTTGGTCCCAGTTAACCACGGAAAGTGAGGGATTCCTGTAACCGTGATGTAGAATTGTGCGTGGATGTGACTAGTTTGTCTGATTTGTTAGTTTAGTATCTGTATACTGTTATTTTTGCCTTATATAAACTGGAGTGTCCATGTCAAATTCTTGCGATTTTGCACTTTGTGTACTTGCAAAAGTGGAAGGGACTATAAATGGCAGCCTTTTTAAAGCGGGTAATGTAAAGTATTGAATGAATTTTAAGAGATTGCAACTTTAAAACTGTAAGCAGAAGCCACCTGATGATGGAAAACGTACATTCAGTATAACAGAAAAGTTTGGAAGGATTTCCTTTCATTTAACTTGATGGGAAAGTATTAATTCAGTTAATGAAAACTTAAATGAAAAATGTTCGTTGACAAACTTATTTTTTCATGACTTAGGAAAGGCAATTTCTGAGGGCTGAGAGGTTCTTTGATGTGCATCCAGTTGGAAAAAGTTACAAAAGGTCCTTTAAGAAGTTTGGACTTGACTGACAGAAATTCAATATCACGGTTCCAGGAGTGATCAGAACCCTGAATAACAGTGATATGCAGTACAAATTCGCAGGGAGAAAACTGCCACCCAAAAAAATTATTATAGCCAATCTACAAAAACAAAGCTGTGTACACCACCCTTGTCCGGAGTCTGCTGAGATGGGCGCCAGCCTCCCGCGACCCTAATTAGGATGAAGTGGTTCACAAAATTAATTGATGAATGGATAGACATAAACAGAGGTCAAGGAAGTGGAGGGAAGGTTTACAGCACCAATTTATCCGCAGCTTTCACCGGTGAAAGTTACGTAATGCTCAGAATTACTGGCAGAAATACACTAAACACCTCTCCCCCTGCAATTCCATGCCTTGTTATATTTTGTACAATATTGGTGTTTGTATAATTGAGATGTGATATTGGAGGTATTAAGAGGTGGATTAAGTCCGTTAAGTCCCCACTGAAGGCCCAGGCACCAAATGCACGGCCCGCCACTGGTTTCAAGTCATATGAAAGCAAAAATATAGAGTGCAACGTGAAGTGCGTTCATATACCATATACATATGATGCATTAGGCAAAAAGGGAACAGTGAGTTCTGAAAGATGATGAGTTGGAAGCAGGAAAAAATATGAGTCTCAGTGACTTTGAAAAGTGCCACAGACTGAAATCTGGCAGGAAACAGAGTCATGGATTCCAAAGTCTTATTAATGCATATGGGTAGTGAAAGCTAGTACATCTGGTCTGAACCCACAGAAGAGCTGGTGAAGCCCAAACCACGAAAGTGGTGAATATGACAAAGAATTCAGACCACATAGTACACTGCAGCTTGCTGCATATGGGGCTTCCATATAGACCAGTCAGGTGATGCTAATAATGTGTTAATTTCTAGTCATAAAATGTAATATATATAAGCACTACAATTTGTTGCCGAGTCTGGTACCTGGGTATTGCAGAATATATGATAACATTTTCATATTTGTAATCCATCAGGGTGGGATGGTAGTGAAACGGTTAGCACGTCCGTCTCACAGCAATAAGGTCCTGGGTTTGAGCCCCACCTGTTTCTGCATGGCATTTCCATGTTCTTCACATGCTTGTGTGGGTTTCTTCTGGGTACTGTAGTTTCCTTTTTACAGTTCAAAACACATGTGCATTAGGATAATTGGCTGTTCAAAATTGCCCACTGGTGTGTACAGATGTATATGCACGTGGCCCAGGGATGATTGGGTGATCCACTCAATGTGTACGCTGCCTTCACCCAGATGTCGGCTGACATAGGCTCTAGCCCATCCATAACCCTTATGGAATTACTCTGGTATGCAAATGAGAGCATTAGTGAGTGAATAATGAGAAATCTAAATAATATATGCATATCATACTAAAAGGGAAGAATCAGACGTTTTTTAAAAAATGAATGAAAAGAAGAAAAATTCAGCTTCAGGAAGAGGAAAAAAACCTGCCGTTGTTATTGAGAAATCACCACAAAATTTTCGAATGGAAGAGTTAGCTTTATATTAAAAAAAAAAAAAAACACTAGAAAGCAGGGACTAAGTTTTTTTTTTTTTTTTTTATGAAGTACAGAATATTAAATTCCAGGTGGAGGACTGCTATTGAGAGCAGCAATGCCAGCACAGAGCACCAGAGTCCCCAGTTTAAAGCTGAGCTCAGGTTACCTACTGTGTAGAGGACAGATCCACGTCTTTATGTCTCTGTGAATTTCCTCTAGATTCTATAGGTTATCACCACCTCCCAAAAGCATGCTGGTAGGTAGAACGGAGATCCAAATTTGCCCATAGATATCAACATGTTGTGCCCTGTGATAACCTGCTGCCCCACCAAGGGGGTATTCCAGCCTTGTATACAGAGTTCAGGATATTCTCTGAATAAACTCTCGTCCTGATCAGAATTGGGAGGTTACTGAAAGAATACATAAATCTGTATTAAATTACCAATCACTATGCAAATGATGACTAGATGTACAAAATTAAAAGAATAAATGGAGCAAGTGAGTCATAGCAGTGTGCATTACAATGGCTTTATCAAGATTTACACACACTTATTAGTATTATAATGGCTTATTAGTTGCTCTTGGCAAAAGAACAAAAACGACCACAAATTACTTTGGGAGGACACAATGTTCTTCTGTATTGGAATATAAATGCTTCCTTCAAAGGCAAACAAGAATTAAATCAGATACAGTTTCTGACAAAATTGGCCAAATAATAAAAAGGTGATTAGCATTACCTCAAATTACCCCCCCCACCCCCCATATATGAATTGATCAGTCGACAGGTAAAAATCAAAAGCGGTTTTCCCCCACATTTAGGTCGTATCCAATGCCCCCTTTCCCCATCACATAACCACCACTGACCAGGAAAGGGGGGGGGGGGGGGGGGCATGCACATGCCCCCACCATGACATATAATGCTGGCCACCTGCGGCGAATGTGCATTTGGGGGCGGTCTAACATACTTGGAGGGAACGCACTATCCGCCTCATACGGCCATGAGTGACTGGCGATCGGTGCGATTGAAAGGGAAGCGAGTGTGTGCCGTCCCTCCCTCCCGAGAGAGCTCAGCCAATTAGCTCCCATGGATTCCCGGCTATGGACGGCTGTGACATTATCCCGGATTTGAACTTGCAATCTCCTGGTTAATAGTCACGCACCTTGGTTGGTTATTTCTTTGGTTGTTTTTTTTAATTAATAACCATCACAGAAAAAGTTTCGTGCAAAACCATACAAGGCAGCACAGTTGCAAGCCCATTCGTGTCACAGCATGAAGGTCCTGGATTCGATTTCAGGGCTCGGTGCGATTTCATCCAGGTACTCAAGTTCTCCCCCCCACACACACACACACACACAGTCCAAAAACATGCACAGTCGCCTTTGCAAATATCCCCTTGGTGTGAGTGTGAAGGTCCTGCAATGGCCTTTCTGAGCCATACAGAGCTGTCTACCTTTGCCCAGAGTAGACTGAGATGGGCGCCAGCCTCCCGGCAACATGAAATAGGATTAAATGCATTGTGAGGGCATCAGGTGGCCCAAAAAAACATTTACGGTATATGTCAACTGTGACGAATGTTTCACGTGGCACGCACACACGGATATTTGTTCGGTTTTATGTAATGGACTGGTAAATTGATCAGGGTTTACCCCACTTTCACTCCAAATTGGCCAAGATAGGCTCCAGCTTCCCACAAACTCAGGAGGATTAAGCATTTCGGACTCATTTAATACCCAAACTAGTGATCCTTCTCAGACTGCAATTTCATGTTCTACTCTAGATGAGTGGTCATCAGCCCATTTCCTGAAGATCTACCTCCCTCAAAACTTTGACTTCAACCCTGAATCATGCCCACCTGACCTTAAGAAGTTCTGTTTAAAAAAGAAAAAAAAAAAAAAAATAGATGTGTTTGTCATAGGTTGGATAGAAAACATGCAGGATGGCAGATCTTCAGGAACAGGTTTGCAGGTTTGACGACCACTGCTCTAAACCACTGCTAGGTACTAACTTTCTTTTCATTCAAGTTGGTGTTTGAATTCTAAAAGCTGCTCATGTAGATCTCCAGCCCACAGAGAAGCTGTTTTGCATACCAGTCTCCTGAATGTCTCGCTGGATCAATACTTCTGAATGTAAGGTCAGAGTTTTAAATTCGAGAGTTCATGGGAAGAGTGAAAATGTTTTCAAGTGAGACAGAGCCACTTGTGAAAGAGCGTTTAATGTCACTGTGCATAAAATCATTCAACATTTTAAAATGATATATACTGTACTTGGAAAAATAATGCACAGGGATGTTTTAGTGATGTATACTGTTGCTTCTTTCATGTAGCCAAATCATGCAGTCTAAGCTACATCGTATAAATATAATGTTCCAGGCTCCTCCTCCTTTACATGGGGCAGTACAGTACCAGGCTCCTCCTCCTTTACATGGGGCAGTACAGTACCAGGCTCCTCTTCCTTTCCATGGGGCAGTACAGGACCAGGTTCCTCCTCCTTTACATGGGGCAGTACAGTACCAGGCTCCTCCTCCTTTACATGGGGCAGTACAGGACCAGGCTCCTCCTCTTTGCAAGGGACAATGCAATACCAGGCTTCTCCGCTAAACACGGAATCCTGTAGTACCAGGCTCCTCCACTTTATATGGGGCAGTACTGTACCAGACTCCTCTTCCTTGACATGGGGGCAGTCCAGTACCAGGCTCCTCCTCCTTACATGTTGCAGTGTAATACCAATAGTATAAACGCAGATGGCGTTTCTGTGTGGAATTCACAAAGACATGCACATTGGGCTAAATGGCCATTTCAAATCACCTTTGTGTGTGAGAGTAAGAGTAGTTGTGTGTTGCCCTGCCATGTATCGGGGTTGTCTGATTCAGGATGTACCTCACCTTCGACTAGAGTCAGCTGAGCTTGGCCCCAGCCTCCCTGCCTCTTGTTGAATTAAGTAGTTTGGGAAAAAAAATATGAAAAAAAAAAAAAAAATTTTTTTTTTTGGCTTATACAATCCTAGTATTATAAATCCCAGATAAAAATCAGGGTTTGTGATTGCAAATTACTCCAACATTATTAACTTTAGTGACTCATCTGAGACTAAAAAATGGCTATAAAAAAATTAAAATAAAAATTGGAGGGGGGGGGGTTCAAATTCACCACAGGTCTGACTGTAGAAATAACAGCTAATGCAGAGAGAGCTAAATTTACATTCTTATTTTGAAAGCTCTACCAAAGTTTACTTGGCATCTGGAGAATTGGGTTGCCGACTGCTTCAGACTGACATATACAGTTGTGTTTAAATAGCCGTCTGCCTGAAAAACGTCAATAAAGCTCAAAATCGCTTTTACTTCCATACACACAAATGCACTGGGAACACAACACATTCTATTCCAAATCTAAACACGAAGAAAAATGTCACATTTGTTATTCGTTGAAAGAAATTGAAGAAAAGTGAACATTCGACTGTTTACAAAAATATCACAGTCGATTTTCTTCTTTACAAACTCAAACATTCAGTGTATAAACCGATAAATGTTGTGATGTTTTGTTTTCCTTGGAATCTCTGAATATTTATTTGTATAAAACACTGTGCCCAAGTCCTGCTACACATCTGTGTTGTGGAGCAGACCAACTTCTGTGAGCAGGTGTTACAGCCCACGACGATTGGACCACATTCCACATTCTTCTGGAGTTCTTGGTTTTGCCTCTGAAGCTGCATTTTTGATGTCCCTCCACAAGTTTTCCATTGGATTAAGGTCCAGAATCAGGCCGCCGCTCCAGAATTTTAATCTTGTTGCTCTGGAACCGAGATGTTGCCCGTTTTACTGATGTGTTTAAGGGTCGTTGTCTTGTTGGAACCCATTTCAAGAACGTTTCCTCTTCAGCATAAGGCAGCACGACCTCTTTTATTGTTCTAATGGATTCAAACTGATCCATGATTCCTGGGATGTGATAAATACTTCGACACCGTAGTATGAGAAACATTCCCAAATCATGATGCCGCCGCCACCAGGCTTCACCATCTTCACAGTGAACTGTGGCCTAAATTCAGTGTTTGGGGGCTCATCTGACAAAGCCTCTATCGGCCACCAGACCCAAAAAGAACAATCTTGCTTTCATCAGTCCATAGAATGCTGCTCCAATTCTCTTTATTCTAGTCAATGTGCTCTTTGGTGAATTGTAACCTCTTTAGCGTCGTCGTTTTTTTTACCCCCAGTGGGACGTTCTGTGGCTTCTTGAGGATAGCTCGGCTTCACATAGGCGTCTTCTAATTGTAACAGGATGCGCAGGTCCACTTTAGACCTTCTCTGAACTTCCTGGAGCTGATTGCTGACTGATCCCTTGCTATTTTGGCTCTTCTTCATCCATTTGAATTGTAGTTTATCACTTCTTCCACGTCTTTCAGGTTTTTGATCCATTTTAAAGCATTTGGGATTATTTTATTCAAGCAGTCTCTCATTTTGTGCTCTTCTTTATGTGCTTTAAATCTCAAATCAACGTTTTAGTCAAGCTCCACTCTTCTTCTGAACAATGTCTGGAAAAACCCATTTTCCTCAGAATTTCAGAGAGAAATGTTCTATAACCAGCAGGTACAACATTTACTGCCTTCCTTCAATAAGGCAATAATTGGCTCCTGTTTTTTTTTAAAGAATGAAATTAGTCACTAACTGAACTCCACACTGATATAATTTTGAACACGAACCTTTCAATTAGTGATTCAATTCCATAGAATCAGCAGCATGCAGGTCAGGTCTGTTGGTTCTGTTGGATTCTCTTTCTCTACTACACCTGATAGTCAATTATTTGCCATGTAGAAATATCATTTATACCAAAAACACTGATTGGTCAGGTCAGTGATGTCTGACTGTGATTATTCTGAACACAACTATATATGCATAATTAAAGTTTGGCTTTACTGTGTTGTTAGCGCATGCTGAGAAGTAACAGAGTAATCAACTCCATGAACAGAAATATCGGACAATAACATGACGGTTGGATGACAAACATGACGGTTTCAGATACTTTAGAAAAGGATTGATTTACACTCTAATAATTTCAAGTTTATCATAAGCAACATGGAGTTAATTCTGTAATAATAAATCAGTGTTAAGGCCTATATGAAGAGACAGACTGATATGCATTCTCGTGAGGGGGCAGATCAATAGAGAGAAGGCATCATGTTGTTCGTTAGACCTTTAATGGACTTATATTGACCATGTGAGGCTTCAACTCAAGTGTTGACCAGAGAAGTGCTCTCCCCCAAACATCCTTAATTATGGATAAGCCCCCTCCCCAATTCCTAGGTTAACTGGTTGCCATGGCCACCGAGCTCTTGGAAAAGGCTTTTCCGCTGTAACGTGCTGTCTGTCTCCACACAAAATGTCAGTCTTCCTTTGTGCACTCATAGCACTGCTCCTAGGAAAACACTGCAAAGTTTTGTGTCTGTGTCACCCATTTCAAGATGGTGGGAGTTTCTCAGGGATTATGGTGAAAACTGGGACGTCATACTGACCAAAATCAACATGTAAAAAACTCCAGTTAGATGCGATTCTCCATTACATGTTGTCTGATACTTCATATTCACAGAAAATATGAGAGAAGGAAGACAATATAATTATAAATAACATAACACCGTTATGAGACGCTAAAGGCAAATGCTGGGCTAATTGATCTAATTTGCTGGACTGGTTCAGAGAGAGAGAGAGAGACGCTGCTACCTGCATGTGTTCTACATCTAAATGCGTTCTGCATCCTGTCTAGCAGGAATCTTGTCCCTACAGCCAGATGCTTCCAAAAGAATAAACAGTATTCAAATATAAATTCAAACAATAACTTCAATCCAAAAGCTATAAACAAAAAGTTCAACAAACTATACAAGCATTCATTGTGTGTTTGTACGTCGACGCCGGTGGTGGGATCATGTCTGCCCCAGACGGTGGCCAACAGGAACGATATTGTATTTTCTCTTTGTGTCGTTTCAGATCATAAACATACTGAAGAACCTGAGCCAAAAGATGGTGGCTGAAAGATCCTGAAGCCTCTAAAGAACTTTGATCAGACGCATAGCAGCCAGCAGGACGTAGTGAGTGACGTTATAACAAGCATGCATGTACACAGTGTGAAACAACTAGGAAAATAAACAGGAATGGGGTGGGTGGTATAACTTTCTTTCCTGTTGATTTTAAACAAATAGGACCCCCCCCCGAAAAAAAAAAAAAAATCTAAAAAAAAATTTTTTATCCCACTCTGTGAACTGAAAAGTCATTTACTTTAAAAAGAAAACACATGCTGATGAAAATCAAGCTCGGTTGTTGCTCACACGGCAGGACCACTTTAAAGTAAACAGAACCCAGATGCGATATTAAAATATCCAATAGATAATGTGGTAGCGGCATCTCCATTTTTCACACTTCGTCCTCTGCTACTGAAGCACCCTAGAGGCAGCAATGTGGTTTCATATGCACTCAAACAAAGAGGAGAAAAAAAGCCTAAGTGCAGACAAGCCATGAGAGAGCGCGCATCCATCCACGGTGGCACACAGATTGGCATTTATGGAAAGCAAGATGGAGTCCGGCCCCAGGTGAATAACATGATCCAATTAGGGTGAAGAGCGGTGCATGTCGACATGCCCGGCCAGAGGCTCAGGTCGCTAAAGACAGCAAACAAAATGGCAACAGTAATTGGAGAAAGCGTGGGGGGGGATTTGTACAGAAGGCTACACAATACATGGGTATGATTCATAGCAGAGCGTTTTCATTTCAATAATGCATTCTCTTATCGCCCTCTCTAGGATTTGTTCTAATAAACCAGGCCATCTCATCATGTTAAAAACTCAGCATTGATGATTTCTCTATTATAATTACATTTCCTAATTTCCTGTCGGGTTTATATTCCATACAAGTCGAATGAATGAAAACTGCACGTTCATATAAAGGCACATGAAGTTATATAAAAAACAAAAAGCCATTTGGTGACATTTACACAAATGAGAAAGCGACAAGTAAACCAACCCGACGCTGTAACTATCGATTTGCTTAATAAAGATGAGGTCACCTCGGTCATTTTTCTTGTCCATCACTACAATAAACCACATCCTCTGTTGTGGCTTCGGGTAGGCGGAGTTGGAACCGAAGCTCTGCCCCAACTAAAACAAGCAGTGCACATCCGACTCATGACCCACACAGTATGCATCATCCACAACACAAAACAGCAACCCCAGAATGGCGTATTAGTCTGAGGTTGAAGCCTTTAGGGTATTCGTCTGAACTTTTTTTTTTTTATATAGGGAGCAACAAGAATGAGGGAAAATGCCTCATTGTTCCACTGAGGCCCTAGTTCCCCCAACGCTGACTGAATTCATGCAGCCTCAGAGGGATTTTCACATGGGTTTCACACTGCCATTCAGTACAGTACACAGCCCGAGTGCAATAACAACACCTAACAAAAGGACGGATTGTCCTCCAGCAGCCCGACGCTCAAAGGCGCATAATGACGGAGCTGGCTGTACAGAGCGCTCTTTCAGCACTCGTCAGTTCGCTAATCGTGGGTAGGCCTCACCTTCCCTATTGCGTAGGGAGGAAAAAAGAGAAATGGTAACAAGTTCTCCACTCACCCAGATAAGTCTGAATGATATAGAGAAGAGACTCTCTCTCTTTAGCTGATATGAATGGTATGAAGAAGAATGGTATGCTAAGCACTGGTTTAGCATAACATAACGACAAAGGGCAGAATCAGTGTCGCTGCCTGTACGCTTCAATTCAATCACGTGAACAATTTATTGAGAAAAAAATCCATTTGCATTTTTAACTGCTATTCCTGTCATCTAAACTGATTAACATGAACATACACATATTACTTATATTGCTGAAACTCTGGTGGGAGGTTCATGTAAAAGAAAGATTGCTACTTTTCACAAGAGAAGCTGCATAGCTGTCAGCATGTTTCTGTTCTACGATGGCCTGGAGAGCTGTCCAGGGTGTACTCCTCCCTGTCCCAGAGTCTGCCGAGATGGGAACCAGCCTACCCGCAACCCTAATTAGGATTAATCGGTTCAGAAAATTAATGAATGAATGAATATGTTGGTGTTTAATCCACAGTTAGCAGGACACACAAGTACAGTAATACATGTCCGCCTTCACCAAGCACGAGGTCTATACCGAGAAATCTCAGCACCAGGTCTTCAGTACAGACCGAGCCAAAGACGGACTGGGGTTCTAACCAATGGTAAGAAGGCATTTTCATCAGTGCACGTGAGGGCATTTTTTTTTTTTTTTTTTCGCTTTCAGTTTGTTCTTCTTCCTGTGAGAAATAAAGATTGACCAATGAGCATTGAGCACTTTTCTGGACTCAAAATTCTTTGTGTCTTAGAATACTTCCTGGATACATTATATTTCTAAGAAGAAGAAAAAAAATTATTCCCTGGAAGCTGCTAAAGATCATAGCACCCAACACAGCTGGCTACCTGCTAACTTGCTGATCGGAAATGCCCTGATCCTGATAAATTATTTCCTGCCTGCACATCATCCTGCCTGCATGCACATTGCATGTAGTGCCTTGCCATATAATAAAGATAAATATTTTTCAGTTGCTTGCATTGAAGAGGTTTTACAAAGAGTCAAGTAACAGTGAGGTCTTTTCAGTACTTTCTACTTTAATAGAGGCCATAAAGTTAAACCATATGCTTCCAACTATAGGTTGATACACTGCTATAGTGCAGAACTTTGCTAAACCCTTTCCCCAATTTTCCATAAGCCCGTGTGGTAGCCCTCATTCTCAAGTGTTTACTCATCCAGGCAATTACTGTTCCACCACATCAAAACCAGGCAAAGCAAAGGCATAACGGTCTCAGGCTGCGTTTTATTTGCCGCGTACCCCGCTGCACATACCCAGAACTGTGGCATTTTTGAACAGGGCTTTAAGGAGATTCAGAGCAGATCCCAAACCAGAAAACTGCTCTTGGCTTACACACCGAAAAGATTGACATCAAGTTCTAATACCGCCTGTCCAGTTTCATTTGAGAAGACAGTTTCACTTTGATTTAACTCCTACAGAAATTCATGATGGACACAAATGAGGGAAAATTAATTGAAATACAGGGATCCCTCACTAGCTGTGGTCAATAGGGGCAGAGATATCCCCCGAATTCCACAAAGTAGGATCAAAACCCCCGACTGATGTATATGTACATGTACAGACACTCCCCAACTTATGTGCATCCATTTTTTTTTTCCAAAAAAAAAAAAAAGTCAAATTTTGAGTTTAGACGTACCTAAGTAGTACACTGATGTAATAACACAATGATGCTGCATTCATTGTTTACAAACTACAGACTGAGTGTATATATCTCAGTTATATAGCGTGCTACCCTTGTGTTAAGACGTCGTCTCTGTGATCTTTGTGTTTACACTGTTTTGTGGACTTTTGGAACCCTAAGCAAATATGGTTGGTCAGAAGCGTAAGCCTACCAGCATGGGTGCAAGTCTCATACACAGAGATGAATTAACTATCTGCTCGGATCGGCACAATTTAATGCATACTCAATTAAGCAAAGAGAGTTGTAATATGAATGAAAACCCAAATGCACAAATTACAGAACAATTACAGATATTTATTATCTTTTAGCAGAATCCTAAGAGTGTATACTTATTTTTATATGAATATTCATTAGGATTTGTACTTGTTCTTTGTATGCGTCTCTTGAATAAAGTTTACTTACTTACTTACACAAAAGAAAGAACTCTCCGCTTTGCTGGGAGACTGCATCAGTGCAGGCTGTGTTCTAAACGAGTACAACGGCACCCTTGTACACTTGAAAGACCAGAAGTCTGTATAACCCACAGCAAGTACACTACTTTTGCAAGTACACTACTTTCAGTATTGAGCGCCTCACATATTGTAAGCGTTGATTGGCTGTTTTAAGCTTCATGTAAAGTAACTCGGTATAAATAAGTAACTTATTTTAAATTAATGTTGATATTTCATATATTTTATATTATTTTACAATGTTATGTTTATAATAATTGATTTAGGAGTGTTTTATGAGATATGGTAATGGTATTTATGGATGTATAGTCCAGTATGAGCGTCATACGTCACATGTCATATGTCTCTGTAACAACTTACGCTCGCTTTCAACTTACGTTCGGCAGTCCGGAACCAATTAAAAACATAAGTCGGGGAGCGTCTGTATGTGTGTATATAATATCAATAAGTACATCGTCAACACTATAAATGCTTACAGTAATAACAATTAAACATTCAAAAATAATGCAAAAGATGTCAATACAATATAAACACACAACATTCAGATGCGTACCTCACATGAAAATGGAAGCAGTTTTGTTGGGGTTTTGGGTTGTTTTTTGTTTGTTCGGGGTTTTTGCATAACTGGCCTTGTTTGGTGGCATTTTCCTGAACTTTTTCCACTATTCTTCCTTCATTACCTTATTTTTTAATTCAATGAATATTTAAAAAAAACGTGATGCACTGAAGGCACAGGAATTGAAGCACAGATTAGCGAGGGATCCTTGTAGTTCATTTCTAAATGCTTTACTCTTGTTAATTATTAAACGTGCATAAAATTTTCTACATGCAGTTTGATCTGTGGTAATATCAATTCAAAGCTGCAGAATACAGAACTTGGAGTACCTATGAGCTTTGATAAAAGCTGTGATTTGAGCCCGGTTGTTGACAGTTTTCCTTCTGAGACAGGGACTGAAGTTGCTTGGCTGATTCACACTCAAGTTTCCCACCCAGGTCAAATTTCCCGATTTTTACCAACCAAACATTCACGGACTTATAAAGCTGAATTTCTTTTATTTTCTTTTGTTTCACTGCAATGTAAAAATTTTTGTGATGTGCAGATGAAAAAAATAAATAAAAAAATAAAGTCATAACATTCAAAAAATAATTTGTAAGTTTTTTTTTGTTCTAGTTCACAAAATAATTTTCAGGGGGAAAAAAAGAAAAAAAACAAAAAACAGCTCACTGTTTGAATGCCATAAAATACAGTAGGACCCCGCCCATTCGTGGTTCGCTGATCGACAGGCGGATTGCTGCAGCCTCTGCAGTAAAGTGGAGCCTGTACCGTTCTGTCATGGTGAAGAGGGAGCTGAAAAGCAAGGCAAATCTCTCACTTTACCAGTCGATCTACGTTCCAACCCTCACCTATGGTCACCAGCATTGGGTAGTGACCAAAAAAACAAGATTGTGGATACAAGCGGCTGAAATGAGCTTCCTTCGCCAGGTGGTGGAAGTCCCCCTTGCTGATAGGGTGAGAAACTCGGCTATCCAGGAGGAGCTCGATGTAGAACCACTTCTCCTCTACGTTGAGAGGAGCCAGTTGAGGTGGCTCAGGTATCTGGGTTAGAATGTCTCCTGAACGCCTCCCTGGTGTGGTGTTTCGGGCAGGTCCGATCAGGAAGAAACCATGGGATCGACCCAGAAAAACCGGTTGGTTGGTCTAGGAACGCCTCGGTTCACCTGGGAAGTGGCTGGGGAGAGGGACGTCTGGACCTCACTGCTTATGCCACTGCCCCCACAACCCATACATATACTGTATAGTCATCAGCACTGGTTTAAAAGTACTGATTTAGCAGTGGCATCAGAAAAAAAAAGAAAAAAAAAAAAAGATCTAAACAATACGCAAACCTATTTATATTGATTGCCACTTTTCAAGGAATCAAAGAAAAACAGCTGCTCAGCTGTTCCATGGTCAAGTGCCTGTTAGTTCCTATATCATTACATCACTGTGTGTGTGTATGTGTATATAGAAAAAAAAACATTGTGTGTGGCAATTGCATTTGAAACCTGTTGCTGTTCACTCTTTGGATAAATGAGCATTGCCACTGGTAATGAAAAAAGCAAGCAATCATTGGGCTAAAAATCAAAACAAACCCATTACGGAGATCTAAAAAAAAAAAATTCATAATTGAGACCAAATCCATTACAGACCAATTACTAATTAATTTATAATCAATTAAGCACTGACGAAGAGAAATTAATATCCTGTGATATCCAAGTCTTGAGCACCTGAGCAGCAGAATGCAAAAAAACCCAATGAACAAACAGGCACTGAAAACAGCTGCACTAAAAACCAGATAGAGCAGATCCAAGCTAGATGAAACCCAACATCTTGTGAAGGCTATGGGTCCCAGATCTCAGAATACAGTCAGTGACTGTAAATAATCTGTCTCCAAGTTTTAAAAAATTGCAATTTTATTTATGAATGCTTGTCCAATTACATTTGGTGCTTCAGATGGTGAAACAAATAAAAAGTGGTTGAATTCCATTTTTACCAGAAAAATAGTTTCACACAACTCCTCAGCTGATGCCCCACATTTTCAAAAGTGGCATTTTCAAGTGAATGCACAGAACACAAAATCAAGATGGCAGTTGTGGTGGCAGCATCACATTTCTGACCATTGCAAAAATTAATAGGCTTGTCGAGTTACATAATTCCAACATTCACACAAAAAATATTGATGATTGGTGATGCTAGTGAGTAGACTGTAGATTCAAGATGGCAGTCATCTCAAACATACTGGATGTCAAACATGAGCACAAATCATTAGGCGTTCCAACATTACCACTAAAAATGGTGATGACTGATGATGGCATTTGTAAAATAGTGCACGGAATGCAGCCTCAAGATGGACGCCGTAGCGGCCATATAGGATATCGGACTGGAACAAAAACCAGTAGGCTCGTGTACTTACACGGTCACAACAACCCCACTGAAAATGGTGATGATCGGTTAGTGCATGAAATGCAACTGTTGACAGACGGACGACAATATCCCTCACATCCACTGGTAAGTCTGTTGGGCGTTTTACACCCGAGCCAAGTGGCTCATCAGGCCGGTGCTTAACCCCGGTATCTGTAACGTGAAGCGACCAGAAGTTCAACTCCTTCTGGATGGGACGCTAAACCATCGCAGGTTACCTTCCCAGTATATTTTTACTGGTACCCATGTATACTGCTGGATAAACAGAGGCACACTTGTGGTTAAGACCTTGCCCAGGGATCTCAGCAGAGTGTGGGTCTATCTGTGATTTGAACACAACCTCCTGATCATGAGCGCAGCACCCTAACCACTACGCCATAAGCCCCACACATCCACTGGGTTGATGGGTAAAAATGATCATGTCTCTGACAACATGAAAATTCAATTTTGTGTATCCCCCTGCAGAACAATAGAAATTAAAGACCTTTTTATTTTTACTCACAAACCCAACAATATCTCGCAGTGCCCTACTTCACTGAACCTCAGTGAGTGAAGGCTCTTTCCTGCAACTCATTAGTGTTTGTTTACAATCCAAGGGTGGCCTCAGAGGACAGCGAGCCTGGTTTCAGATGCTTCAAAATATGTAAAGTCGTTCTGTTCTCCCATCTTGTGATGTGACTAATTTCCATACTGCAGCTCTCACTAAGGATAATCCACCCTCATTAAGCCCTGCACTCAGGAGGAGATTAGCAAATCATTAGCATATAGGAGGGCCGAAGCCTAATTATTTGTGAAGCCAATCCACAAAGAAGCCCTGCTGAAATGCGAGGTTTGTTTTGGTGAACAGAGAGATGAGTGTGTGAATTTTTAAATGCAGAGAAGTCCTGAATTCATGTTTAACTAATTCAATTAGACTCTTTTCTTTTTTGGTCTTGTTCCTTTCGGTCAACACCAAGAAATAGCATGAAAGTGAGATATGCACAACTACATCAATCTTGAAACTCCAGTAATCCCGGATTCATATTTAATATGAACTGATGCCGTGAGGTTTTTCGATGTATGGCACGGTTCATTACTTTAACCCAATCAGTGAACTGCTACAGGCTTTGCATTTACACAAACTACAGCAAGTAGTGCACGCGTACTGTCTGGTCACAGACTGAATCCAGATTTGTTTATTTGAAAGTAGGTCAGCGCACGTCTTATAGGATGCTGACAGAAAACTACTGTAAATAATTTAGTGCTGCTTGTCGCTTGGCAGAGTTTAAACATGTCCACAGTGTGCATTAAATCCAGCTGCTGACTGCCTGAACACATCAGTCTGGGATGAATTATAGAGTCCAAGGATCCACTGCTGCACCATCAAATCAACTCGAGAACCCCTGTCAGTGTGCCAACTGTAAGCGCTACTTTTTGTCGCTAGCTTATTTATTTAATACTTGAAGAGCTTTGAGCTCAAAGAGGAGGCACATCATGAAACTCAAACTTGAAGGAAAGGAAAGATCCTAAATATGATTTGAAGAAGCAGGCACCCTAGACAAGGCGATTTTAAACAAAACTGGAATGAAATGGATTTCAAACATTGTATTGGTAATTTCTAGTTGTATGGATTTCTTAAGGCGGTATATCTTTTACTTTACTGTTCATCAGAAGTGTTTTTTTTTTTTTTTTTAGGGTTTGGGGGTTTGACATCTTATCAAGTATTCCACCAGTTCTCTGCTATTCAGAGTTGACAAGCCCTGTCAAATTACTGCCCAACTCATGTCAACTCTGACGATAGTGTGTCGGAATAAGTATATTTCATCCAGAAATAGCAAGTCCTTCAAAAGACACAAATCTAGAGAGTAAAATATGCTGGAAATGGCTTAAGGAACGTCAATAGGGGCAAATAATAGCCTGTCATTCAACCAGTCAATCTGGATTTCTTTTTGACTGACCAGAACAAAAATAATAAAACAAACAATTTAATCTGTATTGCTCTTTTCTCAGAAGGTCTATGGGGCCCCAACAAATCAAATTTTAAATTTGTACAAATCAATGTCTCAGCCACAATACACAGACATACCATTCAGACATTTAATCCATTGTAAATTATAACGTTTTACTTAAACTATTGAAGTTAGCGAGCAGTGGTGGCGTGTCCATGTTTTCCACATGACAGATGTACAAAACAAAATTTATTTTATGTATAAACACGACGATGTGGCCATCAAAACCACCTCAAACAAACCTGCCTGCCTGGCATACTGCCACTAAACTTACTCATTTTCTGACTTGCTTAATCCTACGATGGTCATGAAGAGGCTAAAGCCTCTCACCAGACCATCACAGGGCCAACAGCACACTCACACATTCATTCACACTCACATTCATAACTTCAGGCAATTTGAAACGGCCAACACGCTTCATAAGCATGACTGTGGGAAGAAACCCATACAAGCACAGGGTGAGCATGCAAACTCCACACAAAATCGCCCGAGCCGAGACTCGAACCTGGGACCTTCTTGCTGTGAGGTGAACAGGCTAATCATTACGCCACTTGCTACCCTCCACTATACAGCAGTACCTTGATTTATGAGTGTCTTTTATAACAAATTTGCCATGATACAAGCTTCATTCCCACCAAAGGTCTGCCCCATCCAAAGAGCAAAATTTCCGGGCCGATTATCCTTGTATTCTTCCGCGTGTATTCCTCCGCACTCCGAGAATGCTTTGTGCAGTGGTTCTCAATTATTTTCTGTAATGCCCCCCTATGGGCTGTAATGCCCCCCAACGTGCAACTATAAATAGTGTTTACAGCACTTTATATTGTTTGTTCTGTGCTTTTTCCCCCTACACCATAGGGAACAGTGAGAGTGCCACTGCCACCTACTGTAGAGGATGCATAATTACACAATTCTCGTACAGTATGGCAAAAATACAAGTTCCCCAGGGTCATATGCGCACCCCCTGACATTACACGCCCCACTATTCAAGAAGCACTGGCCTTGAGGGAGCTCACCACGAGCCTTTCCTCGCTGGCATTCGTAATGTGCACATGCACAAAATTCTCCTCCTCCTTCTTAGTTACACATCACCTCATGCCTGCCCACATGACATCTTTGCCACAGTCAATGATCGGAAGGGTGAGTTGACTTATTGTTTATTCTTGTTTTTTAAATTATTATTTATAATTAATTATGATTAATGTTCATGTATTGTTATTATTATGAAATATTTATTGTTTTTACATGTTTATCTTTAAAATATTAGGACAAACATGTATCTTGTCTAAATACGGACAACCCCCCCCCCCCCCCCAACAACAATCACAGGTTGTTGCGAAGGAGGCTTTACATGACAAAAATCTGTTGTTTATATATAGTAATAGCAACATTAGAAACTATATAGTAACAGCAATATATCCTCGGAGTCAAACAATTAAATTGAACTTTGCTGCAGCTGTGAGTACTTGTGCAATAGAGTTTAAACAATGAACTAGAATTATTATGCCACTGCACTCTGCTGTTATTAACCCAGTGCAAGAACTGGTGTTTTCAGTAGCTCTGGCTCCTGTATAGTCTGATAGACATTTGTATACTTATAATACAGCATGCAATTATGCAAATATAAACCTTGCACTAATCATTCCCTCAGTCACGACTCAGCCCAGACTAAGATCCAAACAAGTACGTACAATTAAAGATCTTTTTGCTAATGATGTAGCACTGGTCGCCCATAGTAACTCTGCCTCACAAACTATGATTGACCAATGATCAACAGCATGGAAGGCCTTCAAATGAGTGACCAGTTATAAGAAAACAGTTGTTCTTACCCAGAAAGACACAGAGAAAGGACACATCAAGCTTGACAACAAAAAACTAGAGACAATAGACAGGTTTTGCGACCTGGAGTCAGATCTGGAGTCAGTCTGACGAGATCAGCGTCAGAGTTGGAAAGGCCACAACTTTTGGCAAGTGAAGAAAACAAACGTGAGAAAATAAGAAACTGAAACAAAAGACAAATTTCAAAATCTATGAAGCATGTGTTCTGAGCTCACTGCTTTACAGGAGTGAAACATGGAACCTCTTCATGCAAACACGAAAAGCGACTCAACACTTTCCATCTTGGATGCATTCATAAGATCCTTGGCATAACTTGAGATGATAAGATCACCAACGATGAAGTGCTACATATGGTAGATCTTCAGAGTATGATGCAATTCTCTGCAGAAGAAGACTGAAATGGTCAGGTCGTGTGAAGAGAATGGAAGACAGTCGAATTCCAAAACTGTCTATGCTCTATGGTGAACTGTCACAGGGCAAAAGACAGCGAGAAACACCAAAGCTGAAGGATAAAGATGTCTGCAAGTCCAATCTGTCCAAATGTGAGATAAACATCAACAAACACAAAGAAACAGGAGAAAACAGGGTGTTGTGGAGGACAGCTGTGATTGAAGGGATCAACTGAACATGAGAGCTCTCAGACCAAACATATGGTGGAGAAATGTATGCGACGAAAGGAAAACAGCAACAGAGAGCACTGCGGCATCTTCCTGGTATGCAGATTCTACAAAAAGCATTGCGCTGCAAATGTTGGCAGAATCAGCCACGAAAGAAGCTGCTAGAGAGGAACATCCTTGGTGTGAAACACCAAAAAAAACATCTTAAAGCTGAACGGACCATCTGCATAGACAACAAAAGCCAAAGACTAATCATTTAATTTGTTGACACCGAACAATTCAGGGTTCTTTTACAAATAAATAATTTAAAATGGGGGCAGTGGTGGCCAGCTGGATTACTGATCCCAAGGTTGTGGGTTCAAGCCCCACTGTCAACAGTCGTCACTACTGTCCCCCCAGTGCAGCTAACTGGCTTATCAAAGGCCGGCCATGTCTCTCATTGTCTGTGGTGAGAGGTTCATGTACAAGAACCATTGCTGGCTTTCGACAAGAGTAGGCTGCATAGCCGTCAGCATGTTTCTGCCTTGCGATGGCCTGGCGGGCTGTCCAGGGTGTACTCTGTCCTCGCCCAGAGTCAGCTGAGATGGGCACCAGCCTGCCCGCAACCCTAATTAGGATTAAGCGGTTCAGAAAATGAATGAATGGATGATTCAAAATGGAAATGAATCACCATTGTTGAAATTTGCATTTGCAAAACCACAGTCAAATTTGAATCAGGCTGAGACTAGAAGGGGATGCTGAACTTCAACTGCCATGTCCACAGACGGATTATAGACCATAACATCACGACGCTTAAATTTACAACATTGAACGAAAGTCTCGAAAACAGTCATTTTAACAATAATGCTGATTTTTATTCCACTTTGAGGACAATACATACACAAAATTCTACAATATATATGAGCGAGACACAGAAACTTCAGTTCAGGGTTTTCTGCATTACCCACAATTCCCTTCCTCTACTTATTAAAACTGGTACCAGTGGCAATTCGTCCTTGTTTCATCACTGCCGGAAAACAAAGTGAGTACTTTGAGCAGCTGTACCTTTGACGCCGTGTACACTCAGTTCAGAAGGGACAACATTCCAAAATTCAACTTTGATACCAATTACACTTCAACAACACTGTGCTTGTTACCTGCAAAGTCACTAACTAGTCAAGCTCAGCCTCTGCTGCAAATAAGTGCAACTGCATCATATAATTTCACTGCAGTCTGGAATATTTTGTTTCCACCAATTTGATACTGGATTTCTCACTAATATAATTAGAATTTAGTACCTAAATACAAAACTGGCACGCAGCCGCCAAAGTCTTACAGAAATAACAACTCAACTGAGTTACAGCTGTGATGCATTCGGATCCAGCGACGCGTTTGCCAATAATTCCATTTCGGGTGAAAGAATAAACAACCCAGAAAATGTCGGAATTGTCACAGTATAATGTTTCCAAATTGTGTTCAATCCTGTCCATGCATCATAGAGCAGTTGGACTTTGATTATGATGATGCCATAATTCTGTTTCCAGTTTGAAAACCAAAACTACAAAAGAATTATTTATCAGGATCATCCTGCTAAGATTTGTGTGATTCTGACCAGTGATAGTGGCGGAGAAAGAGCTTGGGCTTTTTACACCAGAGCATAGTGGCTAATCGGACCGGAGCATTTCCGTAGCGTGACGCGAGTAGGAGTTCAACTCATCCTGGATGGGACGCTAATCCATCGCAGGTTACCTTCCCAGTGTATTTTACTGGTACCCATTTATACTGCTGGGGGAACAGCATAGTGGGGGTCTCACTGGGATTTGAACACACAACCTCCTGATCATGAGTGCAGCACCCTAACCACTATGCCACCGGCCCAACAAGGCGAGAGAGCTTACTTGGGCGTAATGATTCTATATCCGGTTTGGAAAGTGAAATATGTCCCATATAAGCCACAGATTTGCTGGCAGACACATAGTATAATGTTGCCAAATTGCCAGTTGGACTTAGATTTTTTTTTTTTTTTTCAGTTATAATTCTGTTTCTGGTTTGAAAATCCAAAAAGTCAACCTCCATGGAATTCTAACTGTTGCCCACAATAACAAGTCTGCCAAGTTTCATGTGATTCTGCACTCTAATAACAGAGGAACTGGACTTTTAGAGCCAACTGTCCACAAAACAACAACTAGGCGATAAAGAGTTTGACAGCAGATACCGCTGGTGTCAACATACAGGACCAACCAACAAATTAGCCTCAGAATGGTGCAGCACACAATAAAACATTCCAATTAAAACATCCTGAAAATGGACGGTGGTGGCCCGGTGGTAAAGTGCCAGATTACTGATCCCAGGGTTGGGGGTTCAAGCCCCACTGTCAATGTTTTTTACTGCTCTCCCAGTGCTGCTCACTGGGTTATCAAAGGATACCCTCTGTCGCTCACTGTCCGTGGTGTAAGAGAACCACTGCTGACTTTCATCAGCGTGTTTCTGCCCTGCGATGACCTGGCGAGCTGTCCAAGGCAGACTGTGCCCTCGTGTAGAGTTGGCCGAGAGGGGTGCCAGCCTCTCCGTAACCCTAATTAGGATTAAGCGGTTCACAAAATGAAGGAATGAAAGAATGAACATTATGAAAACACTTCAGGATGAGGTTTTCTTTTTAAACGCATGCTCATCTATAAAACTGTGGTGCCGGTGGCGTAGTAGTTAGGGTGCTGGGCTCATGATCAGCAGGTTGTGTGTTCAAATCCCAGTTAGACCCCCACTGTGCTAACACCCCTGGGCAAGGTCTTAACCACAAGTGTGCCTCTGTTTACCCAGCAAAATATATACTGAGAAGGTAACCTGCGATGGACTAATGTCCCATCCAGGAGGAGTTGAACTCCTGGTCGCTTCACGCTACGGAAACCGGGAATAAGCACCGGCCTGATGAGCCACTCGGCTCAGGTGCAAAAAGCCCAACAGACTTTACATCTTTGAAACTAGTCTTTGAAGATGTCAACAAAAAAAATTTGAAAAGCCTCTCCACCCATAATCAAGTAATCAGCTTTATAAACCTGGCACAATTACTGAAGGGACATCAGCAGGTCATATTGGGAAGGTGGGAGGGGGTGGCTACATTGATCCGTAGGAGTAATAAGAAGGAAGAGCAGTAAGCCACACTACAGCCGCAGACCGTTATGCACTAATACAGCCCCTGCTGCTGCTCTCGATGACATGACAGCTCGACAAATTTATACACTCGTAACAAGATTTTCACCCTAGATCTTTCATTAGTGTAGTTTCTAGCTCAGGGATCTGACATGTTCCCCAGCATATGAGTCACTAGCATCTTGTCTCATTGCTAAAATAAGCCAGGCGCTAAATCTATGACCATAACTTTCAGGCAGTTTTGAAATGTTCAAGTGTAAAAACAACATGTTTCCTCTCGACTTTAGGCTGTTTGCACCAAGAGTTAATTTCAAACTCAGGTATGGGGTGGGATATTGTGCTCTGGTGCACCGGAAAATAGTGCGATGGGTTTCATCTGAAGTGACCTTCAGGGTCAGTGCATGTCACGCATGAAAGCTACTGCACCTGGAGTTGGGGGTTGAATAACCTGATAGGATATAAAACAAATATGACTGAAAAGGCACTCATCATCATGTGTGACAAAAATTCACAAGAAGCAAGACATGAAAACAAACCGTCCAGAAATTCCATGCATTTTGTGTATATTTTTAGACTCCATTACATTTTATATTATTCAAACACTTAGATATTGTACCGAGAGATATTCTCATGCTGCAGTTAGTGACCGTTCCTCTGATCCATAACTACGGGTTAATGGGAATTCAAATTCTTTTACCGTTTATAGTTAAATATTTATATTATTGACACAGATGTTTTCTGTTATTTTTGTTACTTAACGTTTGCTGTCGCTACTGTTGTGGCTCAAGAATTTCCCTTAAAAGGATCCATCCATCCATCATGGATCAAAGCAAAAACCGCTGATTGTGTTAATAAAGGCCTCACTACTGAATATTAACTGGAAGACTGCTTTACTCATACAGTTTTAATATTTTAGTAATATAGTGATTCATTGCTACTTCATACTTCAGTTTCTGCGGCTTCAGTGCATCGTGGGTTTTTCTTCTCTTTCGGCTTTTTTCCCTTTCTCGGGAGTCGCCACAGCGAATCATCTGATTCACACATTTGATTTGGCATAGGTTTTTACGTCGGATGCCCTTCCTGTCACAACCCTTTAGCAAGGGACAAGAAACACGCCAACGGCTTTGCAGCCTACTCATTACGCATCGGAAAAAAAAAAAGGAAATTAAGGAAGAATAGGGGAAAAGTTAAGGAAAATGCCACAAAACGAGGCCAATTATGCAAAAAAAAAAAAAAACACTCCCAAATAAACAAAAACAACCCCAACCCCCCACCAAAACGACTTACATTTTTATATGAGGTGCACATCTGAGTGTGTGCGCGTGCATCTATGTGTGTATTTATATTTTATTTACATCTTATGCATTATTTTTGCATGTTTAATTGTTATTATAAGCATATATAGCGTTGAATATGCATTTCTTCATATATACATGTACGTACAGCGCGAGGGGGTGTGTGTCCTCGGTCCCCATTAACCGCGGGAAGTGAGGGATCCCGTATTAGTGAAATTAATATGTAATATTTCTTAAAAACCGTATGCAGGGTGTCATGGTGGTATAGTGGCACAACCACTTAACAGACAGATCTTCAACAGAAGATCCTGGGTTGAAGTCCGAGGCTCAATGAAGTTTGTGGAAGTGCAATTACACTAGGTGGCAGTGGCGCTCTCATTGTCACGCTATGATGTAGGGGAAAAGCACCGAGCAAACGATATGAAGTGCAGTACATACTATTTATAGTCACGTGCAGGGTGCGAGGAGGAGGCGTGAAATGGTTTTTTTTTTTCCTTCCGAGAGGGGCGTCACAGAAAATAATTGAGTAGCACTGCACAAGGCGTTCTCAGAGCACGGAGGAATACACGCACAAGAATACGAGGCTAATCAGCCTGGAAAAGCCATTTCCCCAGCAGAGCTCATAAATCAAAATTTTGCTCATTGGATGGGGCATATATTTTTAGTGGGATTGAAGCTTGTATCATGGAAAAGTTTGTTATAAGGGACACTCGTAAGTCAAGGTATCACTGTATTTGGGATTTGTTTTAGTGACCCTTATCCCAAAAGATATGCTTCACCTAATGCTGTGATTTCACCGTGGCATTTTTAAAATCTTGTAAAAGGTGTGACACAGTGTACAGCCACCTAGTAGGAGGGGTTTTGGGTGACTAACGTTCTTTCAAGAATCAGATACAGTACACAATTGGCTAACATGTCCCCCAGAGCATCTCAAAGACATCTGATTAATGAAATTTGTGTTTTTAAAATGTGTCTTGTCTGTATTTGAACTTCCGTATGAGGACTCCGTCTACAGTGGTTTGTAATATGGCTCATTTCACACAGCGAACTGAAAGCACTGATTCTTAATTGTGGTAAATGCAGAGAGATAAACTGTGTAATGCTGCACAACTAAATAAGCCAAAACACCTTACAGTGAAAGAGTCAAGATGGCGAGGAGTGAAATGGACCAGGTTTAAATCTGCTATAAATATTTGAGAACTCGGATCCCGAGTAGAGCAACAGAAAATTGAGAGATTGAAAGTTCAAATCCACATGATGCCAAAAGCACTCACTCTCAATAGACACTGGACAGTTCAAAAAATACAAAGTTTGCAGGCATGAATGCTAGTAGACAGATTTTTGTCCTCAAAAGGTATCTAAGCATATTTAAAAGAAAATACCTGGTACAAGTTTAGATTTAAAGGTGAAATTCCCCATCATTCAAATGGTTTGTAATTTACTGCTCATCTTCTTTTATTAAAAGTCTTCAGGGCCGCTGATCAACTTGTACTTCATGTTAAATTTATATAAAAACTTGGAAACTTTAAATATTGTGCAATGATATTGTAATAGGATACATCATTAGATTTCTTTTATATATACTGTACTCTGGGGGCAGTGGTGGCCTGGTGCTAAAGGTGCTGGATCAATGATCCCAAGGTTGAGGGTTCAAGCCCCACCCTCAACTGGTCACTGCTGTCCCTGTAGTGCAGCTAACTGGGTTATCAAAGGCCTGTCATGTCTCTCACCGTCTACGGTGTGAGGTTTATATAAAAGAACCATTGCTGACTTTTGACATGAGTAGGCTGCATAGCCATCAGCATGTTTCTGCCCTGCGATGGCCTAAAGAGCTGTCCAGGGTGTACTCTGCCCTTGCCCAGAGTCTACCGAGATGGGCGCCCGCCTCCCCATGACCCAATTGGGTTTAAGTGATTCAGAAAATAAACGAATGGACACTATGCTCTTGTGTAATCATATTCCTTTATTTGGACTCTGCATTTGCTCAAGTTTAACTACTTATCAAGTCTGGCTTGCAAACCTGACTTCCTCAAGGTATTGGGAAAACAGTGTTGTATTCAATGCATGACTTGCAATTCATGCACCAGGAATACAGGCAAGTCACACTTATAGCACACATTTAGCACGTGACTCCTGACTTGCTTCATGCCTGTCTATACAATCTATCATCTACCTACTGAAGTACACCACCCTCAGTCTTTTTGCGGCGGGAGGGTGACCGTGATCATCTTCCCTTCTACAATGCTACACGATCTCACCAGATTCCTCTCATTTGCGTCACGTATGCTATAGAATTAAAAATGTGCCGTAACAGTTTGTAACAAAGCATCAGAGAAACCAGGAAAAGGTTATGGCTTTGATTTATGAACTGAGTGATCTGTAAAGCAAAATAAAGAAAGATGGTTTGAATGGTCACTGTTAAAACCTAGCACCCTTAACATCACACACATCTTTGCAGTTTCTGCTTGTTAACTTTGGAAACATTTAGAAGTGGGGAAACATGCAAAAGGGTTACCGAGGGAACTAATGTGGTCAACCTATTAGCAGCAAATCAACAAGCAAATCCCTTCCTGCTTGTATGAATAGTTACACCTGTGCTTGGTTCACATGTCAAATTCACAGCAATAAGAAATACAAACAAACAGAAATAAAGCACCCATACACAACAAAGTTAAGCAGCCCGTGTCGGATAATAATACAAACAACGACAATCAATTGTTCCAGATAGAATTTGAACAAAATATAAATACGAACATAAAGGCTACAATGTTACACTGAGCCAAGTGAGGTTTTATTACTTACTGAAAATACACAGAGACCAAAACGACAAACCACACAGCACTCTACCACGAGGAATGATATACAAACAGATGCAGACTAACACAAGGAAAAAACACACACACACCAGCCCAACACAAGGAAAACACACACACACACACACACCAGCCCAACACAAGGAAAACACACACACACCAGCCCAACACAAGGAAAACAAACACACACACACCAGCCCAACACAAGGAAAACAAACACACACACACCAGCCCAACACAAGGAAAACAAACACACACACACCAGCCCAACACAAGGAAAACAAACAAACACACACACACCAGCCCAACACAAGGAAAACAAACACACACACACACACACACACACACACCCACCCACCAGCCCAACACAAGAAAAACACCCACCCACCAGCCCAACACAAGGAAAACACCCACCCACCAGCCCAACACAAGGAAAACACCCACCCACCAGCCCAACACAAGGAAAACACACACCCACCAGCCCAACACAAGGAAAATACACACAAGCCTAACACAAGGAAAACACACACAAGCCCAACACAAGAAAAAACACACACACACACACACTCCAGCCCAACACAAGGAAAACACACACACCAGCCCAACACAAGGAAAACACACACCAGATCGTCACACATGCCCGCAATATCGCACACATGCGAGCAATATCGCGCACACACACACAAACACACACACACACACACACAAACCTGACATGCAATGTATGTTTTCTCATAATTAAATTCACTTCTCATTCCATTAATGGGAACCATCTGACAAATTGAATTTTTGTGTTTGCAGAATCCTCCTGCCTTTGTGCTGAACAAATCTACCAGCACCACCTGCACAGATGTAAGATTTGATTCTTGCTTCAAACCTGCTTCACTCATGTAAGGAGATAAGGTTTTGTTGGCAGTCTTCACCTTAAAGAGAAAACATGGACAATCTGACCAGGCATCAATACCGCCCTGATAGCAGAGCCATTCTGGCTTTGTTTATTTTGCCTTCCTGGGACAGTGTCTCTGATCTCTCAGGCGTGCAGACTTGGCCTGGGCTTGATTTACTTTGGTGATAATTCCCAGGCTATGCTTGGACGAACTACAAACAAAACCCCAAGAAGACATGACACGGAGAGGTAAGTGAAGTGCTTACTCAGTCATTACTTTTCACCGGGATGGCTGAGAATTACTTGTGCGTTTAGCTTCACGGTGCTGAGGAAAGCACTACCACCATTACCACGCTTCAATTATGGGGACTCAAAAGAGATGATGGGCAGATTGGCACAATTATATGACAAAGACGTATTACCCACCACTTAAGAGCAAGAAAGGCAACGCACATCTGTCCAGTGTATTCGTAACGACAGGACTCCATTTCAGACAAGACACAAAGGAAAGCCGGATATCAGAGATGACAAGTCAGGAGGTTTTAAAAAGACGTGGAATAAAAGCACCCTTTTCAGAGCAAAATGTCAGTGATGACGGGGTAGTTTCATGTTTACGGACTGTGAGTGGAAAAAATAATAAAACACCATTAGAGAAGGAAAATAAAAGCGCCAAGGAATGAGTCACTCAGTGTGTCAGAATGTGAGAGCAGTGATAAATATGACAGGCACCTAATTAATATTCTATTACTCAGAAAACTCTTACTAAAAGATGACTTTTTGTGGTCAATGGATATACCTAAGAACAACAGAATCCACAAATTTATTCTTTCATTCTTGAGCCGGAGTTCTACAAACACAGGCATTACTCACTTCAGCAAAGAGATTATAGGCTGTGTAACTCAAGCGGCTGTGTCGCAATCGGGCCAAGGAACAATTTGTAATGTCTAGTTACATGGGAGCAAGCTGGAAATTTTGGAAAAAACTGAAAAGTCTGATTTAGTTACACAGGCATGACGGGGGTTGTTTAAAAGGGTTGTGCATCAGGGGGAAAAAAATTTAAATCACAAGTTAAAATGGTCGTTTCTCATGCAATGTTTTACCAATATTTACAGGAATATACAACCTGCGAATTCACATACCAGCGGTCTTCAACATACGTGGTTCTCGACTTACGACGTTATGACGCCACTAAATATATGTACGTAAGAAAATGGACAAGGATTCGAAGTTATGCTGCTCTGTTCGTAAGCTCCAATGACGCGTACTCGTCCAACGACGCGTAGAGTAGAACCCGTACCTTCACTTGTTAGCCCTACCACCTCATCACATAATCCTGATAATTATTCAGAGATTTAGTGGGTATTTAGGGGTAAAAATCCAACTGATGCAGAATTCCAGGTTACGACACGTCATAGGAACGAAACTCATTCGTAACTCGAGGACCACCTGTATATATTGATACAAGATTTTTTCATTTAAATTATAAGACATTTTGTAGAACAAATCTAACAACTACCAACTGACCTCTTTCTGAACAACATTTTTTTAAATTAAATGTATATACCTCAACTTAAGTTTCGGGTTAAGTCATTCTAGATATGTTGGTTTTCAAAAAAATATATGGTAAAATAATTTCAGAACTTTTTCATAATGTTTTTAAATTAGCGCAGTGCTTCTCAATTATTTTCTGTGATACCCCATTCTAGGAAGGAAAGAAAAAAAAATATATATATATATTTTTTTTTCACGCCCCCCAGCACAACTATAAATAGTATTACTTGTCTATAAAATTATGAATACACCGCTACAGAACATTGTATCTTTATTAACATTGACAATAAAAAAAGCCATTAAATAATAAAAAAAAAGACTTCATTCTAGTACAGTATGGCAAAAAGCATGTTCCCCAGGGTCATATGCACTCCCCCTGGCATCACACCATGCCCACCTAGGGGGAACGCCCTACTATTTGAAAAGTACTGAATTAGCGGTAACGCTGGTAAATTATACATATGCATCATCTCGACATTACTGGCACGTGATTCAAATTTAGCAAATGACTAAGAGCTTTTGTTTCTCCCTCCTGCTAACTGGTTGCAGATGATGTATACACCTTCATGCACATGTTACCAACTTTTTCGTTTTTCATCTTCATGCAAATGTTATCAACTTGATTGCTTGAATTGCGAATTCAAATTTTTTTAGTGCGTTTTTAAATTATTATTTAAGCCCCATGATGCTCCCCCGCAAAAAAGAAACCGCAACAGATTTCCACGATTTGAAAAAATGATTAAATTTAGTCATGAAAAACCGGCCCTTCCGGCACATGCTGTAAAACTTGCACCCATGTACTGTTGGAGGAGACCGAAGTAACCTGAGGAAACCCATGCAACCCCCGGATGGAAACATCTTTGCTGAGAATGGGACTTAAATGTAGGACCTCCTTGCTGTGAAGTGCTGCAATTCTCAAAAAGAAAACATGTATATTTTTCCTGTTCTGTGCATTTCCCTATGCAAAGCTACATTAAATAATTTACAGCAGTGCTTAAGATCGCAAATGTTTAAATTATGCAATGGTTCCATTTGTATGATGCAGCTTGAGTTTAAAGTGTTTACGCAGAAACTCTGCGGAAGACAGATGGTTTAGTATTAGAACGACGTGGCATGATGCAGCCCATCAGAGGTTCAGCATTTAATGGTATAAACAAAATAACGCAGGCAATAAATTAAGATCCAAAAAACATTGATAGTCTCTCTTACTTTCTCCCAATATGAGTCACCCACGCCCACCAACCCACAATTTGCTCATTCATTCATTTTCTGAACCGCTTCATATTAATTAAATCATGGGGAGGCTGGCAACCATCTCAGCCAACTCTGGGCGAGGGCGGGGTACACCCTGGACAGCGCGGCAGGCCATCTCTCACACAACCTTTACACACAGAGACACACATACATATATACACATACACATATATACATACACACACACATTATATATATATATTATATATACACACATATATATATATATATATATATATACATACATACATACATACATACACACACACATTATATATATATATATTTACACACACACACACACACACACACATACCCTTCTAAAAAAATTAGCATATTGTGATAAAGTTCATTATTTCCTGTAATGTACTGATAAACATTAGACTTTCATATATTTTAGATTCATTACACACAACTGAAGTAGTTCAAACCTTTTATTGTTTTAATATTGATAATTTTGGAAAAAAAAGAAATCCAAAAATCTCTATTTCATCCGACCAATAAAAAAAAAAAAAGTGTTTAAGACAAAAAAAAGTCAACCTTCAAATAATTATGTTCAGTTATGCACTCAATACTTGGTCGGGAATCCTTTTGCAGAAATGACTGCTTCAATGCGGCGTGGCATGGAGGCAATAAGCCTGTGGCACTGCTGAGGTGTTACGGAGGCCCAGGATGCTTCGATAGCAGCCTTAATCTCATCCACAGTGTTGGGTCTGGTGTCTCTCAACTTTCTCTTCACAATATCCCACAGATTCTCTATGGGCTTCAGGTCAGGAGAGTCGGAAGACCAATTGAGCCCAGTAATAACATGGTCAGTAAACTATTTAGCAGTGGTTTTGGCACTGTGAGCAGGTGCCAGGTCGTACTGAAAAATTAAACTCTTTATCTCCATAAAGCTTTTCAGCAGATGGAAGCATGAAGTGCTCCAAAATCTCCTGATAGCTAGCTGCATTGACCCCGCCCTTGATAAAACACAGTGGACCAACACCAGCAGCTGACATGGCACCCCAGACCATCACTGACTGTGGGTACTCGACACTGGACTTCAGGCATTTTGGAATTTCCTTCTCCCCAGTCTTCCTCCAGACTCTGGCACCTTGATTTCCGAATGACATGAAAAATTTGCTTTCATCCAAAAAAAAAGTACTTTCTTCTGCCACCGTTTCTGGTTCAAAAGTGGCTTGACCTGGGGAATGTGGCACCTGTAGCCCATTTCCTGCACAAGCCTGTGCACGGTGGCTCTGGATGTTTCTACTCCAAACTCAGTCTCCTGCTTCCACAGGTCTCCCAAGGTCTGGAATCGGCCCTGCTTTCACTTTTCCTTCCCACAGACGTCCCACTGAGGTGCCTTGATACAGCACTCTGGGAACAGCCTATTCGCTCAGAGATTTCTTTCTGTGTCTTCCCCTCTTGCTTGAGGGTGTCAATGATGGCCTTCTGGACAGCAGTCAGATCGACAGTCTTACCCATGATTGCGGTTTTGAGTAATGAACCAGGCTGGGAGTTTTTAAAAGCCTCAGGAATCTTTTGCAGGTGTTTAGAGTTAATTGGTTAGGTATTAGGTTAATAGCTCATTTAGAGTACCTTTTCATGATATGCTAATTTTTTGAGATAGGGACTTTGGGTTTTCATGAGCTGTATGTAGGCTGCAAAGTCGTCAGCGTGTTTCTGTCCCTTGCTAAAAAGGGTTGTGACAGGAAGGGCATCCGACGTAAAAACCTCTGCCAAATCAAACGTGCCAATCAGATGATTCGCTGTGGCGACTCCCGAATAAAAGGGAAAAAGCCGAAAGGAAGACAGACATGAGCTGTATGCCAAAATCGTCAGTATTAAAACAATAAAAGACCTGAAATATTTCAGTTGGTTTGCAATGAGTCTAAAATATTTGAATGTTTCATTTTTATCAGTACATTACAGAAAATAATGAACTTTATCACAATGTGCTCGTTTTTTGGGAAGGGGATGGACGGGCAGGTGGGCGTTTTCTAAATAGATCTATTATATAAATAATTCTATTCAGTACTTATTTTTTTCCCCATTTAGCACTATTCATTCAAGAATAAATCAACATCATTTGAAATATAAGTATTTCATAGTCAAAATATTTCTCTCTGTCTCTCTCTGTATGAATCAGCCCCCCAACAGAGGGAACTTTTTCAGCTTGCTGTGGCTGAAAATCCCTCCTGTTTGTCCACAGGAGAGCACATCCTACGAGTTTGACCGGCAGCTACTGCTGCTACCTACTGCTGCTAGCAAACTGAAAATGCCACGAAGGCCAGTTTGTACTGTAAATATATCCTGAATTAATTAAACAAATACATTTTGTTGCTCTGACAGCAACACACACACACACACACACACACACACATGTATTATCAGGTTGGGTGTCCTAAGTTTTTCCTTCATTGAAATACACATTGTTGTTCATGTAGCTTTTGTTTGATGAGTAAAAAAATATGTTGTTTAATGACACAAAAATCACTTTCTCTTCCTGGAATAAATAAAAACAAAGTTGGAGATTGGTATGTGAACATTTCTTCAAGAGCTGACGAGGTTTCGAAATGCGGGAACAAGGTCACGTAAGGCTTGAAATGTCAGAAGCAGAACTTTGAATCTGATGCAGGCTGAAACTGGTAGCTGGTGTAGTTTATGGAGCGTATCAGTGATGAGAGGAAATTGTGCAGAACGCGTGAGACCTCTGAAGGGTCAGCATAGAATACACACTGGAGCTTCTTATTGCTTTTACGCAGGAGACCAAGGTAAAGGGAATTGCAGTCGTCAACCCGAGTGGTGATAAAAGTACAGACCAAAAGTTTTAAGCACCTTTTGTGTTCAGAGAGTGGTGGGAGGTGAGCTATACTGTGAAAGAAGAGAAAAGTCTTTTTCGAGAGAGTGCACAGAAAAAGTCTGACTCTGAACTAAATGAGGCATCAAAATTATGGTGGATGTTTCACACTATACAGCAGATGAGAGTTGAACAGTAACCATGACAGTTAATTATATTAATCACTGGCACATCTGTACACAAGGATTCAGACCGATTATAAAAGATTCACTATTTATCTGTGTACAGTTTTATACAAAAGCAATTAATTCATTATTTCCTATTCTGATTGCATCACTGAGAGGCAGGTGGTCACGGTGATGTGATGTAATGCCACAACAACGAACTACACTGAATAAATATACAGTCGGCCTTCTACTTACAAAATTAATCCGTTCCAGCACCTTTTTCATAACCTGGAGTTTTCGTAAGTAGAGGTGTATTTTACATGTAAAATGCGTGATTCGTTTCAAGGCTCCCAATACTATCCCATTAACCCTTTAAAAATTATAAAAGTACATAAATTTTGTATGAAATATGAATGTGTTAGAAGAAAAATACAATTTTTTATTAAACCATTTAAACATTTTATGAACATATTAACCCATTTTAACAACATGTTTATTAATTAAACCATTACTAAACATTTTTTATTCACCAATTTTTTTATTATCCAAACCAAACAATATTAAACATTATTAAACATTTGTGACACGCTCAGCCAAGTGCGGGAAGCGTCGCGGCCGACACCGAGGATTTTGGGGCGGAACTTGTCGGGACTTCCGGCCCCTCCTGATTTCCGATCTGTTAAGCAGGCAAGTGTGCTTTGAACACTTGTTTAGTACTCAACATTCACTCGTTTGCTTGAGGGATCGGAGGTCCGGATGAGCCGCGCCTCATCACGGGGGCTCCGGTGTCAGTCGCGACGCCACCCACACTCGGCACCGGAGCTTTTGAGACGGGACATGGCTTGTCCAGAGCTCCGATCTGTAAAAAGCAGGCAAGTGCGCTTTGAACACTTGTTTAGTATTCAACATTCATCTGTTTGCTTGAGGGTTCGGCGGTCTGGATGAGCCACGTTTTGCCCGCATTCGGCGGAGCTCGCCACATTGATGAAACATTTACTGAATTAAACAACTTAAAAAATGAAAAATTAGCTGCAATGAACACTCTCAAAAAAACTCTCGAAACTCACAAACCAACAGTACAGCTCTCCTTTACGCGTGTGACAAACAAGCTTGATGGGTGCAGTACTATGGAGATTCAGCTCCCTCCTGGCCAATAGGAGGCCAGTGGGGCGGGATGTTGGGAGACAGCCAATGAGAGAGCAACTCGCGCATTGTTTGAATGGCGCATTTGAATGGCGCGTGTGAATGTCTAAATGACGCGTTTGGCGCTTGTCATAAGAAGAGGTTGTTTTGAATGCAGAGGACAAAAATTTAGAAAAATGTTTTTCGTAACCTGGATTTTTTGTATTCAGAGCTTTTCGTAAGTAGAAGGCCAACTGTAGTTGAATAATAAAGTGTTGGTGAGAAATCTCACTGTTGATTAATTATGAAACATGATGTACGTGTGCTTGGGGTGGATGGGGTGCAGAAGTGCTACAAAGCATGATTAATCAGTTAGGTTTTGAAAAGCTCAACCAGCGCTGCACAGTGACTTGGCGGTTAGCAAATCTGCCTCACAAAAGAAGATCATGAGTTCAATTTCTGGGCCTGACAAGTGTATTTCTGTGTAGTTTGCATGTTTTTCCTGTGTTGATATTCGTTTTCTCCAGGTTTCTTTCCACAGACCAAACACGTGCACATAAGCCATAATTGTTGCTCCAAATTGCCCCAGATGTGAATGTGAATGGTTATGTGTGTGTGTTGTCCCCAAAATTGGCTGGCAAGCTATTGAATGCATACGATACCTTCACCCAGTGTTGGCTGAGACAGGCTTCAGCCTCACTGTGAATAAACTTAGAGTTTCTGGTAAATTATGCAATTTCTGCCAGTTCATTGGTTGGCCTTCCTTGGGCCACCTTTGGTAGGTACTTTCCACAACAAGACAGGAAGACCCAACTCTGTAAACATACACAGAGCAGGTATTTGTGCCATGTTCATACTTCTGGACGGTGGGAGGAAACTGGAGCACCCAGATGAAGTCTCCCTCAAGCACAAGAAGAATTCCCAAACTCCACCAAGAAACGTCATTTTTGGGCATGAGATTTCTTTCAACTGACCATTTTAAACTCAAAATAATGGGTTACTTAATTGATAGATCAATGCATAAATTAAAAATCACATTTAGTTGTAGCTGTATTGTGGTCAATAATCAGATTCTGCTCAAGGGCAGTTTATTCTCCAGGACTGGAAAACTGTTCAAACACTTGAGCTTTCCAAAATAAAAAAAATAAAAAATAAAAAAAATAAATAAATAAAAAATCACTTTCCAACTGGTAATTACAGGTTTTGCAAAGACAAACACTTTTACAAGTTGGAAACTTGTAATTACCATAATTACAACATCACATCATGAGTCCATTCATATGGAATCATTTGGTGGTTTCTCTCTTCAATCTAAGCTGATACAGCTCTGGGTGAACACTGTACACAATTCCAAAAACTAGTGTGCAATGTAGTATGTAAGATTTGGTAGACACCAACAACAGCAATATAATTTTTCCCTTCCTTTTGGCTTTTTCCCTTTCTCGGGAGTTGCCACAGCGAATCATCCGATTCGCACATTTGATTTGGCATAGGTTTTTTACGTCGGATGCCCTTCCTGTCACAACCCTTTTAGCAAGGGACAGAAACATGCTGATGACTTTGCCGCCTACTCTTTACGAAAGTCAGCAATGGTTCTTTTACATGCCTCTCACCATTGACAGTAAGAGACATGGCCCGCCTTTGATAACCCAGTTAGCTGCACTGGGGGGGACAGTGACAACCCTGTGGGGACTTGAACCCCCAACCTTAGGATCAGTGATCCTGCGCCCTATCCACTAGACCACTGCCCCGCAGCAAAATATTATTATATAATGTATACACACACACACACACACACACACACACACACACACAAAACACACGCAGGGAACCTTCACTTTCCGCGGTTAATTGGGACCAAGACCCCCCACGACCACCAATTTCCGCAAGATAGGATCGACCCCCCCCCCCCGACTGATGTATACATACATGTATGTGTGAATGCAATATCAATAAATACATATTCAACGCTATAAATGCTGATAATAATTAAACATTCAAAAATAATGCATAAGGTGTAAATAAAATATAAATAAACACACATACAGACACAGAAGCGCACCTCACATGAAAATGTAGGTAGTTTTATGGGTGTTGGGGGGGGTTGCATAATTGGCCTTGTTTTGTGGCATTTTCCTGAACTTTTTTCCATATTTTTCCTAATTTGAAAAAAATAAAAATAAATAAATATTCATCGAATTAAAAAATAAGGAAATTAAGGAAGAATGGGGGGTGGTTAAGGAAAGTGCTGAAAAAACAAGGCCAATTATGTAAAAACAAACGTAAACCAACACTAAAAAAAAACACCAAAATCTCCCATCAAAACTACTCACATTGTTGCCTCTGTATGTGTGTCGTCTGTTCATGCAAACCCATCTGTATGTGTGTGTGTGTGTATGTATATATATATATATATATATATATGCACACACACACACACACACATACATATATATATATATATATATATATATATATATATATATATATATATATACACATATGGGCGCTGGATTGCTGATCCAAAGGTTGGGGGTTCGAGTCCCACTCTCCACAAGGTTGTCACTGTCCCCCCCCCCCAGTGCAGCTAACTGGGTTATCAAAGGCGGGCCATGTCTGTCACTGTCTATGGTGAGAGGCATGTTAAAGAACCATTGCTGACATTCGTAAAGAGTCGGCTGCAAAGTCGTCAGCTTGTTTCTGTCCCTTGCTAAAAGGGTTGTGACAGGAAGGGCATCCGACGTAAAAAAAAAAACCTCTGCCAAATCAAACGTGCGAATCAAATGATTCGCTGTGGCGACTCCCGAGTAAAAGGGAAAAAGCCGAAAGGAAGACAGACACACACACACACACATATATATATATATATATATAATATATATACTGCATCCCACAATACACACACAAAAAAAAACAGGTGCATTGTGGGATGCAGTATAGAACAAAAGAGTGCTCTGAACAAGAACTACATCATCTGGGTATTCGTTCTGCTCATGTACTGCACGTTTGTTTGGGTTTACTATGAGCAGTGTTAATATAATGCTCTTTAAAACCAAGCCGCTGTTGCACAGCAGATGCTGTTAATGCTGCTAACTGCTGGGATACCATGAGACAAGTGTAATAAAACCACCAGTTAGCAGCCAAATTGGGGTAATATTAAGTGATTATAAAAATTCATAGATATTTCCAATATTATGTTAGTTCATTTTAAACCATGCAAAAATCTCAGACAGCTACGCACCAATGAACAATAATAGTTACATAAATTCATCTTCAGGAATCTTGGTCCGCCTCTGTATCTGGTATGAGGTCTTGATTAATGTCCTTATGCGGTATGTACATTATATTTTCAGTACATGAACTTTTTGAATTGTGTGCTAACAACATGCTGTTTAGTTTTCTTATTTGAGTAAGCAAAGACTACTGCGATTAACCTGGAGCGGTCTGGTGGCGTAGTGGCTACAAAGTCCTCATCCCGGGACAAAGGTTCTGGATTCGAATCTCAGACTTGGTGAGGGTGTTTGTGTGTGAAGTTTTCATATTCTCCCCAAGCTTGCGTGAGCTTCTTTCCACAGTTCAAAAACATGCACATTAGTTCGAGTGCAAATGGTTGTGATTGTTGCCATGTGATGATCTGACGAGCTGTTCAGGGTGTACCCTGCCTTCAGCCAGAGTCACCCGAGATGGGCTCCGGTGTTCTCGTTCCCTTCGTAGGTTTAAACTGTTTAGCAAGCAAACAAACGAATGAATGAATAACTAAATACATACAGAACAAGTGGTTTAAAACATCCCAGGTCCATGGAGGTAGACAGACCTTTAGATGAGACCAAGATACAACTTTTCGATAGGATGTCAGATTTTTGCACCAAATATATCATCGAAACAATAATAAACACACAATGAAGCACGCTGGTGGTAGGATGATGGTCCGAGGGTGAGTTCTGCTGAACTCTGACTGGGGCTCTCAAAGATAAAGTAAAGTGATTCATGACTAGCATCAACTACTAATACACTGAAAATGAAGAAAAATAGAAATTCAAACAAAGAAATGGCTTCAGGAAAAAAAAAAAAAAAAAAAAAAAAAAAAGATCGATCCATATTCAGAAATGACCCAATCAGAGCCCTGATCTGAATGCCAATGAAAATCCATCTCCTTCAAAAGGGTACTATACACAATATTTAATACAATCACTCTTTATATTTTGATTGATATGGAAAATGTATACAAGGTACAGTTGATTCGATTTGCCAAATCACGATGTGGCGGTGGCATAGTGGTTAACATGTCCGCCTCACAGTGAGAAGGTCCTGGGTTCATTTCCCAGCTTGGGCGTTTGTGTGTGGAGTTTGCATGTTGTCCCCGTGCTTGTGTGGGTTTCCTCTGGGTACTCCGGTTTCCTCCCACGGTTCAAAAACATGCACAGTGTGTTAATTGGCTGTTCCAAGTTGCCCCAGGTGTGAATGTGCGTATGAATGTTTGTGTGAGTGTCACCCCCTGCGATTGCATGGCAAGCTGTCCAGGGTGTACCCCGCCCTTGCCCAAAGTCAGCTGAGATGAGCATCAGCCTCGCTGTGGCTTTAATTAGGATTAAGTGGTACAGAAAACGAAGGAATGAAGATGTGCTGGACTGTTACACTCTTTCCCAAAATTAGTGAGTGCTGTAATACGACCAGAAGGAGAAGAAGGGGAAAAAAAGTGTTTCAATAAATTATTAGTGAGGGAACATGCAGAATTTCTATTACGGTTCCACGGAAATGATCGGACATGATTCACTTCGCTTTCAGTTGTACAAGAGTACTTCCTAAGCCATTTTTAACACGAGTGCTTTCAGGTTTTCTGCCACTCTACCCACCTCTGATTCTCAAAATATGATCACACGCACCACTGTGAAACAGTAGCACCAGATTTAATTATCATTCACAGTCTTCAGTACTTTCCTGCAGAACTCTTGAAATACTGTTTACTGCAGAAGTAGGTCAACTCGCACTGAAAGGTCTTGTAGCAGAATTGTTTTTTTTTTTTTCCCTTCCATATGCCAGTTCACACCCACTACCTCGCCATGTCCTCCATCACACAACAGCCAGGAACGGGCACGAGTGAAGTCCAGCAGGTGCGTCATCAAAAAACATGTGAAACCAACCATCATCATCATCCTTTAAAACTCCTGCTGCGTTCTAAAGCAGCCGTACACACCAATAGCTGCAGTCTTCAGCAGTCTTCTCTTCCTTTCAGCCCCCCTCCCCCCTTTTTTTTCCTTCAGGGGTCTTTTTACATTACTTTTTACATACAGTGCCCTTCCTGACAACCCTTTAGCAATGGGCAGAATCCCACTGACGGCTATGCAGATACAGTCGGCCCCCGACTTACGAAACCCCCTGGGTACGAAAATTCCAGGTTAAGAAAAACATTTCCCTAAGTTTTCGTCCCCGGGATACGAAAACATCCTCCTCTTACGAAAAGCGCCAAATGCGCCATTCAAAATTCAAACGCGCCAAGCAAAATTTTTTGCACAATGCGCGAGTTGCTCTCTCATTGGCTGTCTACCAACATCCTCCCCCGCTGGCCTCCCATTGGCTAGGAGGGATGACGCAACTGAACATTACCCATACTTCCTGTACCCACACTTCCTGTTTGTCACACACGTGAAGGAGAGTTGACTGTTGGCTTGTTTTGAGATTGATCATGCAGCGTTATATTTCGTTGTCGCCGAAACCTCTCTACAATTGGGACGCTATTGAACCAGAAGGAGACCTTAAAGTGGAAATACAATGATGGAGGCGATTATTTCAGCACGATATTAAAACGGAGTGCTCCGTGGGAGAAAACCTCCGATCTCGCAAGGAAGCAAGTTAATATTGAATGAGGACCTCTGATCTTTCAAACAGGTATTATAATTCCGCTTTAAATAAAACATCCCGTCCATTTAAACATTTAAATAGAATTGTTCCATCAGCTGAGCGATGCATGTGGGCATGGCCCGAGTTGTTTGTGTGTGTGTGTGTGTGAGAGAGAGAGAGACAGACTGCCTACAGAGTCAGAGATGAAAGGAGGCTTAACTCTTTAGTTTTTTAAGCTGTTTAATTCAGTAAATGTTTAATAAATGTGGCGCATGTAAGCAAAACGCGGATCAGCTGGACCTTCGATCCCTCAAGGAATCAAGTTAAAGTTGAGTTTGGACCTCTGATCAGTCAAGCAGGGAATGCGCTTTGAATTCCAAGTCTTAAAATGCTCTGGCATCCTGCTTGTGGGCGTGGCCCACAGCACCACAATAAACATTTAATGTGTATATAATACACATTTAATGTGTACTGTATTGTGTGTGTGTGTGTGTGTGAGTGAGAGAGCGAGAGAGACAGGTGTGTGTGTTCATAAAAAATGTTTAATAATGGTTTAATAAATGTCAATAAAATGGTTTAATATGTTAATAAAATGTTTAAATGGTTTAATAAATCATTTTCTTTTAACACATATTTCATACAAAATTGGTGTATTTTTATCATTTTTAAAGGGTTTATAGTGTAATCTTGGGAGCCTTGGAACGAATCAGGCGTTTTACATGTAAAATGCGCCCCGACTTACGAAACTCCCGAGTTATGAAAAAGGCGCTGGAACGGATTAATTTCGTAAGTCGGGGGCCAACTGACCTCTTTTTACAAAAGTCAGCAATGGTTCATTTCCACCTCTCACCATATACAGTGAGAGACATGGCCAACCTTTGATCATCCATTTAGCTGCACTGGAGGTACAGTGACAATCTTGTGGAGAATAGGACTCGAACCTTCAACCTGAGGATTAGCGATCCAGCGCCCTTTACAACCAGACCACCACTGCCCCGTCTTCAGCATAGTAAATAGTGAAATAATTAAGAGCCACCATTTACGGATCAGAACACTTTCATGTATAACCTCAGCCGGGGTACGGAGTGGTGTCCTGAGGACAAAAAAAGAAGGAAGAGTGGGGTGCTCAGAACTTTAGCTAAATCCCGCCCTGCTAATCCAGCAGTCCCTCAATCCATTTGTCTTACTGCAGTTTGGTACTGCAAGCTGAACAAGGAAACGACCCACTGATACTGCATTCGCAATCCATAATTTACTCTCTGGCATTAGAAAGAAGCTCAGGACTTGATCATAGGCACAAAGGAGCACTGTGAGAAAGCCTTTTAACTCTACGACCTTCGCGGTGGCCTATTTAAGGATGCAGGTGTGTCCTCTATAATCCATCACAGACGTGTTTTTAGTTGGAGATCAAAGAGAAGTAGACAGGGCGAAGGGGGGAGGCGGGGGGTTAGAGCGCAAGGAAAAACAAGACCTTTGACTTATGGCACTGCTGGTAGAAATGTTTATAGATTTGTGATGGAACTGTGTAGATTACTATACACTTTATAAGATTAGAGGCTCCTTGAGGATGAACTAATTTTGGTTTTTATTAAGCAAATTATCCGTCACTTTTGGTGCCAAAGGGAGAAAGTGGAAGCGAGGTATTGATTTTATCCTGGTTTCGAGTGTAGCCATGCTCTCATTGAAAAGAAAATGCAGTGTGTTTCTGCTGTAAGGGATAAAGCACAGTGAGTTAGTCATTACAGGGAAATAAACTCCGACAGAGGAGTTTGCATCACCTTGAAGGGATTGCTTCTGTGTTTATGATCAACTCTGTTCATTATCCAACTGAATGCACAGATACTTATAAAATCTTAATTTAAAAAAAAATGATTTAATTCATATAAACTTAATTTTAATGCTTCAGCTAAATTTCCCACACGATAGCACCAGTCTGCTACACAGTGGTACCTTGACTTACGAATTTAATCCGTTCCGAGGGCGAGCTCGTAAGTCAAAAAGTTCATTAGATAAAACGATTATTCCCATAAGAATAACAGAAAACCAATTAATCCGTTCCAACCCCATCACAAACTCATAACTGCCACAATTCCACAATGTATATTTGACCTAATACATTAAAGATAAACATGTAAAAACAATAAATATTTCATAATAATAATGCATGTACATTCGCATTAATCTTGTTTTCCTTTCGGCTTTTTCCCCTTGTCCAGGAATGGCCAAAGCAAATCATCTGATTCGCATGTTTGATTTTGCATAGGTTTTTACGTCAGACGCTCTTTCTGACACAACACTTTAGCAAGGGACAGAAACACGCCGACAGCTTTGCACCTACTCTTTACAAAAGTCAGCAATGGTTCTGTTACATAAACCTCTCACCATAGACAGTGAGAGACATGACCAGCCATTTATAAGCCAATAATAATTAATAATAAAACAAGAATAAACAACAACAAGTCAATTCACCCTGCCGGTCATCAACTACAGCAAAGATGTCACATGGGCAGGCATGAGGTGGTGCGTTACAGGACGAGGAGAAAAAGTTTGCGACAAATCGCCACAAATTCCAGCAAGGAAAGGCTCATGATGAGATCCCACAAGGCCAGAGCTTCTCAAATTGTGGGGCGCACGGTGTGATTCCCCCCCCCCATGATCAACCAATCAGATCCGCATATTTCAATAAGCCCTATAATAAATAATTTAGTTCCTCAAGGCTCAAATAATGATTTTAGCACATAATACAGGGGAATATAAGTAAAGCAGAATAATCCTCGACTTTGGCTGATTTAAAAAAAAAAAAAAATTCAATTGAATCAAGCATCATCAAAAGTTTGTGTTGAGGACATTATCTACTGTTGTATTATAATTATACATTCAATTGCTTTAATTCAATTATACGTTCAAGTGCAATATAGTGATGTGACTGCCTACATATTAAATGAATAATAAAACAATTATAGAATTCGGCCCCAGTGCAGCTAACTGGAAAGGCTCTCACTATTGATGGTGTGAGGTTCATGTAAAAGAACCATTGCTGACTTTCGACCAGAGTAGTCGCACAACCGTCAACAAATTTCTGCCCTGCGATGGCCTGGCGAGCTGTCCAGAGTGTAACTCTGCCCTCGCCCGGAGTCGGCTGAGATGGGCGCCAGCCTTCCTGTGACTCTAATTAGGATTAATCGGTTACAGAAAACAGATGTATGGGATAGAATTCTGCTTTTGTATGACATGAATGAAAACAACCCTTTGATGACAATTCTCCATATCCAGTCCAAAACCTCATTTTGGTTTGCTTTTCTTGTCCGCACGTAATTTATACTCAAACAATTACGCACCTCAAGCTTAGTGGATTTCGCCTTATCAGACATACAGTGCTCGTCAGACGAACAATACAAAATTCGTATAATTGTTATTTCAGTTCTATCGAAAGAGTCGTTTTTGGATTTCCTTTTTGAACTTATTGTGATGCACGATCTAAAATGAGCTAGAGAAAGCAGGGGTGAGCATTAGTGACCGTGCAATCAGACATCCATCTTCTGACAGATTGCAGAACTCAGTCTTATGCAGGTTGCAATAACAATGTCCCATTTCTTCCTGCCATTTCATACGATTAAAGAGACCAGCATAGGTCCGTCTACAATGGTGTTTTTGTATTCTATTGAATTAAGAACAGCAGGATCGGACGATGAGCATAAGCTCCTCATCCAAACAATAATGGGAACGCTGCATCTGTTACCAGTGCTGGTGGAGAATGACTGAAAACAAGAAGGCACATAACACCCTCATATTTACTGCATGCCATTCATGGCATCTATTTATACCCACAATGACTCATCTAGTGATAAAAAGAAGAAGAATATAACAAATCCTTCCTGGCACTGTTATCCCAGCCTGAGAAAGCTTTGGTAAGAAATATGAAAGGTCTGAGGGAGTCGAATTGACTGAAATAAAACAGAAACAAAACCTTCTGTACAGCTGTAGCAACATCATGGCAAATGCAATAAAGGACGGTGACATAAAACAGTAGCCTGTTGGAAATGTTTTCCAGAGGTGAAAGTTTATAAGTGTAACAGAAAATTAATGAGAAATTATGTGGAATATTATTCAGTGTATTAGTGTACATACACTACACAGAAAGGACACAATTTGACTGTTCCAGTACTGTATTCGAAAATTAAAAACATTATCCTGAGTGGATAATGCTTGAATCAAAAAAAGATAAAACATTCACTGTTTATTCAGCTCAGAGCACACAGGAACCTCATTTACTAAACCAAAAATAGAAGAATGATTTTTTTTCTCATTTTCATTTATGTTTCTACATTGTAAAAGTTGAAACACTTTTGAGGAATGTGGTTTACTTATATTTCCCTCTTACATGATATACACTAAATTCCGTATTTTCCGGACTATACGTCGCTCCAGAGTACAAGTTGCATCGACCAAAAAAAATACATAATAAAGAAGAAAAAACATACACAAGTTACACTGGACTATAAGTCGCAAACTCATGGAAACTGTCTCCCTTGGCTTGGAAATCTGCTGGCAGTTTTTGTAACGTTGTGGTCCTCGCTCTGATAAGAGAGGCGGTTGCGTTGCATGAAGCAATCACACCAAGAAGGTCCTCCCACAAAGTTATTTATATTCATCTCCTTGACAACTACCTGGACGTGGAGACACAACTGCACTGTTGACAAGCCCCTCCCTGCGGCACGTGGCTCAAGCACCCATGCGTGAACTCGTTCCTCTTGCTGTGGCCATCTAGTTTTTAGCTCGCAATTAGCTTTTTTGTTTTCTTCATTACAGTAATAATAAACTCCGCAGTTCTCCAGTCCCTCACAAATTTCTCGTTCACTCCAGACTTTCTTTCTGTTGCTCGATTTCCATTTTCTGCTGCATCTTTCACTACTTGCAGCTTGTAATCCGCAGAATAGGATTTTCTTTTTGGGGATATTTCTTCAGCGGTACAGAATGAGCAGGTACTGGTACCTGAGCCCAGACTGCCCTCTTGTGGTTGTGATTGTAAAAATAACAAACATGTGAAATTATATTTGTTATTATTATGACGAACAGAATTCTATGTAATAATTTGTCATACAAGTCATATGTCTTGTGTGTCTTATGTCATATAATGTCATATAATCTCTTATGTCGGAGTATAAGTCGCACCTTCAGCCAAAGTATGAAATAAAGTGTGACTTCTAGTCCGGAAAATACGGTTCTGAATAAGTAGGTGAAACAAATTTAATTAGCAACATGTTTAAGTTTTGCTTGGAATGTACAAACTTGATAAACAATAAAAATATAACTTTAGTTTGCGTTTATTTTGTTTCCATGTCGGAAATACATAAACTCTTAGAGACACCATTATACAGCTACTATGCTTCTGCTCACATGTACACCAAGAGCTCATGCGTCCAAAACAAAAACATGTTTAATGTACTTTTTTGCTGATGTTTCTGTGTAGTATGTACTAAAATAATTATTGCTCTCAGTTCAATGGATATCAATGAACTGAAAAGTTTTTCCATGAGACATTCCCACTGCCTTCAGTGCTATTTTTTAGTAATCTAATACACACTCACCAGACAGTTAATACAGAAAATGTGCCCCCCAAAAAAGCATGTTCAATATCCAAATTATCTTTGGCCGTTAAATTAACCAGATAAAGGTAAGGACCTTCAATTAATGTTTACATCAGTCTGGGTAGAGGGGTAAAAAAAAAAAAAAAAAAAAATGACCTCGATGACTCGGAATGAACATCAGTGGAGTGTTTAAGAAACCACTGGTGCTTTTTATGCATAATATCTGGAGTTCTACACAGAATTGTGCAAAAAATAAACTACTCTGGGCAAAGAAGAATCGCTGCGGTAGATAAAGAGATCTTGTCAACTGTTGCATGAACAGTGAAAATCAGTTGAGTTGAAATTATAAAAGGAAAATGCACAGAAGACAATTAAGGAACTACACCAAGCTATACATGTACATATACCTACATCCTACATATCTAGTCACATATTCACACAGATACAGGAGGGTGATATTCACCAGGTAAGAGGTAGAGCTTTAATTACAAGGTGCATAGTGGTGAAATGTTACGATGTTCGAGACCTGCTCGAAACACGAGTATTGTGCATAAACATGATGCAAGATTCAAACTGAACAATGACAGTCACTCAAATAAGAACTCTTTCTAATCGTGATGAAAAGAAAAGCGTCACAAAAAGTCTGAATTTTCAAACCACAGAGAAGAGAAGGGCGACAACAGCTCGAAGTTCACACTGGATTCATGGAATGTTTCTAACAACCTGAGGCATCGATGCCACAAACAACTGCGGTTCAGGGAGCAAATGGGGAGGGCAGTGCTACCCAGTATTCGCGTGTGTTCTAAATAAAGCTATGTACCAATTCAAGAATACCTGGGTACCGATTCAAAATGTATGGGGAGTCGATAAATACCGTCATTCAATCCAACTTTCTTGTTACTTTTTTTGTAACAATTTTAAAATCACTAAAAAATATATTTTTAAAAAGTCTATTATTAGTTATTTTTATCAAAGGGTTAGTAAATAATTCCCTCCAGCCGCATATTAAGATGCCGGATGTAAACATGTGAATACCTTAGGAGTGCCACCTGTAGGACTCCAGAGGAATTGTACCATTTTACAACCTGGAATTCAAACATCTAAATTATTAATTTATTAAAAAATAAATTCATCTTGGAGTCAGTGTCCAAGACATGAATCAGCGCACAAAAGAAATGTGATACATAACTGAATCCCACTCACCCATCCCTCCACCACCCCCGGGCTAACATAAAATAAACAAAAAAGAAAAGGGGGGGGGGGCAGAAATTAAACATGATGGAGATTTTGGGGCTGAGCCTGGAATTCACTGAATGCAAGTGTTTCCTCAGCTATGCTACATGGAGAGAAATGTGCAGTATATACCCGGAGCGTTGCCAAATCCCTCCTACGATAGAAACATTCCCTCTATCCATTTTTGAAACTCTATAGCTGCAGAGAGAGAGCGAGAGAGAGAGACTCACGGGCCACTATTCATAGGAACAGAAATGTCTCTTGTGTGGTAACTTTGGTGATCGCCTAGGCTCCCTTTTAGGTCCCCTTGGTATGTCGACACTACAACGGTTGAGAGTTCGAGGGTCTTGGCCTTTATACTGTACAGCTTGTGGGAAAGAAGTGCATTCGCATAATCAGATCATCTACAGTGGCATCTCTATCCAATGCGGTCAACCACCGAGACAGAACAGATCGGTAGCAAAAAAATAGACCCCCCCCCCCTCCACCTGCAATCCCACTCATCAAAAGATGAGACCAATAGTGTTAGAAAGGCTGCAAGTAGTACACTGGCAACACACTTTCACACTCACATAACACCACCTCTTGCTTACACACACACACACACACACACACACACACACAGAAGTTTAAGGACATGTTTGTTTCAGCAACACACCCATATGTGTCTTCCTTTGCTGCTGTAATTGCTTCCATCCACTTTTCTGGGAACGCGCTGCACTATTTTGGGGGATTGGGGCTCATGCGGCCACAGGAGCATTACAAAGTCTGGCAATCATGTTAGGTGAGGAGGCCTGAAGTGTAGTCAGTGTTCCAGCTCATCCCAAAGCTGTTCAATGCGGTTCAGGGATCTGTGCAGAACACTAAAGTTCTTCCACACCAAGCCCGACCAAAAGACGTCTTCATGGATCTCACTCTGTGCTCAAGGGCATCATCATCATCCTTGAACATGTTGGGGAGTCTTAGTTCCAGTGAAGGAAAATTCGTAATTATATAACGTAAGAACACACTTTATATGGTTGTTCAGTTCATTTTCTGTACCCGCTTAATCCTAATTTGGGTCGCGGGGAGGCTGGTGCCCATCTCAGTCAATTTCGGGCGAGGGCAGAGTACACCCTGGACAGCTCGCCAGGCCATCGCAGGGCGGAAACACGCCGACGGCTTTGCAGCCTACTCTTTGTCGAAAGTCAGCAATGGTTCTTTTACATGCCTCATACCATAGACAGTGAGAGACATGGCCGGCCTTTGATAACCCAGTTAGCTCCAGTGGGTGGGACAGTGACAACCTTGTGGAGAGTGGGACTCGAACCCCCAACCTTTGGATCAGTGATCCAGCGCCCTATACCACTAGACCACCACTGCCCCTGGCATATGGTTGTGCGCTTCATATTTTTTAATAACCAGTTTGGAGCAAATTGTGATGGTGAGATGTCTATAAATATTTGGTCATTTAATTTATATTGGCCGGGTTGGTTCAGGAGAGAGAATTTATGGTACAATAAGGTTTTCAAGAGTAAAACAATTTTCAAAAAGTAAAATGGAACATGATCACATAGAATGCTATAGAATATGCAGAAATCTATCAATGTTCATCAGCATCATCCAAATCTCAGAATCGTTACCTGATGTTACTCACAGCATTTAAACAAGAGTCTTAACATCCTTTCCACACTCGACCAACAAAATAATTAAAAAGGGGGGAGGAGACTGCACTGTTAAGAAAGATGTATGTATATAAGCCCATTGAGCAATAAAAAAGAAAGGTAAAATCAGTTGGGCTTTTTGCACCCTGAGCTGAGTGGCTCATCAGGCCGATGCTTTTCCCCGGTTTCTGTAGCGTGAAGAAACCACAAGTTCAACTCCTCCTGGGTGGGACGCTAGTCCATCGCAGATTACGTTCCCAGTCTATTTTTACTGGTACCCATTTATACTGCTGGGTGAACAGAGGCACACTTGTGGTTAAGACCTTGTTCAGGAGTCTTAGCAGAGTGGGAGTCGAACTGGGATTCGAACACACAACCTCCCGATTATGAACCCAGCATCCTAACCACTTCGCCACTGTCCCCACCAATTTTTTAAAAAAAATGTATTTGACTGCTGTGATTCCTCTACAATTTCACTCAAGACCTTTCTAAGGGCAATCTACGGAACAAATTTGGTGACCTGGTGTCATTTTCTTTCAGTTATTGCATTAAAATCCTTCACGAAATAAATTTCGAAGTGAAAAAACCCACCATACACAAACATGGCTGTTATGATCTCAAAAATGAGGTGAATTACAGGTATATATCAAATGCCCACTGAGAGCTTTCTGATGGGAGCACATCCACCAAATTTAGTGATCCTATGTCATTTTCTTCAAAATTCTTATGCTAACAAAACTTGGCAAGCCAAGTATAGAAAAAGTTACCTTTTGACCTTGAATGAAGGTTACCATGACCCATAACACAATCCCACCCTATTCGCACCCGATATGGACCAATTCCCCAAATTTGGTGATCTTACGTCATTCTTGTCCAAAGTTATCACAGTAACAAGTTGTACAGACGGACAGAACCAATTTCCATCGCTCTGGCTCCGCTCGCCTTTGGTAACAGTGGGAGCTGAAATGTTTTTTTATGTCAGTGCACTGAAGATCTCACTGCTTAAATTGACCAAAAGATGCCCAGATGCAGTTGGCTGTGAATAAATAAAGCAAGTGTGTCTCAAACCTCTCTTTCATCAGAGCGATCGACTTCCACTGTGCACTAATTCATACATCTAACAGAAGAGCGACACAGGCAAAGACGTGTTTGCACTGATTGGGAGAATCAGCTTTCAGCCAAATCCAGATTCATCTGAATAATGATCAGTGGACAGACCAAATTTGCAGTGGAGCCTGTTTTTATTCACCAACAATTATCAAAGCACTCGGCCGCTTTACAATAAACTGAGCAAGACGAAACTGGGGTAGGGGGGGGACCTTGGTCAAGAATAAAGCTGCCTGATTCTTCACTACTTTGCTGTGGTAATAAACAAAATGATCAAATGTTCCATGTCTCTGAGAACAGACACAGTAAATGTTTAAAAAGCAAGATATAAAACAATCCGAGTGAGGCCCAACCAGCCACAGCTTTCAATCCTTTCTTCTTTCCACTTTCGTTCGGTGATGGCCAGCTATTACATTAAGAAGGTACCAATTACAACTTCATGCTGCGAGTTCTTACATGTATATTGTCATCGTTCCCTTGTTCCTTTCTTCTGTGTTTTGGTAAAAGCTGCTGCCATGTTTACGCTAAACATCATGTAGTGGGAAATGAGAGAAAATGTTTACGATGGAGCTTTGCATTTCCTTGAAACTTAAAATCAGGTTTTTCCTGATGTTTCCTTCTCCACAAGTTTGAAATCCTATGAAGACCTTCTTGCACTTTGGCCACTGAATCCAAGTAAAATAAGACATCAGTGGGTGCCTCTGACATCATATAGTACATCTCGGCGAGGGGTGTCAAATTCATTTTCACTGAGGGCCACTACACTAAATTTAAAGGTTATTGAGGGCCGAATAATTCACTGAACATCGGTTCTAAAAACCAGCCATGAAATCCATCGCAAAATGATATGTTTAGAAATTTGACCTCTTTTCCTCTCGAGTCGTATTTTCTGACAAAGCGTAACAGCAATATGCAAGCATACTATTTTTTTTTTTTTGTCATGAATTACTAGCTTTTTACATGTAAAAGGCTGCTGCTGCCACCTAGTGGAAGGATGATGAATTAGGTTTCATGGTAACCGTTGATGCAAAGGATGTATGATAATCATAATCTCTGAAAACGGATAAGAGCCACATAAAATAAGTTGGTGGGCCAGATTTGGCCCGCGGGCCTTGAGTTTGACACCTGTGATCTACGCGGAATGCTAACAAGGAAGATAATCACAGGAAGCAGCAACTTACAATTATCACCGGGAAGATCGTTCCACATGGATAATAATTGGAACAAAAGAAAGAAAAAAAGGGCTCCAGAGTGATGCTACAGAAAAGTATTCAGGCAATTATCTGTAGATCATTTTGTAGTTAAAATCCTGATGACTCCACTGTCATCCATGGGCTGAAGAGAGCATAACTGCCTGGCTCAGGGATGAAGGGAGGAATGCCAATCACACCCTGTCAATCACAGCAACACCAGTGAATTGCTTCTGTTGGCTCATGTATACAAAGGGGCAGATAGTGCTTTCCTCTTTGTGTGTTTTGCTGCCCTTGGGGGGGGGGGGGGGGGTTTAAAAAAATGCAGTCAGCTGGAATCACCTGCCTTCAGAGGAAGCATGTGGTGACCTTTGACCTCTATACTTGGTAGCTGTCATGTGATAGAGAACAGATGTCCATAGGTGGGTTTTTGGCCATGACTAAATTAGTTTAAAATTTTGTAATCATATAACAATGTTCTAAATTATAGGAATTAAACAAAAATCAAGAAGAGAAAGAAAAACATTAAAGATGAAGTATATTACTCATCTGCATAGCTGAACTTGTTGGTAAACAAAATATTATATAGTTGGAACACAACTGTCTTGAGCTTCTCACTACCACATTTACCAAATCAATTTATCCGAAGGGGCACATAAGACTGAGCCTATCTTAACCGGCACTGAGTGAAGGCACTGTTTGCCCTGTCAGAAAGGCAGGGCAAAACAAACAAACACACACGCACAAGCATACACACCCCTTGCACGAGGGACAAAGTGAGCTACTGCGCAGACGCGTTAATCACGAGCTCTAAAAAAATGGGCATTTCTTTGGCTCAATATAGAGACAAAATAGGTACGTTTTGTCAACCTGACAGAAGCAAGAGCCGAAATATACATGGAATAAAACTTTCGAAGTGTTATTTTGTGCTGGGATTGCGTTTGATGTGCCTGATAACTGCTCTACTTTTCACCTGCGGTGATGTGGAGACCAACCTGGGACCGACCACACAACAGCAGACTCTAGCTATTGATGAAAAGCAGGATGCGGATACCGACATTTTGAAATTACTGTTCTAAATGAAAACTGATATTAAATCAATGAACAAGAACTTTGAAACCCTCGAAAAATAAAGTTGATAAAATGGCATCAAATTTCAACGACAAGCTACTACAACTGCAAAATGAAAACAAAGAGTTAAAAATAAAACTATCAGCAATGGAAGATAAGATCCAAGATGTTGAATCCAGAAGCCGAAGAGAAAATCTCATCTTTCGTGGTATACTGAGTGAGAAAGGCGAGACCTGGGAGACATTGGAGGAGAAAGTCCGTGAGTTTTTGTCTCAAGACTTGAAAATGCAAAACACAGAATCAGTCGTCATTATAAGGGCTCACCAACTAAATCCAAAGAAGGCAGGCTCCCCAAGCATCGTTAAATTTCTCACATCTAAGGACAAGAGTGATATCTACAAGGCTTCACGTGCTGATAGAACGCAAGGATCACAACAGAAGCGTGTCACCGAAGACTTTCCCCCTGAAGCTCCGCGAGGACACACGGGCGCTCTCCCCCTGGTTTGTCAGGGCCCGAGATGCAGGATACAACCCGAAGATGCGTCAAAACAAGTTGATTGTGAAAGGACAATTTATAAAATCCAAGTTAACCTAATGCACAGATCCCTGGACTGTCAGATGAAACCCAAACAAGCACAGGATCAACACGTAAACTTCATACAGTGCCTTCGCCCGGGACTCGAACCCAGCATCTTCTTGCTGTAAGGCATACATGCTAACCTCAATACCACTGATTTATTCTAACTAATTCTCTCAAATCATTTTAAAAATAAATAAAATAAACCAACACTGACATTCTGGTGTACGCGTCATAAAGTTTCATGAATTCTGCCCTTGTTTTGAAGCCACAGATTCTCAAGGCCTTCTATCAGACGGAAGCGAAACAGGAGGATCCCTAAGAAGTTCAAAGTTATATCAAAAGAGTCTGATTCTTTTTAACAGAAGCCAGCTGTCAACTGGTGGTGATAAGAGCAAGTCCAGGACCAAAGAGGACAGACAAATGTGCCTCAGGGCCCTGAAGATCTTTGCCGATCTAAGGTAAATTCTCCCAAGCTGTTTGAGTTTCCAATCAACAATCCGCAGCCTTTCCTGACTTCCTTCCCGGCATCAGTTTCACTTTATAAACTCCACTTCTGTGCAGTGCTGCTTCGGTTCAATACATGATGATTACTGTGGCTGCAAAATCACTGAGGCGTGGAACACGTGAGGATTTTAGAATACAACAGAATTTAGAAAGAACGAAAAAAAAAAAAAAAAATCAATCAATTTTAAATCATATAACAAAAAGTAATAGAAAGCAGCTTGGCACATGGGTGAAAATAAACACACAAATAAATAAACAAATGAATAATCTTAAAATCTTGACAGCAAGCATTAACATCAAATACAACTTAATATTGCGACCATAAATTTAATTTTGGGTTAAATAAATATTTAAATATCCCACTATTCCCCCCACATCAAGAATATACATGGAGGAGGATGATGATGCAGGCACTATAAAATCACCATGACGACTTCATACGGATTCGTTTAAGCATCTCTACTGATACAGCACACTTTAATTAAAGCGTCCATTTCTTCCTTCACATTAACACAAACTGATTACTGATTTCAACATAACTGTGAACAGATATCCATCATCTGTGCAGCTGTTCATGAAACACTTCTGATTGAAAAGAAAGCCAAACTCTCATTAAACGGTGTCCAGAGTCTGCCCCCCCCCCAATTCCTTCTTAAACAAATATAAAATCTGTCTCTATAATTAACCCTGAATTCAACAGCTCTCTGGCAAAATGCCAAATGTATAGGATATATTTGTATTTTCGTTCTGCTGTGATCTTCAAATGGGCCCACTCACTAATAATGAGGTCACGTGATATAGCTTCCATTATCGGTTCGTTTGGACTGAATACAAAGCTGAATGCAAAACCACCCCAATGCACAGGCTTAGTATCTGTAGTTCGCCTGTTTTACACCTTGTTTTGGTTCTGTGTTTGTTCATAATCCCAATAACAAGATTGTGTGCCCTGAGAAATCATCTTGTGCAGTGATTTTTCACTGCTTGAGTCATCTATGTCTGTGTTGATGGCCACCATTTCTGTGATGAAGATAGTTCTGCACCGAGTTCTGTCCTTAGGATGGTGACGTTAAGTAATAAAACACAAATACACACGAACACGCACACAGAGAGGGGCAGTGGTGATCTGGTAGTATAGGGCACTGGACCACTGATACTCAGGTTGGGGGTTCAAGTCCCACTCTCTGCATGGTTGTCACTGTCCCCCACCAGTGCAGCGAACTGGGTTATTAAAGGCCGGCCATGTCGCTCACTGTCTATGGTGAGAGGTTCATGTAAAAGAACCATTGTTGACTTTCGTAAAGAGGAGCTGCATAGCCGTCAGCGTGTTACGGCCCATTGCTCAAGGGCTGTGTCAGGAAGGGCATCCAATGTAAAAGAAAACCTATACCAAAAATATTCGCTGTGGCAACCCCTGAACAAGCCAAAAAGAAAAGAGATTTTATTTATATATATATATATATATATATATATATATATATATAAATAATATAATACACACACATACATACATAGAAAGAGAGAGAGAGAGAGAGAGCGCAAGAGCGGGCGAAAGCAAATAGGGCAGTGTTGGCCCAGTGATCGGGTGCTGGATTACTGATGCCAAGGTCAGAGGTATCAATGAGTTGTCACTGCTGAGGACAGCAGTGCAACCAACTTGGTGATCAAAGACCAGCCATGTCTCTCACTGTCTGTTCTGAGAAGTTAATGTAAAAAGAACCACTGCCGACTTTCGAGAACAATAGGCTGCAAAGCCATCAGCGTGTTTCTGCCCTGCGATGACCATGGTATACTCTGCCGGTGCCCAGAGTCAGCTGAGATGGGTGCCAGACTCCCGGTTGCCCTTAATTCGGATTAAGCGGATTCAGAAAATGAATGAATGAATTATAACAAACTGTATCGGGGCCATTGACGAGCGCATACTAAAGCGGCCCGTTTAAGGACCAAACAGATTAAGTTACAATTCACAGTTTACAAAAGATCATCATATATTCATATAGGCAGGAAAAAAAAAAAAAAAAAGGCAGCCAAACAAAGGAAAACTTTGTTCTTGATCTAAGAAATCTGGAACTAACCTGAAGTGGAAATCTCAGCTCTACCTTTCACACTAAAGTTAAAAAACATAACACAAGGCTTTAATACAGAACGAATTCCGATAACTAACCTGAACACAAAAACTCCATTTAAAGTTAAAGAAGTTATCAGTAATTGCCATTTTCTTGCCTCTAACTTTAAGACCCAGCAGTCACATTTTTGTCGTGTGGCAACAGCGCCACCACCTGAGCAGCTGACAAAACAACACAATGCAGTCCTTTCATTATACCGACCCGACTTGCTTCAGGCTAAAAGCTATCAATTCCGAACAAAGGCACCCTAAATGGATTTATTTTAAGGCAAAACGGTCTGTTTACACTCTACAACCAGAAAAAAAAGCAACAGTATATTATGTAGTACCTCAACCTCAAGGAAGCTGTGGCTGAATCTCTTGTACTGCCACTAATAACACTAACAAAAAAAAGAGGTCGAGGACAAGAAGCCAAGAATATTTATAAAAAATAAATAAAAAAAGAAAAGGGGGGGAAAAAAACACCTTAAATCTAATGAAACTTTAGTAAAACTGTCAACTGCTTTGGACAAAACTGGGGTTTGTGTGTTTATCCAGATGTTTTGTTACTCTGTAAGTTTGAATTACACTCAGATCCTGGCATTTCAGATTGCTGTGGTTTATAAAACGGACCACTCGCAGGGTAAAATAACGTCCACAGAAGGAGGTGGTTCTTTTAATCAGCTTGTTTTCCGTAAATACAGAGCAAGCTCATACTTGCATCCATGTTAAAGCCAGTAACTACCCCAAGAGACACTTGAAAACACAAATATCATCTCCACATATGGATAAACTGCATGAAATCTTTACCTCCATCCCATCCTCTTCTCGGACTCCCAGGTCCAGCACGGCGTGAGGCTCTTTTTGTTTAGCCTGCGATGACTGACCCATCTGAAGATTGAGCTGCCAGCCTATATGCTCCAGCTAGGAACCAACAAAAACAACGACGACAACACTGATTACATACATCGTTTTCTTTTGCTCACAGCTTTTTTTTTTTTTTTTTTTTGCAGAGGCAACAGAAGCCAGGCACAGAGGTTGGGCAGGTTTGGGTTTGTAGCCGAACAGTGGATTTAAGCCAGTCCTTGAAATTTATTTCGACTCGCTACCTTCATGTCAGCTCGAATGAGTAACCAGGGCCTCATGCCCAATGCAATCGGCTCTGAAATTCTGGGTTCTCCATTGATATTTCATGGAAAGTCCTGCATATTTCATGCCTCGGTATTAATATTCAATCAGGAAGTTCATTACTATTATTAATCCATACAACCTAGAATAAATGTCTGAGGAAATATATATATATATATATATACCAAAAATCACAGTGTGCACTGAGAGCAGGGATACATGGAGTGTGCATATGGAAAACTAATTAAAAAGTGTTCACTTAAATTTCATGACCGCGGTGTTGTTTATTTTTGAAATAAAAACCCATACGGATCAGAAATGCATTCATATGAACTACTTGTGCTTCTGAGAATCATTTCAAGCACACCGTGGATGTCTTAGACGCAGTCACACAAATAAAAAAAAAAATCTGGGGTCTTCTTGGGCTTTACTATTTTAATCACAACTTCACGACATGCTCTTCTCCAGCATTTCACGGCGCTCTTGGGTGACTTTAAGCCTGTCCTGGAGCAAAAATTCAATCGACTTAGTTTTATTCGATGGCTTGTGACCATCCATCCTCTACTATATAGGTGCAGGGAGTAAAATAAGCAGTGAACGACCGTTTCAGTTACGTGTCAGTGACCAGTGCTCAGATTACCGGCAACAAACTTCTGTTCTCCACCGAATGCCACCAACAGAAATAATTCAAGGAAGAGAATGGAAAAAAAAAAAAAAAAAAAAAACCACTGCAGACAGTGGTGGCCCAGTGGTGGGCATTGGGGGCCTGGTGGCAAGATGCTGGATTGCCGAGCCTAAGACTGTGGGTTCAAGCCCCACTGCCGACGGTTGTCACTGCTGTCCCCCCCCCCCCCAGTGCAGCTTACTGGGTTATCAAAGGCCGGCCGTGTCTCTCACTGTCTATGGTGAGAGGTTCATGTAAAAGAACCATTGCTGACTTTCATCCAGCATGATTCTGTCCTGCGATGGCTTGGCAAACCATCCAGGGTGTACTCTGCCCTTGTCCAGAGTCAGCGGAGATGAGCACTCGCCTCCCCACGACCCTGGTTAGGATTAAGCAGTTTAGAAAATGAATGAATGAAAAAGAATCCCTGCTGTTCACATTTCTATTGGTGGATGTGTGTAACTGATATTTATTTCCAAATCAACAAGTTTACACCGGTCAGAGAAGTTTTCATACTACATGTAGCCAAGCATCGGGCAGGTCTGCTTGTTGTTACGCGGCGGTACGGCACAGCTCCTGTAGTCTTGTTGATGTTTACATGTCAAGTCACTTCCTCAAATCATGAACCCGGTAAATGGTCCATCTGAAACCACAAACCTCTTCTATAAACATCACAATCACGCTTAAATTGTGATGGTTTGAACCAACAAAGGCTCACCAGATATCCAACAGGTTTACTGTTCGAAAAACGGAGTTTTGAGCAATCCTGAATGGCCGATTGGTTTGCAGCGGGAGGTGAGCAGTAAACGGAACAGTCAGTGTGATTTTATTGGGTGTTGATCACTGCTGACTGAGCTGTTCCTTTTAGGAGAGCACCACCTTCCTCGTTATACAGTTACAGCAGACGCACTTATCTAGAGCAACTTACAATTATCTTTTATATAGAACTGAGCAATTGAGGGTTCAGGGCCTTGCTCAAGGGCCCAACAGTGGCAAGCGAACGGCTGGCATTACCCACTAAGCCACCACTGCCCCAGTTCCGTAACTATATACAGTATATCATTGAATGATGGATTCCCTTCAGGTTAAAAACTGACTGAAGGAAACTGAATTATTTTTAATTTGTAAAGTTGCGATTGTTATTATCTACATTAGTGACTGTTTTGTTCCACAATTTGTCTCTTTATGCTTATGTTTCATGCCATGCTATCGTCGAAGTATTGACTCCAAGTGTAAATCAATACAGCAAGCAATAAAGATTCTGCATTAAAATTATGTTGCTTATAATGTGTTTACGAGCTTCGAACTCGCTAAAATCTGCTCGATCCAGAAAGCAAAAATTCACTTTACGAGCTCTCCTTGAAATAACTTTTCCAGGCTGATTAGCCTTGTATTCTTCCGCATGTATTCCTCCGTTCTCTGAGAACGCCTTGTGCAGTGCGTTTCAATTATTTTCTGTGACGCCCCTCTAGAAAGAAAAATAATAAAAAATACATTTCACGCCTCCCAGCGCCCCACTCTAGTGTTTACAGCACTTCGTATTGTTTGCTTGGTGCTTTTTCTCGAAACCATAGTGCAACAATAAGAGCGCCAGTGCCACCTACTGTACTGGATGTGCAATTACACATAATTCTAGTACAGTATGGCAAAAAAAGCATGTTCCCCAAGGTCGTCCCCCCCCCCCCCCCGGCATCACACCACACCCTCAAATGGGGGCGCATCATACTCTTTGAGAAGCATTGGTCTTTTGGGAGCTCACCATGAGCCATTCCTCCTTGGTATTCCAAGTATGCACACACACAAAATTCTCCTCTTCCTCCTTCTCTGTTACGCAGCACCTCCTGCCTACCCACGTGACATCTTTGGCGCAGTCGATGACCGGAAGGGTTAGCTGACTTATTGTTTACTCGTTTTATTATTATTTACTATTAATTATTTTTAATGTTCATGTATAATGAAATATTTATTGTTTTTACATGTTTATCTTTAATGCATTAGGTCAAATATATATGTGTTTGTGGCAGGTTACATGAGTTTGGGAGGGGGTTGGAACTGATTAATTGGTTTTCTGTTATTTCTTTGGGAACAACTGTTTCATCTAGCTAACAAACTTTTCGGCGCCCTTGGAAGGGACTAAATTCGTTAGCTGAGGTATCACTGTATATCCAAACTAGGAATTCCTAATTTTATTACTAATTAGGGTCACAGTAAGGCTGGTGCCCATCGTAGCCAACTCTGGTCAAGGTCATGGTACACCCTGGACAGCTTGTCAGGCCACCACAGGTCCGACGCTCACACTGAGAGATGATTTGGAACAGCCAATTAGCCTATTTGTGCACGTTTTTGGACTGTGGGAGGAAATCGAAGTACTCAAAGGAAACCCACGCAAGCACGGGGAGAACATGCAAACTCCACAGACGTGCCCAAGCTGGGAATCAAACCCAGGACCTTCTTGCTGTGATGCAAACATGTTAACCACTACACACCATCTAAAATATGCAAATTCTATCAAATTTAGCCGATTCCATTCTAAATAAAATTTGCTTGTACTTTCAGACAAGATCATATACGTGTGAGTCAGGTCTTACTTTTCTCAACATTTCATAAGTGCAACTGAACTAAAATTCTAAATACTTTAAAAACATGAAAAAAAATACAAAAAATCTAAATACTTGAAGAACTCACCTTCTTTGGGGCAAATATTGTCTGTCTAAACTTCTCAATCACATCTGGCCCAGCTGTAGCCCAAGCCTGACTAAACACATCAGCTTTGTCTGGAGCAATGTGGATGTTTTCAAGCTGCTGCTTTAGTGATGCTGGTTTCATATTGTGATGAACAGCCTGCACACAAAACACACAAAGAGTACGTTTAGCTGGTGATGATAAACAAAATAAGCCAAGCTAACAGCAGCACATGCTAATCACTGCCCACTTTCATTTAAACTAGTGCTTCTCAAATAGTGGGGCACACCCCCCCGCGGGGGGCGCGGAATGATGCCGGGGGAGCGCATATGCCCCTGGGGAATTTTCTGGAATTGTGTACGAAAATTAAGTGTAATTGCACCTCCACCCCACTAGTTGGTGGTGGCGCTCTATGGTGTAGCAGTTTTTCGCACGAGCAAACTATATGAAATGCACTAAACAACCCCTCAAGAAACAGCTTACTTCCTATCGGCTTTTTCCCTACACGGAAATATTTTTAACGGGAAAGAAGAGAAAGGTGGAGAGAGACGGAGATATTAAGACCCAAGTTAAATGAGTTTAAATAAGTATTTATTTTTATTTCTGGCACATCGGTGCACTTTAAATCTTTTCTATTACAGATTTAAAAAATAATGTTAATGAAGTTTTTTTTTTTCATTAAAAGTAGAACTGTTTCTTTTTTGGTGTTTTTTATGTTAATAAAAATACAAGGTTATCTTGAGGGCAGTGGGGGTGAAATATTTTTCTTCGGGGCACCACAGAAAATAATTGAGAAGCACTGATCTAAACATTCAGAATCAACACTCAAAACCTTTTATCCAAAATTATTTAGAATAAATAATGACTGGACGTAGGAAATTTTCATTGTTTGGACTCGTAAGTCGAGTAGAAGATTTCTATAGAACTGAGAAATCTTGAACAGAAAAAGTGGCACCTTGACTTACAAATTGAATCTGTTCCGAGGGCGAGCTTGTAAGCCAAAAAGTTTTAAAATAAAGTTCTGTTCAATAAGCATCATACTGCAAGTACACACATTTAGATATCAATAAACATTTATTCCTTTAAAATATAAACAAGGTAATGTAAAACTAAAATACTATAAAAGGTTTAATATTATTATAGCCATAGAAATCCAACCAAGTTAACAAAAAAGTATAAAACCAAAAGCGGAAAGAAGGTGAGCTGCCACCGGACCAGGTGAACAATCAGAACAAATTTTCTTCTGTAAATAAGCTTAATTATGGTAATTAATCATGGTCAGGAAGATAATCATGATTATTTGCATTAATCAGAGGATGGGATGATTAACTGATGATCACAACACCTGGCTAATTAAAGCAGGTACCACAGAGCGCATTTTGTACATTACACTTGCCATGTGGTGAAGGTACCATACACTCCATGATTGGCCCTATAGCTCAATATGTACGTCCTGCATTGCATGATTTAAGGGACAATACACAGTACATTGATGCAATGCATTATAAAAAAAAAACAAATCATGCTTCGTCCAATAATCATCCAGTGTTTCAGGCCAATACCTGTCCCAGAATTTTATCTCTTGATGTCCTTTCATCTCATAGCACCAACCTGTTCTAATAAAAACGAGGACGTCTCCAGCACCAGGTGAAGAGCTTGCTTGTCTAAATCCAAAGCAGTTCGTAATTTCTGTTCTTCATCGTCACTGAAAGACCGCTCACCCTGTGATGGAAAGCAGATGTTCAGACATCAAGCACCACAATTCAACACGATTGCAAAGCACCTTACAGATTTTCATGATATTCCTTCATCAGAACAAAAGTTAAAGGAGAAATCTCCTAGAAATTAATGCCATATTCATTTTAAAAATCAGGCCATCTTCAACAGTGTCCATGATTACGGCGGCATGGTGGCATAGTGGTTACCATGTCCACCTCACAGAGAGATGGTCCTGGGTTTGAGGGCCGGGCTCGGGTGTTTTAGTACAGTTTGCATGTTCTCCCTGTGACCGTGTGGGCCAAATACCGTAGCTACTCATTAGCCTAACTGGCTGCTGCAAATTGCCCCTGAGTGAAAGTGTGAATGGTTGTGTGTGTCTGCGTTGGTCTCGCAAGCTGTTCAGGGTGTACGCCACTTTGCCAAGAGCCGACTGGGATAGGTTGGAGTAGGATCAAAGTTCAAGTCTGTTGGGAATTTTTCCTCGTTGGAAGGAGCGGATTTTTGGTGGGTTCGAAGCTCGTATCATGGAAAAATAATTCCACTGTACTCATTTAAAATAAGTGCGCTTTTTTTTTTTAAGATTATAACATACACAGATGAACTGGAACACACAAGCAAGCCAGCGTATTTAAGCTTTAAGCGGAGTCCACATAAATGACATCACATCACTGAACGCTGGCAATATGACAGATGAGAGGCAAAATTGTCCTCAAGCGATGGGAATTGCGCAGGTACAGAGTTCAACGAAGCTGAACCTTTATGTGACACGATTCAAGTAATAATCAATCATAACTTAACGAACATCAATTGACAGATGCCGCCAGTGTACTCGCAAAAACTCTCAGGAAAAAAATTAAGACAAGTTTAATTAACTCTCTGTCATATCAACATGAAAAAGCAGCCCATTATTGCCATGTCTCAATAGCCTGTGCTTTATGACCACATAGATTAATTGTACGGGGATAATAACGGGAAACTTGATGCTTGGGTCCATTTTCCAGGAGTAGACAGTTCTGAACATTTAACTTTTCCTGGCTCATCTTGTGTGCAAGAACAACAACAACTTAACACTGCTCACAGTTTCACTTGGAAAGCTTTTTAAGTGGGAAATTACCAGAGGGTTACCTAGGCAATAAAATCTGAAGAAGCTTCAATGGAAAAGCAATTCAAAAATTTTAAGTAATTGCAAACTTGGGTTCATAGGGCAGACCAGTATCCCATATATCAATCAGTGGCCTCTGACACTTGCGGTGCGACCACTTCCGCGCAAAACTGGATGTTGATTTCTACATACAAGGGATAACCCAGATTTATATCAAGGCAGTGCTTCTCAATTATTTTCTGTGGCGCCCCCCCAGGAAGGAAAAAAAAAAAAAAAAAAAAAAAAAAAAAAAAAAACACACACCCACCCCGCCAGCGACTATAAATAGTATTACAGTATTTGTCTATGAAATTGTTATTGGTACACCTCTGCATGACATTCATCTTTGTTAACATTAAAAATAAAAAAAAAGTAATAATAGTTCGACTTACAAGAAAGAAAAAATTCACTAACATTGCTTTTTATCTGGAATAGAAAAGATTTAAAGTTCACCAATGTGCTTAAAATAAAAAAAAAATACAACCTTATTTAAACTCATTTAACTTTACATGTTAATATCGTCTATCTCCACCTTTCTCTTCAGTCCTGCTAGAAATTTTTCCATGTTGTTTTTTGAGGGGTTGTGGGTCAGCACTATTCGGCACCCAGTCCTCCCCAGCAACTGCTGACCGTTGTTCACCGCACATCATATCGTTTGCTTGGGCGAAAAACCACTACACCAGGGGTGCACACACTTTTTCAGCATGCGAGCTACTTGCAAAATGACCAAGTCAAAATGATCTACCTACTATAAAATTGCAAAACATATGTTTATTCATAAATATATTGAGAATTATTTATATGAACCATATATGTCAGTGTACCTTTTATAACTGCGTGAACCCATATTGTTCAATACAACTCTGTACATTTTTTGTCATTACCTTACTCTGATGACTTGCACTGAATGAACTCAGCCAGGGATGCATAATCCGGACAGTAGCTGCTGATAGCCAGACTCAAGCATACTTCCAAATGATCATCAGTCATGGTGGAACGGTACTTGGACTTAATGATCTTCATGTGGGAAAAGGCTGACTCACATAAATAAGTGGAGCCGAATAATGCAGTCAAGGATGTTGTACATTTCCTCATGTTGGGGTACTTTTCCTCTGTGAGTAAGTTCCAGAAATGTCCATGAGGTCTGGACTTCAGCTCAATGTCGGCTTGTAGTGTCAGAATCTCATCCTCCACTCCAGAAGAGTTCAGGTGAAACAGTGTTGCAATTTTTGATGCTCCCCCACTCATTTTTATGCCCTTAAGTTTAGAAGACTTTAAGTGGAGCCTAACTCACTAGCTTGCGAGCGTGCGCCAATATTTGCACATGCGCAGTGACGCATGCGTCAGAAAAGGTCAGATAGGTCAGACCGACTGTCAATCAAGTGACAAACTGTATAGTGAGGATGATAGGCTGACGTCTAAGTTTTAATGCCATGCGATCTACCCACACTACCTTTGCGATCGACCGGTAGATCGCGATCGACGTATTGGGCACCCCTGCACTACACCATAACGCGATAATATGAGCGTCACTGCCAACTAGTGGAGTGGAGGTGCAATTATATTTAATTCTCGTACACAATTCCAGAAAAGCATGTTCCCCAGGGTCAGACGCGCACCCCAGTTTGAGAACCACTGTATTAAGGGGACATATTTAATGTGTCTCAGAGGGAGTTTTCCTTCAGGTTTAATCCACAACCGAGCTGTGATTAAATTAAAGAGTAAACAGGGGGTGGATTCCTACCTTCAGATGAAGTTTTTGAAGAATTCGTGACAGAAGTCTGGAGAGTTTATTAACCTCGATAGAGTTGATGGATGTTACGGCTTCTTTAATACTGTGAAGAGAAATAAAGCATGGACTGAATATAATTAAGAATAGTGCTCATCTCTTTATAACATATTGCACTTTGCATCCTGTAGCGCCTTCTATCGCAAAAGAGAAACATTTCCATTGTCATTTACATCTTTTCTCGTCTTGTTATTACCTCCCGGTGCAAAAAATAAATCTGGTTTTACTTTAAGTTGGATTTAAAATGTGAGTAAAGTTCTAAAATTCTTTTTTATCCTGTTTATTCCTGATTTATTCAGGTAGCTTAAGCCCTGCAGCAAACTAGCATATGCTAGCTATCCGCTAACAACAAGACAACCATGTACTAACAACACTTATTTATTAAAAATCGAGTCTCACTTTACCTCTGAGTTTCTTTCACAATTAAAGCCATAATGGTGTCTTGGTTATCTTTATATTAACATCAGTCTTCCATCTGGTGAAGAAGGAACCAGATGTAACGTCCCAAATGCCTTTGTAATGGATATGTAGTGCACTACATAAAAGTTGTTATTTCATACCCTATTTAGGGCACATGTATGTATGGATAAAGGAGCCATTTGGAACGCAACCTTGTAGTGGAGTTAGCGGTCACGTGCTTCCTCTGAGTCACATGACATCTGGGCGGAGAAATGAGTGGAATATTTAAATCATGTAACAGTCTGTAGATTAAATATACTTTTGCTGTATTTTTATATACTGTATTTCAGTCATTAGTTTTTGTATTGTTTTATAATTTACATGATTATACAAATATTTATTTCCCAATCTGGACTATTTCCAGGACACTTGACAGCATTTAGCAGACACCCTTCTCCAGAGTGACTAGCATTTTAATTTTTTATACAACTGAGAAATTGACAGTTAAGGGCCTTGCTCAAGGGCCCAACAGAGGCAGGTTGATGGGTTGGGGGCTTGAACCACCAACCATTCTTAGGATTAGAAATCTAGAGCCTTACCCACTGAGCCACCTCTGCCCTTTTTACTTGTTCCATACTTTCCCCCACTTTTTTTTTTTTTTTGGTCATAGGGGGACACACATGGTCACAGATCCCATACATGTTAACATAATTGTCACATCTAGCTCACGGCAACAAGGTCCTTGGTTCAGGTCCCGTACTCAATGAAGGCGTTTTTGTGTGGAGTTTGCATGAGTTTCTTCTGACGGGTCAATGAATGTGAATGATTGTGTGGGTGTTAACCCTGCAACGGACAGGTGAGCTGTTCATGGTGTACTCCAGCTTTGCCCAGAGTTTTTCTGAACATACTAGTAGTACATGTTACCACTTGTGTGAAGTTCCATCTCAGATGTATCAGGGCAAAGTGAAGTTGATTCTGCTTCTGAATCCAGTTGATTGAAGGCTTCCTTTTTCAGAGTGACATTTTAATGAATATTTATGATGGTTATAACTCTCGTGAGTGTAGTGCCTGCAACAGTTGGCAAAAATAAATTGCACAGGCTTACTGGCTCAAGCGATGGGTTACTGATCCGAAGGTCACCACTGTTGGGCCCTTAAGCAAGGCCCTTAATCCTCAATGGCTCAGTTGTATGTTTAAAAAGGAAGATAATTCAAAGTCACTCTGGACAAGTTTTTGTTTTTCTTTTAGGGCAGCTGGGTTTAGTGGACAAGGCGATGGGGTCATCTGAAGGTCAGTGGTTCAATCCCCACTATCAGGCCCTTGAGCAAGACTCTTAACCCTCAACTGTTTATTTATATCAAAAAAGTCACTCTGGATAAGTAAAAGTAAATGTGATTATATCACTATAAATTAATTCTTGACGCAGTGCTGTGTCAGGGATCAGAGATCACCAATGTTCAGTTTAACCCTGTGCACTCGCTCCATAAACACCAGAATTCCTCAAGACTCGTTGAATTGTAGAACAACAGTTGACCATGTCTCTCTCTCTCTCTCTCTCTCTCTCTCTCTCTCGAACACACACACACACACTTTCCCAAAACCTGCTCATGTGATGTCTTCCACACACCTTTAGTCTCAGATACCTGTCTCTCACACAACTTACATGTTTCCATTTCATGTCAGTATCTCTGTTTACAACAAATTCATCTCTTCAATACAAAATAATCCTTTCATTTAAACAGTCGTTCGAAATGAGATTCAAGATTCTCATTGTGTTCACACATTACGAAATTTCATAAGAGCTTATCAGCATTAAAAGGTGCAAACAAGAGAATAAACGACAGTGAACGCTTTCAAGTTTGAGGCTGGTGGTGTAGTGGTTAGGGTGCTGGGCTCATGATCAGGAGGTTGTGTGTTCGAATCCCAGATAGACCCTCACTGTGCTACGACCCCTGAGCAAGGTCTCAACCACAAATGTGCCTCTGTTCACCCAGCAGTATAAATGGAGACCAGTAAAATATACTGGGATGGTAACCTGCGATGGACTAGCGTCCCATCCAGCTTCATGCTACAAAAACTGGGGATAAGCACCAGCCTGATGAGCCACTAGGTTCGGATGTAAAAAAAAAAAAAAAAAAAAAAATCGCACTCTCAAGAGCAGAATACAAACACAAGTAATGTTGGACACTAAACTTCAAGTAAAATTATAAAATAGAAATGTAAACTCTGTACCTATGAATGAGAACCGAACACAGAGATACAGTACTATATGTACTTTGAGGTGCTGTGGATTGTAGTGTGGGATTACAATACAGTCATAGAGTTTGTGGATTCAATGTCATTTTACACAGAACTGATGTCCGCACTTGAGTGAAGAAGGGAGCGAGTGAGTGACGGAGGAAGGGATGTGTCAGTGGAGGAGTGCTGCATGTGGATGTGAGATTGCAAGGGAGATGGAGGGGGTGATGGCTTTGACTGCTTTTGGGGGGGAAATGCTGTTTTTGAGTCTAGTTGTCTGGAAGTTTTGTTCTGCCCTGCATTACAAATTGCTATTAAAATCGCCTTGTCGCATAAAAACGAGTAGTGTACATGAAACAAATCCTCCGGCGGGTGTCTGGGCTCAACCTGAGGAGTCAGTTGTGGTGGTTTCAGGCATTTGATCGGGATGCCTTTTCCAGGTGCCCCGTGAACATCCAACTGATAGGACGCCCTGGGCCAGACCCAGAACTCGATGGAGGGATTATACATCGCCTCAGGATCCGTCTGGGATGTTCTGAAGTGTCACTGGGGGAGAGAGATGTCTGGGTCATCCCCCCCCCCCCCCGAGATCTGTTGCCTCTGCCTCTGATGGATGGATGAATGGACCATAAAAACACTGCAGCATGAAATACAATGATGTATTTTTTTTATTTTATTTTGTTGTGAAAAACAGAAAAACCACTCACATGCACAGATAAAGATAAAAGCATCGTTTGAGTAAGAAAAAGATAAATTATATATAAAATACTCTGATTACATACAATATAATACCAGTAATACAATTAAAGCATATACAGCATCACTTGGATGTTTACATTGAGTATGTTTTTAGGTCTGATGTACAAAGCCTTACAAAGATCTGACCTTCAAATACTGTAGCAGCCAAACTGTTGGAGTAAACTTCAGGTCGATGGAATGTAATAAATAAATACTTCATATTCATAAAGTTAAAAAAAAAAAAAAAAAAAAAAAAAAAAGACAAATAAATGACATTCGAAGACCAGAAGCAACATGACAGGAAATCACACAGTACCTTCTCAACAAGATATCCATTTTGTGTTTGGTAAACATTAACATGTAGATTTGCTCATCCTGTTCACTGCTGCTATTTAAACGAGGGCAAGTTTGGCACTTTTATGCTGATGTCTCCAATGTTGATATTCTTGGGCATTTCTGGCAGGTTCATGTTCTTTACTGCTGAAACAGCACGTGCAGGAGCCCCTGCGATGCCGGCCTGTGAACACACACGCGCCAACACACAGGCACAGCGGTGTTTGAACCATGGCATGAAAATATCACTCACACAAGAACAAGCAACACGGACACTCGCATCACATTTCACGGATACGGTTGGCATCACAGGAAATGCAAAAGCACGTGACAGACGGGCGCAAACCGGCATTCTGGTTCTCACAGCTCAATATGCGCATGCATGTCTCGGGTCAATTTAAAGTGCGATTAAGAGTAGAGAAGAGTAAGACGTAACTATGGAAACTGAACACATGACTCAAGGATTTGAGTTTTAATGAAGCTGATAGTAAGAGTTTATCCAAAATTAAACTAACAGGAAGCTTTTTAATAATTGAGCATTACAGACTCGGTGCAAATCGCCTATCTAAGCTGAAAATCCAAAAAAATGATGAAAACTTTACATGCTCTTAAATAACAACTTTTTTATTTAAAAAAAAATGAAAAAAAAAAAAAAAGAAGTCAAGTGTCCAAACTGGAAATGTCACCAGTGAAGAAATATTTCCTCACATTTCCCCCATGATTAGATGTAATTACCATATAATAATCATTTTAAATAATCAATAACATAACCAAGCCTCTGTAAACCATTTTGTATTGAATTCATGAACCAAGTCCAACACGCACCTGTCATTCTGAGACCCATAAGCTCCTCCTGCACCGACTGTCAGATCGGATCATCCTGTTTACAGCACTCGCACGTTACCTCCTCATTCATTCATTTTCTGAACTGTTTGATCATGACTAGGATCGCAGGGAGGCTGGCGCCCATCTCAGGGTGAGGGCAGAGTAGCCCCTGGACAGCTTGCCAGGCCATCGCAGGGCAGAAACACACTGACGACTATGCAGCTCCCCTTTACCGAAGTCAGCAATGGTTCTTTTACGTGAACCTCCCATTGAAGACAGTGAGAGACACGGCCAGCCTCTGATAACCCAGTTAGCTGCACTGGGGTTCAGATCAAACTGTTTTCAGTGTATCAAGAGGTCAATATACAGCAAAACCACTACCCGGAACCATTTATTTAAATCGTACATGGGGTCAAATTCCGTGCTTGTTTCATTGACGATGAAAAACTAATTCCCAAGTACTGACCTGTGTGGAGATGTTTAAATACAATCCAATAAAATAAATAAATACTTATTCACAGCCCAATCAGAAAAGAGAAAAAAAGAGGGAGAGACAGAGAGATCTTATTTACATTTCTTCGTATTATTATTCTTATTATTTTCCCTCGGCTGTTCCCTTCAGAGGTCGCCACAGAAAATCATCTGCCTCCATCTCACCCTATCCTCTACACCTTCTTCTCTTACACCAACTACCTTCATGTCCTCCTTCACCACATGCATAAATCTTATCTTTGGTCTTCCTCTAGGCTTCTGCTTGGTTGTTCTCAGCATCCTACTACCAATCATATTTACATTTATATGTCTATATTTATCTTGTGTAGAGAGCAATCCATCAATATACTGAACCACTTAATCCTATTAGGGCCACTGGGAGCCTGGAGCCTATCTCAGCCAACACTGGGTGAAAAGTGGGGTACACCCTGAATAGCTTGCCAGCCCATTACAGGGCCAATACAGACACACAACTATCTACACTCATACCTTGGGGCAATTTTAAAAAGCCAGTTCACCTAATATCTTTGTACTTGTTGGAGGAAACGGAAAGGAAACCCACACGAGCCCAGAGAGGACATGCAAACTCCGCACGGAAACATCTGTCCAGGACCATTGCAGATCTGCTAACAACTGTGCTTCGGCATCGTTCGATTTCTACTGTTTATAGTATTTTTTTAGTTGCCTTTATCGACATGAAAAACAGAACAGCCAAAAAGTACAAGCACCATAAACCGTACAATCTCCACTTTAATTCCTTTATTTTAATGCCATTACAAATAAACATCCATTTCTACAAGATTTCACTCTACCGCGAAACTATTCACGGGTTAAGAGGTAAACATGCAAGTATTCAAAAGCATAAGAACTACATTTCAATTTCTCTGTGAAAAACTGGGAGGTCTTGGACACTCCTGAAGAAGAATTCACACTCTCGCCTTCCACAGAGCGACACTCGGGAATTATACACTGCTCGGTCAATCATTTCAACTGCTATTTCGATACGTGTATTCTAACAAAAAGTTAACTTTTGTGATTAAGTATACACAAGCGACAAGTCAGTAAAAAAATGAATAAATAAAATAATTGAGTGAAATATTTTAATGTTGGTCCGAAGACTGGATTATAAAATATTGTCAGAACCCACATAAACAGAAACACAGACAAAACTAGCACTCGCATTAAAATTAAATTATGACTTTCAACAGACATACAGACATAAAATACCGGTAAAAACTGACTGACTACAACAGGAGAGAAATAATACTGTAGTGCACTTTTCATATTGGAAATCAGTACATACACTGAGAAAAGATGCAACTACCTGAAACTGACCTAGTGATGGGCATTACGACATGTATTTCTGACATGATTCTTTTAAATCTCCCAGTTACACTAATGCGATGTAAAAATTCCAAGCTCAACAAATATATTTTACACGATCGAATACAAAAGGTAACCTACATATTATACATAGACATCATTTATTTTATCTCTTTCCCTTAAACGAGACTTATCTTGGAACTTGTACTTATCTGCACACGGTCCGCACTACAGCTGCAATAATATTGAAGTACTTGGTACATATAACAGTAACGTTCACATGAAATGCCAGGATTCTGGGGTTCTATGGCGTAGAGAGTTTTGGTAAACTGGGAAGTATGCATACTGTCTCTTCCCTTCTCTCACACAGGTCGGTTGATAATAGAGTGACTGACTAACTGATGTCACAGTCTTCTCTCATGCTTGTATTTCTTTTGGTTCTCTCTTTTCAGTTATGTGGTCATACTCTGTCATGTCGGAGTCCCTGCTTGCAATCAGAAGTCTCTTCCTTGTCCATCGTACATGCATTCCTAACAACATTTCTTTTTGTGTGTGTGGATGTCTTTTGCTGAGATACACATGCTACTTCTGCTCTCAGAGAGGATCAATTCACTGAATAACTTGTGTTGAACTTAATCCCTCGCTGCCACCAGAGGCCTAGGTCATGGATGTCCCAACTGTCAGAAGGAACTTGACCCACCAACCTACAAACCAATCTGTCTGGCAAGAGACCCATTCGAAAAGCAATTTCAGTAAACCTTTGCCTCTTTCAGTGAGACAGTCCCGAATAGACAGGTCCTTGAGGGAGGCACACAAGGTGCAGAAATAATTTAGAATGCCCAGCTTGAATACCCATCTTGTTCTTAAGAAATTAGTTCATGATAATATCCATCACACAAATCCACCAGTGAAACAGTCCTGATCTTACATCACTCAAGTGACATCTGACAAATTTATCAGTTGAACAGATCCTTTGATGTGTGTTCATGCTGGTTGAATTTCTCATCTCAGAAGCCCCTCCCTTCTGTTGACAACATTCCATATGGACCTATATATAGTCTTAAAAACTATCAATGCTCACAAAGTCAACCGTAAAAAGCATGCTGTGAAAAGGCAGTGTCAACAACATGAGCTGAAATGTCTTTTGGAGGCTCCAATAGAGAGACTCTGACCTCCAGAAAGGAAGGCACGACATAAAATACGTTATGTTTATAGTGTGGTTTTCTGCATCCTGGATATCCACCAGTAGAATTGAGAAGAACCTGAATTCCTGAAAATCATGCAAGAAAAGTACAGCCAATGGAATTTATTACTATTTTTAATGTACTGAAACACGCAAACATCTTACCTTCTTTTATACGGTGTCTACAGATAAAGGTGATATACTCCAACAAATGTCAAATAATATTCTTTTTTTTTTAATCCCACTTATCCACTTAGAAAAAGTAAGTAAGCCCTGACATTTATCACACCATTAAATTAATAAAATTAGCATTAGGCGCCATTATGTAAAGCCTCCTGCAGATGGATTATGTTGTTTTTAACCCTGACTCCCAGGGTCTGATGTTTGCTTTGCTAATGAACAACGTGCTCTGGACAAACGACTCAAAGTTCAGACACAGCCACTCTACATAGGAACCAGAAAACATCATCATAAAAACTACGATGTGTGGAAGAGGAAAATTTATGCTTCGGGGTTGCTTCACTGCCTCAGGGACGAATGAGCTCATCGCGACTCAGCTATAAATTCGGAATCAAATTGAAGAGTTGCCGAAGATAACGCAAGGTCAGCTGACTGAAAATTAAACAGAAGGCGGAACTTAACAGGATATTAATCCTGAGCATAATAGCAAATCCTTAAAGAATTATTAGATAAAAATAATAAATAAATAAATAAACCACATAAGTACTACAAAGTGGCCAAATCAAAGCCTAGATCTTGGAGGATTTATCAGTATGCACGAAAATGATGTCATGGGGGGGGGGTGCACTGGCCTGTACATTCCCCCCATGACATCATTTTCGTGTCTACTCATGCAAGGACAAAAAAGTCACAGCTTACGATGTATGATGCCGTATTATTGATAAATCCTAATGAACTCTTCTCTCCAGCTTGGTGCCAACCCCCAAATGGCAGCAAACCTTAGTAGGGAATAAAGACAACTAAGGTTTGCTGTCATTTGGGGGACAGCCTTGGTAATGTATGCCCCAATGTCAGGAGAAACTTGAGATACCAATCTGTTTGGTAATTAACCCAATTTCATGAGAAAAACTTTCAGCAATTTTGTGCCTTCGACAAGTTAAGAGCCTGTGCTTCTTTCTCTGAGACATGGACATCCCTTTTTAAGCCATATGGGACCCTAAGTTCAGGGTTTCCTTTTTGAGCTCACAGTGAGACTGAGCACAACACTGTAAGACTATGACAAGACAGTCCTTGAGAAAAGCACAAAGGGAGCAGACCGATATTAGAATGTTGAATTTGAATGAATAACTTGTTCCGACATCAGGAAAGTAGCCATCATACAAGTCCATGAGTGTGAGAAAGAGTCCTGATCTTACACTGCTCGAGTATCATTGGACAACCCGACCAAAACTTACACTCGGACAGAACTAGCCTTCCTTCGACTGAACAAAGACAGTTTTGAATAAAACGCTTGGACAGGGCTGTCAGGCCTGTTCTTTCAATTCTGCATCCACCCAGGAGAGAAGAATATTCTGGACCACAGCAGAAAGTTTGCTGATTTACTTGCTTCCATATTGTGTGAAGTTTTCAGCTGTGAAGCATCCCATCTCCAGCTAAAAAACATTTGCCTTTATTGGTGTGTTCAGTGGGAGCAGCCACGGTGGGGTAAGCCATATTTGGGACTGTCCTAAAAGAATGCTTATGCAATGACTGTGTTACCTGTTTGCTCAAGACTAGTGCAAGGTAGGCACAACATTTCTTGGTTGTGATGATACAAATGTTTAAAAGCATGTGGATTTCAAGACTAAGGCTAACTGCAGACACAAGCGGTTCGACCCAAAGGATGCACATGATCACACATGTACAAGGTATGCTATTGGCCAACATTCTGGCTTGGCTTGATAGAAGATATTCGGTCTGCATCAATGCACAGGAGTCCAAAAAAGAATCAACATAATTCTCACCAAATAGTGATCTGTTTTATTTTGTTTTTGTTTGTTTTTTTTACGAAGATCATCCCTCTTTTAATGTATACAAGACACATTTGTGATTGTAGATTAATTTTCCTGATTTTTTTGTTCGTTGTTCTCATTATTATTTTTCAAATAGAAGAAAAATATTCACATTCAAAAAGTGCCCATCACTAGACTGAATGTAAGATATAAATACAATAATCCCATTCTGGTCATAAACCCAATACAGCACAGGTACTAATATTGTTGCCATGATTTAGAATATCATGTATTACATGGCATACGTTATTTTATATATGTGGTGTATATAGCATATGATATTCAATGTTACTGTATATCAAAACGTATGAGTCAGTCAGTAATTACCAGTTATCAATTTGTATTGATAACCTTATACATATCCTTAATCTAGAAAAGACTTCAAGTAACAAATAATTATACCATACTTACCAACTACATAAAAGCAATTTTTCATTTGTGAAATTGTGTCTTATGCCATATTATGGTAACATTCTACCCTTATGTCTGAGGTAAACATAGGATTAGTGAGTACCACAAAATGAAAAACAAACCTGCTGTATTCCACCATTGTATCCTGAGAACGAACTTTATATTAAGAATTGAATATCAGTGTTTATGCAAGACGAAACTATTTTTTTTAGATAAAAAACATGATTTACAGCATGTGTTCAAGGACACAGCATTAAATTTAAACACAACCAAACATTTAGATCTTTTTGACATTCAAACATAGTAATTCCAGCTGCCTTTCAATGGCCAATCAATTCACTTTAGTGCAGACAATATCAGTTTTTAAAACAGAACCTCCAAGTCTACACAAAGGTACATTACGTACCAACGTACCTCATAAGGAACCTCATGAATCTAATATTCGTCCTCAGGATGTGAAAAATTGTGTAAAATGACTTGGTTGGGAATTCAGAGCAGTACCTGGGTCTACCTGTCTTGCCTGGGGGACTGAAAGATAAACGTCTGCAAGAAGAGAATGGAAAGAACTAGAGAAAGTCAGGAAAGAGGAATGAGGAATGGTAGTTAAAGCAGATAAGTAATCACAGTTTGTAGAGCTGAAAGAGTGAGTAGAACCCATCTTAGACCGCAGAAAACTAATGAATTTATTATTAGGAATGTGCCGATAATAACATGATATTCAAAACAGAATATGGTTATTATGTTCTCTTTGAAATACCATCACAATCCCTGTTTCCTTCAGGAGGCAACAGTATTTTAAATGTTTGCACACTCTTGAGATATATGTTCACACTGACGTCATCAGGATCCACTTCCTCTCCACCCTAGGGGCTTGAATATAATTTTTTTTTTTTTATCCATTGTATTTGATGTAACCCTGTCGTAGCCCTGCCTCCCCGTAATCGAATAATGTCTTCAGGAATAGTGAACATTTACTTGCTTATATCAATTCAGTTATGCTGCTCTTCAATAAAGCTTTCAAGGTTTAAGGCTTTAGATGTATAGACTCAACTTTCTTTTACATGATTCAAGGTTTCATCATAGTTCTTCTTCTTTCTAATAAATTGGGATATTAATATAATGGTGGTTAGCTTGTCTGCCTCGCAATAAGGATTTCGACTACCATCTGTTTGTGGAATTTATATGTTCTCCCAGAGTTTACATTTGCCTGGATTTCCTCCACACACTCCAGCTTCCTCCCGCAGTCCAAAGAAATGCACACTGGGCAAACGGAGTGTGAATGGTTGTGTGCATGTTGCTCTGTGTTCTCCTGATAAGTTATTCAGGTTGGACCCTGTCTTTGCCCAGAGCCAGAGAAGTTCCCTGCAACCCTCGTAGGATTAGGTGGTGCGGCAAATGAATGAATGAGAGAGTGATGAGTGAATTGCAATACAAAGCGATTCAGCACTGAGATATCAGGATATTGTATTGGGGTGTCCCTGGTCATTCCCGTGTTTAGTAAAGATGTCCCATGTCTTCCAAAGACTATGATGATTCAGTTGTAATACATGAAAAAGTGTGATAAGTAAGAGCTTCCTTAGATTATAAAGGAGTGTCCTTTCAGTGATTTTTTTTTTTTTTTTTTAAAACATGATATAGACAAAAGGTTTGTGAGCATCTGGTCATCATCCACATATGTCCTTGCTGAACATTCTTTTCCACACCCTTTGCTGCTGCAATAACCTTCTCTCACCCAGGGAGACTTTGGCTGTAAAGCTGTGGGGATTTGCCCATTCAGCCACAACAGCATTAGTGAAGTCAGGCACTGAAAGCAGCTGGTGTTCCAGCTCATCAAACTTTCATTGCTTTGTGCAGGCTATTCAGGTTCTTTTCCACCACTTATATTTTTACGGTCCTTTTATGTGTCTGGTATATTAACATATTGAAACGATGTCTTTACAATGAAAAGATGTTTAAGACAACTGTGCTTCTAAATTTGAGTAACATTTTGGAGAAGGCTCTTGTATAGGTGTTGAAGTAAAAAAAAAAATAATAATAATAAATCAATCAATCAATAAATAAATAAATAATTAGTCAATTCTGGATTTTCCTATTTCTCCTGTGAAGTCCTCAAGGAGGGAATACTACTTCCCTCTGTCCCAGACACAGGTAAATAAAACTTTCCTCAGTGCTTTACAATAAAAATACCAACCCCATATCCAGAAAAGCTGGGTATTTTCCAAAATGCAATAAACGAAACCTGTGATTTGTTAACTCACATGAACCATATTTAACTTCCAAAAAAATACAAGGAAAATACTTAATATTTGTAATGAGCAACTTGACTATATGCAAATGTGGCAAAATTTAAACAAAAGATGAACAAAAGTTGGGACACCGTGAAAACAAGATTTAAAAAATGTACAAAATATACAAGTAACCATTGTAATATATTAGTAACAGGTCAGGTATTATGAATTACAAAATTAACATCAACCAAAGGCACAGTGAATGTAAACAACAATAGGTTGTGCCAAAACTTTTGAGAGAATTGTTAGGTAGCTTAAAAAAAAAAAAAAAAAAAAAAAATCAATGCACGATTCATGAAAATTGGAACATCTCAGTGTGTAAAGAGCAAAGCTGAAATCCATTGTTGAATGTCTTCAGGCCCTGAGGTGGCACTGGCTGAGAAGTCATGCTATGATGACACACAGGGGTTTGCGAGTTGTGTGAAACCATCGTCACTTAACAGTTTGTTGCTGCATCCAGAAATGCAACAGGACACCGTCTTCTTCTTATTATTATTATTGTGCAAAAATCACATACCTGTACTTCTCTAGGTCAGAACCCATTTCATGTGTAAAGAAGGGTAGTAAAATAGAGTGCAATGGTCATATGAGTGGACATTTCAGCTTCAGGGAAAAAAACAGACGAATTCTCTGTGCAATAATTACAGACAATCATCCTCATTATTATAAACAAGAGCCGGCATCTGTGACGGCATGGGTGAGCTACTTTTGGCATACAGTGGGATTTTAAAGACACACAAGTTGCCATCAACATCTGGGAGGTCCATGTTTATTTCAACCAGGGTGACACCAGACCTTTTCAAGAATAACAACATGGCTTCAAAAAGTACACAGGTGCGTCTGGCTTGCTGCCAGTCTAGATCGGTCTCCTATTAGAAATATATGGCACATCATGAAGAGGAGCAGAGACCACAGAGTTCTGAGCAACTAAAGTCTTACAAGTCAGTAAGACTTGATGGTTTAGGCAATGGGCTACGAATCTAACAGTTGGAGATTCAATCCCCAGTACCACCCACTGTTGGGCCCTTGAGCAAGGCCTTAATTGTCAATTATATTCAAAATAATAATTTTAAGTTGCTCTGGATAAAAGCATGAGCCAAACACTGGAAATGTCAAAGAAAATAAAAAGAATTAATAAATGTTTTGTTTGTTCATGTTTTGCACTATGCTCGTCTATGACCGAGCGACCCTGCTACAGCGATGAGAGCGCAGTCCTCTCGGACATTTAGAACTGAGCACGCTCAACTCCTGTCCTGAGCTAATATGCTATGGCAGCTCAATGCTAGCCACACCCCGGATAACAATAAGCCCAGGCGGAATCATGGCAGGTAGGGACGGGCTGAACAACGACTCCGGCAATTGGTTAGCAGTGGAAGGCTCGCACTCCCGGTCATACTGCTTGAAAATGTTCAGTCTCTGTGAAACAAGATGGACGAGCTTCGTGCTCAGATTACAACACAGAGGGATCTACAGGACTGCTCCATACTGTGTTTCTCGGAAACATGGCTTGAGGAGAGTACACTCGACGATTACACCAGCCTCGGCCTTCAGGGAGGACCGGACCACAGCGGATAGCAACAAGGCCAGCGGCGGATCTCGTTAAATAAACCTGGTGTACTGACTTTAGATTATCTCCAAGCATTGCTATGAGAATGTGAAATACTGTATCTAACTTTGAGGCTGCAGCCATTTTGTTTACCCGGAGAATTGTTCATTTTTTTTCCAAACAAAATAATGGTAATAGTGCAATATAAATATATGGTTATAATATAATACAATGAAACATAATTTAGTGCAATTTAATTTATTACTGTTGTATCTACTGATTTTTTATTTATTGTATCATCATTACTAGTATCATTTTATTATTGTTATTATTTTTATTACTTTTATTATTATTTATTTATTTTTATGACAGTAGTACCTCAGTTTACAAAATTAATCCGTTCCAGAGCCTTTTTCGTAAACTGCATTTTTCGTAAATTGAACAGCATTTTACATGTAAAACACGTGATTCGTTCCAAAGCCCCTAAAAGTGCCTCCTAAACCCTTTAAAAATTATAAAAGCATACCTTTTAAGACCTCTTTCTGCTTCTATATCGTACCGATGGTAGACGGGTTTGGCCATATTCCTTTGCGAGATCACTCGAGCTCGTTTCTTCCTCTCACTTGCACCAGAAATCACAAATCTCGTGCGTGCGTGCATGTTGACCATGTCTTCATAGCAGAGTTATAATCTTACAAATGTTTACGGAAGGTTAAAAGCCTGAGTCAAGAAATAAAGCATGAAACAACAGTAACTCTGTCCTTTACATGAAAAACATTATGGGAGAGTGTGTGTGAGTGTGTGTGTGTGTGTGTGTGTGTGTGTGTGACTTCCGGTGTGAGTGAGAAGAAGAAACGGGCTTGAGTGATATCGCAAAAGAATATGGCCAAACCCATCTGCCATCGGCATAACATTGAAGCAGAAGGAAGTCTTAAAAGGTATGCTTTTATCATTTTTAAAGGGTTTATGGCGGGTGTGTCAAACTCGTGCCACAAAGGGCCATGTGGCTGCAGGTTTTTGTTTTAACCAAGCAGCACCACACCTGACTTGACTCATTTAATCAACTGATCTAGGTCTTCAGGCAGCTGATTGGTCAATCTGTGTGCTCTGTACAGAGATTGACCACTCAACTGGCTGAACACTCAGCTCAATTGATGAAATGAGCCAAGTCAGGTGTGCTGCTGCTTGGTTGAAGCAAAAAACCTGCAGCCACATTGCCCTTTGTGGCACGAGTTTGACACCCCTGGTTTAGGGGGTAGTATTGAGGACCTTGGAACGAATCACATATTTTACATGTAAAATGCGGTTCAATGGGAGGGAGCTGCGTCATCCCTCCTAGCCAATGGGAGGCCAGTGGGACAGGATGTTGGGAGATAGGCTATAGGAGGTAGCTGCGTCCCCTCCAAGCCAATGGGAGGCCAGCGGGACAGGATGTTTGAACATCATTCATGGGACAACAGCTCGTGCATTGTTTGAATATTTGAATGGCGTGTTTGAATTTTTAAGATAGCGCTTTTGTAATGAGAACTTGTTTTATATCCAGAGACAAAAATTTTAGGAAAATGCGTTTCGTAACCTGCATTTTTTGTTTGCTGAGACTTTCGTAAAGTAAGGTACCACTGTACTTTTATTATTACAGGGATACCTCACTTTCCGCAGTTAATGAGGACCGAGACCACGCAACCATTGAAATCCGCGAAGTAAGATCAAGTTGTAGTTGGATAACCACGTAAGTGACAAATAAAGGTGATGTAACACAATGGTACATAACTTGGTCCCAAGTTTTGTTTACTGTGGGGAAAAAAATAGAAAAACCTTTCCTTCTAGGTAGAAAGAAAATATTATTGCTTTTCATTGCAGTTTGGAAATTATCCCAACTTTTCTGAAAATAAGATTTGATGTTAAAATGTTTACTGATGATTGTTGTATATTTAATGTTATTATGTCGGCACATGCCTTATATACCGAGGTTTAGGAAATAAATGATTCAAAACTTTAAATACTTTAACAGGGCATTAATTTTGCCCCTAATGTTAGATATGGAACTTGCAAACTTGACCAGATGTATTTTTGTTGTTCAAGCATTATAAGAAACATACATACATTTGTGCAAACTCTTTATTCATAATGAGATACTTTCTGTGAAATCTATACTAGCGGTCTAGGGTAGGTTATCAAAAGAGGAAACAGGCAAGAAGATTTGATGTTTCGGACAAGGGTGCCAAAAATGCTTTAAAATAACTTTTTTTACGTGTTTACTCAAGTACATGTGCACCCATGCAATCACTAAATTTAAAATCAGTTAATTAATTTATCATGAGTAATTTCTTTTGTTATGTTTGAAACCACTTTCAAAAACAGTTAAACAGAATTCAAAAGGTCTTTTCACTCAAAACCTTTTCAGCAGACAATATATTAACATTCACACGAATAATAAGTTCATTACCTGATCTGAGGAGTAACAATATACTGTGTGTGTGTGTGTGTGTGTGTGTGTGTAATTTGCCATCTTTGATTATTCTATGAGTGTGCATGTGTAGAAACAAACCAAAGTGCAAAATAATTTTTAAAAAATGATCATCATCATAGTAATATAAAAAAAATGACTCGAGTCTCACCATATTTTAATATATTAAAATATGGCCCCCACATTACTCACCTTAGAAGTGGATAAATTCAGAGAGAGTTTATCTGCTTTGAGGTGAATATCTGGGCAATTCATGACCAGCACTGTGTACGGATGGGCTAGATCACCAAATCTTTATTAATTTATAATAAATGAGCCAGCAAGAAATAAAGGGGGATAATATGATACTGTTCTCACAGTGTTAAATAGCTCTGTTAGATGATTAGGTGTTAAATAAGGTTAGAGTATGTTTACGGTTTCCCTTTGGTCTGTATGAGTTGGCCATAAACACAAGGGTCTCACCAATATATACATGTGTGCGTGGTGTGTGTGTGTGTGTGTGTGTGTGCGCGCGCGCGCACGTACACACACACTCGAGATTTTTTTAGGTTGGGGCACAGTAGTGTGTCCCAGCATGCTGGGCTTTCTGATTCAGAAGGCTTTCTCCCACTGCCCCCCCCTGCACAGTGAAATCTCTGCCCACCCCGTTCTGCCTCTCAGCACACTGAGTGTGTAACTTTCAGTTGTCAAAAGGTGGCCAATCAGAGCAGACTCACCAAAGCGAGCTAAAAAATTATACATAAGGGGAGGAAGCCAAACAGGCCATCCAGTTTGCACAGTCAAAATTAGTGTTTCAGGAGGAGGTGTTTTTTTTAATAAGAAATCATACTTCAATATTCCACTAATGTCTGAAATACAAAATAAAAGGTATAAAAATAGGCACAATATCTGTCCTGCATGCTAATCAAAACTGAAATTCCTAATGGGTTACACATAGGTGTCATGCATTGCAGTGCAGGATAATGTTGGTTGAAAACCAACCAGTGACACAGTTTTCAAAGGGGAACTGTAACAACTGGTTGGGAAATAAAAACAGCTAAAATAATTAGGGAGGAAACTTGAGAAAATATTTATTTAAAAAAAAAAAAAAAAAAAAAAAAAAAAGGCTGAAATTTCAGTGAGTTTCGTAAATCACAGTTTTCCGCATTTAATATCTGCTGTGAGACTGAAATATTGCTGTTCTCCCACATGGCATGTTAAGTGGATAATATGAATATATTGTATGCTAAACTGGCCAGAGGTAGTAGACATACACACTGGATAATTGCCAAAATCTGATTTTAGTTACAGTGGTACCTTGACTTACGAATTTAATCCTTTCCGAGGGCAAGCTCGTAATTCAAATTGGTCGTTAGATTAAAAAAAAAAATTCTTTGAAATAATAGAAAACCAATTAACCCGTTCCAACCCCCTCACAAACTCATATAACCTGACACAAACACGTATATTTGAGCTAATATATTAAACAAACGTAAAAAAAATGATAATAATACATGTACATTAACATTAATAATAATTAATAAATATTAATAATAAAACAAGAATAAACAATAAGTCAACGAACCCGTCCGATCATCAACTGCTGCAAAGATGTCACGTAGGCAGGCATGAAGTGGTGCGTAACAGATGGAGGAGGAGGAAAATTGTGCTTGTGCATGCTATAAACACCAGCAAGGAAAGGCTTGTGAGGCCACTGCTTCTCAAACAGTGGGGCGGTGTGATGCCGGGGGGTTGCACGTATTACTCTGGGGAACATGCTTTTATGCCATACTGTTCTTGGATTAAGTGTAATTGCATATCCTCTACAGTAGGTGGCAGTGGTGCGCTCACTGTGTGCCCGATGGTGGAGGGGAAAAGCACCAAGCAAACGATATGAAGTGCAGTAAACACTATTTATAGTTGCACGGCAGGGGCGTGAAATTTTTTTATTATTCCTATAGGGGGCATCACAGAAAATAATTGAGAAGCACTGCACAGGGCGTTCTCAGAGCATGGAGGAATACACGCGGAAGAATACAAGGCTAATCGGCATGGAAAAGCAATTTCCCCAGCAGAACACATAAATCAAAATTTTGCTCGTGGACAGGGCAGATTTTTGGTGGATCGAAGCTCGAATCATGGAAAATTCCGTTATAAAAGACATTCGCAAGTCAAGGTACCACTGTATTTTGCTTTTTCAGACTGTCGATTTTCCCCCCTTAGATTCAGGTGATTTAAACACATTAAGAAAATTGACAATGCACTTCTACATTATGGGAAAAAATGTAATCAAAAGCAGATTTATATAGTGAATGTCCTGCACGTTTATTAAAAAAACACAACAACGGAATCCGCCAAATAACTCAAATCAAGATGTCATCAGGATGTTAAATGAAAGACAATGTGCCAGTTATACTGTACACCAAAACATGATGAAATTGAGCTACAGTTTTATTTATATATATATATATAGGATACTGCCTGCCGATGAAACTTTAATGAAGACAATCATTCTTACAACCAAAAATGTCTTTGACTCACCATCAAATCTTGTAATCTTTATTAATATCATCTCCCATTACCTTCAAAGCATTCTCTCAGTGAATGCAGAAAATCTGAAATGGTAATTTTTATTGCTGTGTTCCACCTGCCACACTCTTTGAGACAAGCAGTAATCATGTGGATGTTCACGTCATGTCAGAATTTGATTCCTACCACAGATATTGTGAACGTCTCTGTTTTAGAGCAGAAACTGCAATTTGCAGGTTGCGCTTTTAGTGTGGAGCACGGCATAGCAGGCCATAGAGTCACACACAGGCATCACATAAGGACATTCTGGGACATGCAGTCCACATACGGTCATGCCTGCACATTCCTAGAGTCGTGCTGCATTGCTACGTGATTCTTACCTCAGACTTCTCAATTTTGTTTTGGGAATCCACTTGGGTTATGATCTCGTTCATGTTGGTCTCCAAGACCATGCCACCCATCACCATCTCAGACAGGATAGTGTGTACCTGGAATATATCGAGTCAAAGTCAAATTTAAGCACCACTTTAAGCTTTAAAACACAAAATATTAAAATTGTCCCACAATAAAGCCAAAAAAAGTTTCTGGACACCTGAACATCACACTTATAAATGTGTGCGATGTTACATCATACTGCTCTGCTGGCATGGATTTGGAGAAGCACAAGTGGACACGATGTCTTGGCTTCCAAGTGGTGCATCAACTGATTGACTATTAGCCTGGAGATGCCAAATCTGGTTTAATGCCACAGCCATCCATAACTTCGAGTCCATGGGCGCTAATAGGCTGAGAGAGGCAGGAACAGCATACGCTCCCTCCCCTGTCACTCACAGCGATTACCAGCCAATCACGGGCGTCTGTGAGCTCATTTGTATAAGGGGCAAACAGCGCTTTCCCTCAGGGTGTGTAAGACCGCCCCTAAATACGCTGTGCAGCAGTTTGGAAAGAAACGGGTGGCAAGCATTGCATGTCACGAAGGGGGCATGTGCATGGCCCTCCCTGGTCGGTGGTGGTCGTGTGATAGGGAAGGTAATAGATGATGGGTGGGAATTGGATACAACTAAATCAGGCAGATAATGGGAAAAATTCAAAAAGTGGATAGGATGTCTGTATGCTGCAGAATCACAATTTCTCTTCACTGAAGCCAAGAAGCCCAAATGCATTCCAGCAAGACTATGCCCCAAGCACATAGTGAGACTCATGAAAACATGGGTTGTCTAGGGTGGCGTGGACCAAACCTGAGTGGCCTACCCAAAGTCTTGATCTTAATTCCACCGAACACCTTCAGGATTTCAATTAGTTCAAGCTTCTCTGGTTCTTGTTCACGGGATGATGGTAGAACGGAGATGGAAATGGACAGATGAATCAGTGCAACATCGGCAGTAATGAGGGCACTGCACTGATTGGTCATTGTTCAAGGTCATGGGATTTGGGCGGCGATCGAAAGGAGATTCCGGATATAATCGGCCAAAATGAGTTTCCTTCCTTACACTTAGGGTGTCTGGGCTCATTCTTGGAAACGGTGAAGATCTCAGACATCCAGTCTGAACCTGGGGTCGAGCTGCTGTTCCTCCACATCAAAGGACGTCAGTTGAGGTGGTCCGGACATCTGATTAGGATGCTCGCCTCCCTTTAGAAGCATTTCGGTCATGTTCAACTGGAAGGAGGCCACAAGGAGGACCCAGAACTTGCTGGCGGGATTGTACATCCCACCTGCCCAGGTGACACTTCAGGATCCCTCAGCAGGGACTGGAAAGTCTCACTGGGGAGAGGGATACCTGGGTTTCCCTCCATGACCTGTTGCCTCTGTGAACCGACCTCAGATAAGCAGAAGAAAATGGATGGAATCCTTCAGGATTAACAAACTTTGACTCAAGTCTTCTCAACCCCCAAACACTTTATGGCTAAAGAGGACATATATCCAGGTCCACAGTCCAAAGTTAAGGGGAAAGCTTTTCCAGAAGAGTGCAGGTTGTTATCATGACAGGAATATCACTAATCCCATGTAGGTGTGATGATCAGGGGTCCACATACTTTTTGGCCATAGTGCGTACATGGTCTGTCTAGAGAAATGCTTTTACGTCATACATTACCTTGTCGACATGGAAAATAAGGTCAAGTTCACAGACATTCTCAAAACATTTGTCCAGCGTTTCCACAAACACCTACAATGAAACAGGCACAATTTACGTCACAAAAGAGCCCTACCCGAACAACACCGAAAAGGAACATGTATTGCCACAGTAAAGTACCTGGATTAAGTCTAGAATGCCAAGTTCACTCTCTGAGGAGTCCACACAGAAGACAAAGTACAGCGTAGCATAGTGTCTGTAGATCAGCTTGTTGTCTGAACCACCTATCAGCCTGAAAGTATGAATAAAAAATAATGTTAAAGAAAAACTAGGAAGTGAAGAACTACATACTAATTATTGTAAACCTATTTTTATAAGTATTGTAGATAACCATAAGTGTGTGTATGTATGTGTGTGTGTGTGTAGCAAATACATACAATGTACTAATACTGTGTTAATGTTTGCCAATTATTCTTACATTCCACCCTCAAGAAAATTGCAGACGTTCTCATCCCGCTTTGACACCAGGTGAAATGTTTCCCTGATGATCTGCTGCTCTGTGTCTTCACTCTGAAAAAGGAAATGCACTTATACAAACGATGCTTTTCAGCATAAAACATCAAAATTAGTTGACTGATTTGTCTTTAAAACTGTATTAATTCTATTAAAACCTTGAATTTGTTTCGTAACACAATTTGACTATCGATTTTGCAGCATTTATTACACTCAAACATCCATTACACAAACCAGAGTGCAACCGCTCCCACCTACATCGGAACCGCAGACTTTCTAACCCAGGACTCCACACATGCACATCAAATACATCAAATCTGCAGAAAACTAAAGAGAATATGTTAGATAAATTTTAAAATGCCCCATTTACAGACAAAAAGTATACATTTGTGCTTAAAAAAGGGCTGACAGCTGAAGGGATATTTGCAGCAGGTGTCTTAGACTACACTTCACATGTAGCACCATGTCACACAGAATGCATTTAATTTTGATATCCTGTATTACCGTATTTTTCGGACCATTGGGGGTTCGAGTCCCGAGTCCCCCAGGGTGCAGCTAACTGGTTTATCAAAGGCCGGCCATGTCCCTCAATGTCTATGGTGTGAGGCATGTAAAAGAAACATTGCTGACTTTCAACAAGAGTAGGCTGCAAAGCCTTCAGCGTGTTTCCACCCTGCGATGGCCTGGCAAGCTGTTCAGGGTGAACTCTGCCCTCGCCTGGGATGGGCACCAGCCTCCCCGTGACCCTAATTAGGATTAAGCGGTTACAGAAAATGTACTGATGAAGTGAGCAAACCTTTGATCCACTGTTATGAAATTACAGCTGGCAGATCACCATGGACAAACATATCAAACAATTAAATGTTAAAATTGAGATTCCACGTAAAATCTGAGCTCCCGCTACTCATAGATGTTCAAGGCTGGGTGTTATAAGACTAGCATGGCTCCTTTAACATCTGAATCAACTACAACCCTGGAGGAAATAAATCTTCCCTGTAGTTCCATGCACTATCTGATCAGAATAGAATTCCCCAGTTGCCAAGATGGAGTAAAACCAAAATGTGTGGTTACTCTTTTTGCTGTCTGGAGGAAACACAGCAGAGACGTACTGTGGGAGACACAGGTAACGGAGCTGAGAACACACTGCACAGGCTCCTATTGATTCACTTCATACTGTTTCCTCACACGTCGCCTCTTCTGAACTGCAAAGTCATCCAAAAGGCACTTTTTCATATGTCATCATTTTTGTTAAACATTGGGTACAGGACTGTGATTGTTCTCCCTGACTGAAGTCCACCGGCACCTGAATGTGAGGCTGAAATTGCATATCTGGTGTGATTCCAGGGTGAAGTGAATAAATAAATGAAGGTGAGGCAAGTTGCATACAGCTTTAAAAAAAAAAAAAAAAAAAAAAAGAAAGAAAGAAATTCTATGGATATTTATCAGCCCTTAAGACAGACTGGTTTTCATTTTACTCCGAGTACTCAGACTGCACGCTTGGCACTATAATAATCAGCACTTTTTCTGTATTTTGACTGTTTTTGGAATTAAGGTTTAAACATCACATACTTTAAATCAAGAATTCAAAAGAAGACAAAAGAAAGTTACAAGAAAAATGTCCAGAAACGACCACTGTCTATTACTTAATGTGAGAAGACTACAACATACATAATAAAACATGCATACATTAAATATACACTAAATACAAAATATTCTGAAGCAAGAACCATTAAAGTTTAACTCATTGATTTCACTTATAGACAGGGCAACTGTCACCACAAGCCAAACAGGGATGAGCAGATGTAATCTAATCTGTCCTGGGCTTCGGCTCAAACAATACAAGCACATGCAGCCTTTTGTGCTTTTATTCGCCAGCTGCCGGATGAAATATTATCCGAGTTATAAACCTGCTGTCCCCTTTTTACCCCCAAAACATAATCGGTCATCGTGTCCAAAAGTTTAAAGTTTTTATTTTTGCTGCTGTTGTTAAAGCACATATTTTAATTTAACTCGGGATAAGCGAGTCCAAACTAATCCAAAAGAATTCAAAGGCTGCATGCTAATTGTCCACCCCCCACTCACTCACTATAGTGTCCATTACATAAAACACTCACTGCGACAAGGGCATACAGTACAATTTGGACACATTTCGAACACGAGAGGGATGGAACATTCCGGTGAGTTACAATCAATTCGGTTTGAGAAAGCTTTACTGGCATAAACTTTACAGCAACATTGCTCCCAAAGTCACATATTTCACAACTGTAAAATAAGCCCTGTAATGTTCCGCCACCTATCCACTCTGGAATGCTGTGGACTGAGCAGAGATGTCTATGCCTCCCTTTCCCTGGCTACCAAATCCAGCTTTTTCTGGGGAATACAGAGACATTCCCAAGCCATCTGAGATATAATCTCTCCAGCATGTCCTCAGTCTGTTCCAAGGCCTCCTCCCAGTAATAGGTGCCCATTAAGTATATTCACATGCCCAAACCACTTGAATTGGCTCCTTTCAACATGGAGGAGCAGCAGTAGACTGGTTGGGCAATGGCCCTCCACACCAGTTTTCCAATCATGCCATCACTGACCTCCACACAATGTTGCAAAAGATGTCAACTACAACAGCCCAAAAATATCCAGAGCACTGAAACACTCAGGGCTTGATCTCATCCACCCCTGGGGCCAATTTTTTAAAATTCCAATTGATTGTTTTCTTGCCATGTGACCAATTTGACATCTCATTCCGGAAAAAAAAGTGATAATCTTTACTTTTTGTCAAGATGGATTGTCTTCCTCAAAAATTACTTCAAACCGACTTCCTATCAATCGAATGAGAAATGTTTACACGATTTCCTTGCACACCTCTGTATGAGCGCCATCTCCCTTGTCCTTTACCTGACATGTAACCCCATACATTTTTTTCCTCGTGCAGTCAACTTGATATGGTTCATGAGAACAGCACCAACAAAACACCACCTCCTTGGCAAAGTTGTGATTCATCATTGAAAACCCACAATCTGTTTCCCTTTAGAGCACTGTAACCGTCATTTCTTCTGTTTCACTGTCGGTGTTGGTTTTCCTTTGGCATTTCAAAGTATCCAATTAAATCCTTCCAACATCTCACAATCTGACACAAACATGCACTCCTGATACTGGTCATTTTCTCTGAATGAATGTGGTTTTCATTTGTTTCAGTGAATATTTTCTGTTCTCAAAGCACACGGCATGGAGTTCTCGAGCAGGACATTGATAATCCTTTGTATACGGTTTCAGCTGACAACTCTGCTGTTGAGGTTTGCTTCCATTCAATGAGTGGAGTCCAAAAGCTTGATGAGGTCTGAAAGCACTTTACTTTGACTGCGGACGAATTTGTAGGGTTTTTTTTTTTTTTGACTGATCAGTATTTGGCTTTAAAAAAAAACCCTCACCTCCCCAGTCTCCATAATGGTTACTATATAATGGCTCGGTGGACGCTGCTAAACTATAAAGTCCAAGTACATCATGATTAAGAGAAACAAGCATGAGCTCCCAAAACTAAATATATTTCATAATTTTTTTTTAATGCCCGTCGCATTTACCAACTGCGTTTTTACCACCATGCAATCCCGGAAGCTGATTTCACAAGAACAGTCCCTACTTGATCTGAGCACGCATCACCAAAATCATCTATTTCACAAGAAGCACTATGATGAGTTGATTTCCCATTTCTTATCCAATCAGAATTTTCATTGCATGGGTGCAGCCTTGAGTGCCGCTCATGCAGGACACGCACCTCACAAACACCTTTTGATGAAACAGAGTAGAAAAGCTTGTGTAGCAGGTCTATAAAACTTGGCTGAGCTCCTCACAAATTTAAGGGGTGTGATTGAAAGTGTGCAAATGACACTCGTAACAATTTAGAAGGGAATAAAAAGCTGTTATTTCTTTCCTGTGATCCACTGATGTCCCCTCAGTGTTTCATGTCTGGAAAATATTCAGCGGAGTCTTCAGTTTACAACTGTGAATTATAATTTAATAAACAGGGGCAGTGGTGGTCTAGTGGATAGGGCGCAGGATCGCTGATCCTAAGGTTGGGGTTTCGAGTCCCCACAAAGGCTGTCACTGTCCCCCCAGTGCAGCTAACTGGGTTATCAAAGGCGGGCTCTGTCTCTCACTGTCTATGGTGAGAGGCATGTAAAAGAACCATTGCTGACTTTCGTATAGAGTAGGCTGCAAAGCCGTTAGCGTGTTTCTGTCCCTTGCTAAAAGGGTCGTGTCAGGAAGGGCATCCGACGTAAAAATCTATGCCAAATCAAATGTGCAAATCAGATGATTCGCTGTGGTGACTCCCAAGAAAAGGGAAAAAGCCGAAAAGAAAAGAAGAAACAAAAGATCAAAAGCCCAACATGAGCAAGGAGCCTAAAACGCTAATCATTTGTATCCATGGAAAATTAAGCAGGTCTAATTAAAACTTACTACATACACACACACACACACACACACACACACACACACATATATGGACCCTTTTCACTGATGCGCAGTAACCCGGATGTAATCAGCATATCCGCCATTTTTTGGGTCAAGCAAGTAAAAGCCACTGTGTCAGGCCATTGTCGCATGCGTGAACATGACCACATTTTCCAAGGTGAAGACGAACTACAGAGACACTTTAGATTTTGTTTCTCGAGAGAGGTACGAGGAAAAGTTGTTGTTGATCAACCGAAGAGACCCGTACGAAGACATACCAGCGCAAGAGTGGACGAAAGACAGAGATACTTTCCCTGATGTCACCTACATTGAGATTGTAAATTATCTGGTGAATGGAAGAAGTGCGTACACGTTTGAAGAATTAAAGGCTTACAAATTGCTGGAGGCAATCAATCAGTTCGTCTGTGGTTGGGTGACAGACGTGTGCCATACAAATATCAACAACAACGGTCTACTACTGGCAAGAATAAGTACACTTGATGATCTTTTTCAACTCACCTACCCGGTTTTAAATAAATGTTGTGAGATACGAGTATAAAATGAGGATCTGTTTTTCTTTAGATGAAAGCTATACTAAATTACTAATTTATATTACTTTTATTTTGTTGCTGTTACATGTATGTCATATAACTGCGTTTGTGTAGATTACTTTCGCTGAGAAATCAGTCATTTGAAATTTTTACCAAGAGCATTTTGTCACATGTGAAAATGTTAAAAAAGTTTAAAAATGTAACTTACACAATTCAGAAATTTAAGTTTAAAAACAGTAAATACTGTATTATGTATTGTCGACATGAAACATTGCTGCAAATTGTGTAAACATTTGCACATCGTGGTAGACAGTTTTGCTTTCAGGTGCGACATTCTCAGAGATCGAATGATCCACCTCTGAAGCCATGGGTTATTGCCAGCAAGGAAGGCAACATTCTCGTGGCACATTGCAACTGCATGGCTAAGAATTACTCTTGCTCATTGACTATATCACTTTTTGTTATCTTTTCATTCCTCACCATTCCTTTGGGCAGATGTGTTAAAGACTATTGCTCACTGACAGGATAATTTGTTTTATCTTTTCATTCATCATCAAATGCTATCCATCTTTTAGGCTCACCAGTCCTTGGGCAGATGGGCTAAGAATGACTATTGTTCAATGATTATATAATTCGGGGTTTTTTCCATTGTCAACTGCCATGCTTTCTTCA
>CM045749.1:27101728-27169228 GCA_024760905.1 Plotosus lineatus | reverse complement strand
TACTACAAGAAAAAATTGAAGCAGTCCAAAATAGATCAGCAAGATTCATAACATCCAACTATAGCTTTGAACCGGGTAGCATGACATCAATTCTCCACCAGTTAGAGTTACAACCCTTAAAGACAGAAGGAAACAAGACAGACTTATACTATTTTGTAAAGGCATTAATCAAAAAGCCAACCTACCAACTGATCAATTAAAACGACCATCCAGAACAACCAAAACTATGCATAGTCAACATCTTCTTCGGATACCAGCCAAAACAGATACCTACAAGTTCAGCTTCATGCCAAACACCATTAAAGACTGGAACTCGCTACCACCAGACCTGATCAACACCATATCAGCAGCTAAGGAGCCAGCTAAATCTTTTGCTGAAATAGTAAGGGGGTCCTGCTAATCAGCTTGACACTTGCGCGGTGAATTAATGTCCTTGCGACGTATCACCTAACCTATCAAGATCAAGATCAAGATCACAACTATAATACGACTCAGTGGTCAGGAAATGACTGAAAGTGAGCTGAATATGATTAACTAAAGAAAATACACTGGTTAATACATATACGGATTGATTTTTCTTTTTTTGTCAACAAGAAAATTATGGTTATTAAAGTGTGGAAGACTCAGTGAATCACGAGTCAAACGCAAGGTCGAGTCACGTGGTAACCCGAGCGTTTGCTCTTTCTCTCTCTCTATCTCTCTCACTCTCCTGTGTAACTCTACACGTTGACAACATCACACATGATGAGAAATTCAAGATCACATTACACACACACACACACGCGTGTAACATGATAGACTCTGTAGTCCAGTGGCCTGATTCAGTACAAATATTTATGATAATGAAGGTTTCTTCACTGAGCAAATATCACTTTAGGTCAGTACAACGACGAGTACCACCCTTGACATTTAAACAATACGTCACCAGCAAATACTGTACAAACAGAAATAATTATACTGACGAAACAAGTACATGTACTCGGTAAACAGTTTGGCTTTAAGGTACCAAGCAGTGTTACTAGCAAAGCTACTGATTTGACTAGCCAGTCAGCAGCAGAAATTAATAAAAGCGGCAACACACAAGCAACCTTGAGGTTCTAAATAAATGACTGTCCATTTCAATATCGACAATATTTATATTTAATCTCTGTTCTGTGAGAAATGAGGACTGATTTCTCTCACAGCTCACAGGAGTCCCCACAACTTAGCCAGGAGTTTTGCTAGCTAGCGTTAAATGAAACTCATACTTACGTAATGTTCATAAAATTTCGAAAGCCTCGGTTTTCCATGGTTGTTGAAGATCAGGATGGCTTTTATCATGTTACTGTTTATCAAGAAAATAATTCAAGTGTCAGAGTCGACGAACGGTCCGCTCCAGGATTCCGTTACCTGAGTGAAACTCTTGAGCACACTCAATTGGACAACAGTCCGGCGGAGTAGTACATCAAACAAGTTGTATGAAGTTAGCGAATGCTGCGTATTGCCTAATATCCTTCCGCGTTGTTTCAAAATAAAAGTCGCGACTTTCAAACCTTTTCTGACAAATGTCGTGGATGCACAGTGAGAGTTCAACATTAATTGTTTTCACCTCTGACCCACATGCGTACTGGGATTATTTGTTTGTTTGTTTGTTTGTAATTTTGGACAGTTGTGATCTGGTGGTTGGGTGCTGAATTTCTGATCACAAAGTCTGAAGTTCAAGCCCCATTATCACCAAGTTGACACGACTGTACCCCCCAGTGCAGCTAACTGGGTTATCAAAGGCTGGCCAAGTCTCTCTCACTGTCTGTATTGAGATGTACATGTAAAAGAACCATTGCTGATTTTTGTCAAGAGTAGGCTGTATTGTGTGTCAGTATGTTTCTGTCCAGGGTGTACTCCGCCCATGCCCAGAGTCAACTGAGATGGGCGCCAGCCTTCATGTTACCCTAATTAGGATGAAGCTTTTCAGAAAATGAAAGAATGAATAAATTTGTACTTTTTAGTAAATATTTTGTCTGAGCAGAGACAGTGGGTGTGAACACTGATGCCACTCCATCCCATGGCACCATACACACACATTCACACCTGGGGAATTTTTCAATGGTTCTTTTATATTTTAAGGAAATAAACGTGAAATTCTGTGATATTTCTAATGTCTGTACTGGATTCCTAATGTCTATGTGCTAACAGTAAAAAAAGGATCACTGAATACTGGGATATACTGTATGTACAGTATGTTGAAGGCACGACAAAATGAAATAAAATGAATGAATAGCAGCAGCAAAGTGGATAAACTAGAATGTAAACAAGCTAAAGTGTGGGCTGTGCAATGCAGTCATAGAGTTTGTGGATTAAATGTTCTTTAACAAAGAACTGATAGGTAAGGGGCAATGGTGGTCTAATGGATAGGGCGCAGGATCGCTGATCCGAAAGTTGGGGGTTCGAGTCCCCACAGGGTTGTCACTGTCCCCCCAGTGCAGCTAACTGGGTAATAAAAGGCGGGCCATGTCTCTCACTGTCTATGGTGAGAGGCATGTAAAAGAACCATTGCTGACTTTCGAAAAGAGCAGGCTGCAAAGTCGTCAGCGTGTTTCTGTCCCTTGCTAAAAAGGGTTGTGACAGGAAGGGCATCTCATGTAAAAACCTCTGCCAAATCAAATGTGCGAATCAGGTGATTCGCTGTGGCGACTCCGAGAAAGGAAAAAAGCGAAAGGAAAGAAGAGACAAAGAACTAATAAGTGTGTAAGATTTTGTGTGTGTGTCAATGGAGGAGGGTTTTGTGTGTCAGGGGTGTCAGTGGAGGAGGGTTGCATGTGTGTGTGTGTGTCAGCGGAGGAGGGTTGCATGTGTGTGTGTGTGTGTGTGTGTCAGTGGAGGAGGGTTGCGTGTGTGTCTGTCTCTCTGTCTGTCTGTGTCCATGTATGTCAATGGAGGAGGGTTGCATGTGTGTGTGTGTGATTGCGAGTGGGTGGAAGGGTGATGGCTTTCACAGCTCTTGGGTCTGTCTGTCTTCCTTTCGGCTTTTCCCCTTTTTTATTCAGGAGTCGCCACAGCGAATCCTCTGATTCGCACGTTTGATTTGGCAGAGGTTTTTACGTCGGATGCCCTTCCTGTCACAACCCTTTTTAGCAAGGGACAGAAACACGCTGACGACTTTGCAGCCTACTGTTTACGAAAGTCAGCAATGGTTCTTTTACATGCCTCTCACCATAGACAGTGAGAGACATGGCCCGCCTTTGATAACCCAGTTAGCTGCACTGGGGGGGACAGTGACAACCCTGTGCAGAGTGGGACTCGAACCCCCAACCTTTGGATCAGCGATCCAGCGCCCTATACCACGAGACCACCACTGCCCCTTTCACAGCTCTTGGGTAAAAGCTGGTTTTGAGTCTGGTTGTGCTGGTCTTGATGTTTCTGTACTGCTTTCCACAAGGAAGTGGTACAAACAGGCCATTTCCTGGGTGTGTGTGATCCGTCGCACTGCGCCTGGCTTTCTTCTGAACCCAGAAAGCATATATGTACAGTACTGTGTTTCGATTGGATAGACAGCATCCAACAATCCCCTGTGCAAGTTCTCACCACCCAGGCCAAATGGTTTCTGTCCTTCGCAGTGCAGCTGCCAGACCAGACCTTTGCACTGAGGCAGAGAAAACCTTTTATTGTAGCTCTGTAGAAGTCCTTAAGCAGCTCAGAAGAGAGTCTATGTTTCAGCTTCCTGAGAAATAAAACCCGTTGTTGGGCTTCTTCACCAGATGTGAGGTGTTGACAGACCAGGACAGGTCAAATGAAATGAAGATGTCCAGGAACTTAATACTGTCCACATGCTGCACCACCTCCGCTTTTCGTCTGCCACTTTTCATCCTGTTTTTACTTCATTCACAAATGTTCAGCAGTGAATGGTTCATTATTTTTGGAGATTTTCTTTTTTAATCTCAGATGAAGCATCTTTCGTGTTTGCCAGTGATATCACGAGTGAAATAGGAAATTAGATTACGTAGCATTAGATTATTGTTGCTCATGGTGGCACGGTGGCATTGTGGACAGCAATTCTGTCTCACAGCAAGAAGCTCTGGACTTGGTGATGGAATTTCTGTGTGGAGTTTTCAAGTTCTCCACATGCTTGCATGGGTTCCCTTAGACAGGGGTTAATGGGATCTTCCTCAGAGGCAGAAGGTCGTAGGTTCGAGTCCCAGGTTTGGCAAGGGCTTTTCTGTGCGGAGTTTGCATTCTGTGCTTGGTGAGTTTCTTCCACATACTCCAGGCTAATGGTTTATTTTAAATTGCTCCTGAGGTGTGGATGTGTGTGAATGGTTGTGTACTTGTTGGCTCTGCGATGGTCTGGCAAGGACGTAACCGTCCTTCGCCCGGTGTCGGCTGAGATAGGCTCCAGCCTCCAAGCGAATGCGTGAAAGTGAGCAATGGTGCTGAAAATCCTGCCTGTTAGAGGTGGTTTGGAAGAGTGTGTGTACTACAGTACTCACGCCTCAGACAGCAAGGGCGCAGTGAGAGGTTCAGCTTTAGTTGTATTGTTTTATTCTGGCCACATGATGGCGAAACAGCGCTGTTTTAAACCGAATGCATGCACGTGCAAAAGAAACAAGGTGTTGACCGTCACATCACAGAGCTCAACAGTTTTGCAACTCAACAGTTCAAAAGCACAAAAAATATTTAAGCAAACGTTCTTTTCAGGACTTGCATGCACATGATACTTTCAAAAGACACTGATGTTTGGAAACAACCTGATTGGCTATTTATGTACTGTACACTTTAAAAAATTCTCAGAAAATAATGCAATTTCCTTGGCTAATCTGTAGACATTGATTGAAATGCATGTCATCTTCAGACCCCACTGTCCTCATATAAGGACATATATATATATATATATGCCTTTATCACGACAGATCTGTTTCGAGGGGTGGTGAAACCATCCTCTCTCTTCAGGTGATTATAGAAGAAAAAGTATTGAGCACTCTCCTACGGAAGGATCTACTCAGAAAATCCTATATATATATGATTTTCTGAGTAGATCCTTCCGTAGGAGAGTGCTCAATACTTTTTGGTAGAGCAAATAACAATAAAAATAAGAGGACAGGACAAAGACTTTCTATTGAAACTCCATTTATCGTAGTGATATATATATAATATGCAGCCATGAGGTGGGGGGGCACTAATCAGTGTCCCAAGCCCAGATAAATGCAGAGGGTAGCGACAGGAAGGGCATCCAGCGTAAAACTTCTGCCACATTTCCAATGCAAATGATCAAAACAAAATTCATACCGGATCGGTCAAGGCCCGGGTTAACAACGACCGCCATCAGTGCTGTCAAACAACAGGGTGCTGATGGAAATTGGACTACTGTTGGTCGAAGACGTCGAAGAAGGAGAGGTGGTGGCGTGTCCTTAGGCAGAGAGAGAAGAGGAAATGCGTGAGCCTAGGACTGAGAGTAGGGACTTTGAATGTTGGAACTATACAAGGAAAAGGTAGAGAGCTGGCTGACATGATGCAGAAGAGGAAGGTAGACATACTGTGTGTTCAGGAGACCAGGTGGAAAGTTAGCAAGGCTAGAAGCTTAGGAGCAGGTTTAAGCTGTTTTATCACGGTGTGGATGGGAAGAGAAATGGAGTCGGAGTCATCGTAAAGGAGGAGTTTGTCAGGAATGTTCTTGAAGTGAAAAGGGTGTCAGACAGAATGATGAGTCTCAAGTTAGAAATTGAAGGCGTGATGGTCAATGTTGTTAGTGCTTATGCCCCACAGGCAGGATATGAGCTCGAAGAGAAGGAGAGATTCTGGAGTGAGTTAGATGAAGTGATGCAGAGTACCCCCAGAGGTGAAAGAGTGGTAATTTGGGCAGACTTCAATGGACATGTTGGTGCAGGCAACAGAGGGGACGAGGAAGTGATGGGCAGGTTTGGTATCCCGGACAATAACGCAGAAGGACAGATGTTGATCAATTTTGCAAAAAGGATGGAAATGGCTGTGGTGAATACTTTCTTCAAGAAGAAACAGGAGCATAGGGTGACTTATGAAAGCGGAGGTAAGAGCACACAGGCTTTGGGTGGTCAGGAAGTGCTTCCAGATGACTGGACAACCACAACCAATGTGATCAGGAAGACCGGTAGGAGAGTACTTGGTGTGTCCTCTGGAAGGAAAGTAGATAATGAAACTTGGTGGTGGAATGAGGAAGTGCAGGAGTGTGTACAAAATAAGAGGTTAGCGAAGAAGAAGTGGGACATTGAGAGGACCGAAGAGAGTAAACAGGAGAACAGGGAGACACAGCATAAGGCAAAGGTAGCGGTGTCAAAGGCCAAACAGAGGGCGTATGATGACTTGTATGATAGGTTGGACAGTAAGGAGGGAGACAATGATTTATACAGGTTAGCACAGCAGAGAAATAGAGATGGGAAAGACGTGCAGCAAGTTAGAGTGATAAAGGACAGAGAGGGAAATGTATTGACTGATGACAGAAGTATGCTGGGAAGATGGAAAGAGTACTTTGAAGAGCTGATGAATGAGGAAAATGAGAGAGAAAAAAGAGTAGAAGGGGTGACCGTTGAGGACCAGGATGTAGCAAAGTTTAGTAAGGGTGAAGTGAGGAGTCAGAGAAGTCAGAGAGGCGAGATTGAGATGGTTTGGACATGTACAGAGGAGGGATAGTGAGTATATTGGTAGTAGGATACTGAGGTTAGAACTACCAGGCAGAAGGCCCAGTGGAAGACCAAAGAGAAGATTTATGGATGTGGTGAAGGTGGAAATGAAGGTCGTTGGAGTAAGAGTAGAAGATGCAGAGGATAGGGTGAGATGGAGACAGATGATTCGCTGAGGCGACCCCTGAAGGGAGCAGCTGAAAGGAAAAGAAGATATATATATATATATATATATATATATATATATACACATACACACACACACACACACACACATATATATATATATATATATATATATATATATATATATATATATCTTCTTTTCCTTTCAGCTGCTCCCTTCAGGGGTCACCACAGAAAAATAAAAAACACAGAAAAAACACGCTGACAGCACACCTCACCACTGTCTTACATCTGTCATACATGTCCTGCACCACTCTAACATATTTCTCTGCCACTCCAGACTTCCTCATGCAATACCACAGTTCTCTCGGCACCATGTCATATGCTTTCTCCAGATCCACAAAGGCACAAGGAAGGGCATCCGATGTAAAAACCTCTGCCAAATCAAAACGTGCGAATCAGATGATTCGCTGTGGCAACTCCCGAGTAAAAGGGAAAAAGCCGAAAGGAAGACAGACAGACAATGAACTTCATCACAATATGCTAATTTTTTGAGAAGGACTGGTATATATCTATATCTATATATATCTATATCTATATATATATATATATATATATATATATATATAAATAACAAAAATAAAAGGACAGGACAAAGACTTTCTATTGAAAATCCATTTATCACTACAGATCTGTTTCGAGGGGTGGTGAAACCATCCTCTCTCTTCAGGTGATTATAGAAGAACTTCTTTATAGTCGCTGTGGCGACTCCTGAAGGGAACAGCCGAAAGGAAAAAAAAAAAGAAATAATGAACAGTATGCATGAAGAAAACTACATTTATTACCCATCGTTTTCAGGATTCTACTGTCATGATTATTGATTTTTGCAGTTTGAAATGAGTTGAGGATTTTCAGGGACTTTCACAGGATTTATTATGTGTGTATAAGAATCTGAATCAGAATAGATTATTGATCTCAGAGGAAATTGTGTATAATAGTCCAATAATTGCATAATTACTGAATCAATTTTTCTATTTATATCAGATCGTAAGTTACTCTGGGGGGGAGGAGTACAAATCTGCTGACCCAGGTCTGATGTCTCGGCGAAAGTTTGTCGCTGACCCTAGTTGAGGAGATGCCACCATATGCATCACTTACCTGTGTGTCTCAGATACAGCTACCTACCAGTTTAAAGTGAAGAAGCCGCCTGGTATTGACTCGAGGAAGATCACCTTAGTGATACTCGGTAAATATGGAGACCTATATTTCTCTAAAGTCTGACATATTTCCCAGTTTCTGTATTTCCAGTTCTGCTCCTCCATCTGTCAACCCAGTGCCATAGCTCACCTGATTTGCCCTTATACTAAGTTGGAGAACTGGGTGAAGGATGGAACATGTTGTTATGTAACAGGTTTTAAAATGCTATTATTGTTTAATAACCTATTCACTTCAGTTTAAAAATAATTAAAGTCCTACTGATTGATCAATGAAGTCAATGAGATATGGGGAAAATTATTGTACAAATGTATGTATTTATTTATTTTTATCATTTCACCTAAAACTGTACTATGTGTTCAGTGCAGCCATCCTTGCCCAAATGTTGGGTTAAAAATGGCGAAGCGGTGGGAGACACTGTCTCACTGTGGTGCAAATCATCCGAGGGTTCAAAGCCTATCAGCTACAAGTGGATCAGAGAGGATGGTGCAGCTCTGCCTTCCACAGCGATCCAGAGTACGTCGTTTATAGTTTTCTTAGATAATATTTTTAGTCTTCCCAGTTGAAAAATGCCTTTTTTTCTAATAAAAAATTATTTGAATTTTTACAGACTGGAAAGATGATTATTGTAGTTTTGGAGCTGGACAAAATGCTGTTTGTATAAAATCAGATTTACAGTCAGCCCCCAACTGACGAAGACCCCTGTGTACGAAACCCCAGGTTACGAAAAACATTTTCCTGAGTTTCCGTCCCCGAGATACGACACAACCCCCTCTTACGAAAAGAAATTCAAAATTCAAACGCGCCAATTAAAATTTCACACGACGAGCGAGTTGCTCTCTCATTGGCTGTCTCTCAACATCCCGCCCCTCTGGCCTCCCAGACAGAGACGGAAGGAAGCTTCACTGTTTATTTTTTAGTTTAGTTTTTTAAGTTGTTTAATTCAGTAAATGTTTACTAAATGTGTGCGCATTTGAGCTCATCTGGAATTCCGATCTCTCAAGGAAAGGAATCAAGTTAACGTTGAGTTTGTCAAGCAGGGAATGCGCTTTGAATTCCACGTCTTGTGGGCATGGCCCGCAGCGCACGCGAGAGAGAGGTGTGTGTGTGTGTTAATAAAAAATGTTTAATAATAACTGTTTTATGATTTTTACCGGCACTGAATTGTTGATTGGACAGTCGGCCCCCAACTTACAAAATCAATCGGTTCCAGAGCCCTTCTCGTATAGCGGGGATTTCGTAAGTTGGGGTCACATCTTACATGTTAAACGCCTAATTCGTTCCAAGGCTCCAGTCTTTGGACTGGATTAACCCCATAAACCCTTTAAAAATGATAAAAGTACACCACTTTTGTATGAAATATGTGTTAAAAGTAAAATAAAATTATTTATTAAACCATGTAAACATTTTATTCAGATATTTATTCATTAAACCATTATTAAACATTTTTTATTAACACACACACCTCTCTCTCTCTCTCTCTCTCTCTCTCTCTCTTTCGCTCTCTCTCTCTCTCTCTCTCTCGCGCGCGCTGCTGGCCACGCCCACAAGACATGGAATTCAAATCGCATTCCCTGCTTGACAAACTCAACTTTAACTTGATTCCTTGAGAGATCGGAATTCCAGATGTGCTCAAATGCGCCACATTTATTAAACGTTTACTGAATTAAACAACATAAAAAACTAAAAACTAAAGCGTTATTCCCTCTCTCTCTCTCTCTCTCTCTCTCCTCTCTCGCTCTCTTTCTCTCTCTCGCGTGCGCGGGCGCGTGCGGCGGGCAACGCCCAAAAGATGTGAATTCAAAGCGCATTCCCTGCTTGAACAAGGCAATCGAACCAGCAGCCTTTCGGTCCCCGAATTTTTAGGCTTTGGGACATATATATATATATATATATATATATATATATATATATATATATATATATATATATACATACACACACACACACACACACACACACACACACACACACACACACACACATATATATATATTTCTATATACAGAGAGAGAGAGAGAGAGAGAGCGAGAGAGAGAGAGAGAATTTTCTGAGTAGATCTTTCCGTAAGAGAGTGCTCAATACTTTTTCGTAGAGCAAATATAAGTAAAAATAAAAGGACAGGACAAAGACTTTCTATTGAAACTTAATTTTCACTTAATTTTCATATATATATATATATATATCCTGTATACAAAATACGATACATATGTGTGTATATATATATATATATATATATATATATATATATATATATATATATATATATATATATATATATATATATATATATATATATATATATATATATATATATATATATATATATATATATATATATATATATATATATATATATATATATATATATATATATATATACACATACATATATATATATACATATGTGTGTGTGTGTGTGTGTGTGTGTGTGTGTGTGTGGTTGGATGGATGGATAGCTAGTTCGAGCCATTCAGCATATATATAAATATGTGTGTTTAGATGGACAGACAGACAGACAGACAGATTTCCCCATCAATATTGTGTATCTGTCCTTGTCAGATCCCCTTTTGAGAGCAGTTGGGTATTATTCTTTTTCCAAATTTCTAGACACTGGTCCAGTTGAACAGTTATCAGATGATTTCGAAAATAAGAACGTGTGGCAAGATTATACCAAATGCACCATAATGAGCTGATGGGTGGGTTAAAAAATATAATATTTCTACCTTTCTTTTTAGTTCTTTCTTTCTTTTTTCTTTCTTTCTTTCCAGCCGAGCTTTCATTTTATATACAAAATGCTTTATAAATTAACCGACCAACATTAACAATGATCTATTTTTGTGGTTTTTCCTCCTTAAATCTTTTTCTATAGAAACTCACCCCCCCCCCCCGGTAAAGAATGGTACAGTCCAATAAGTTGGACCAGAATCTATAAAATGTTGGAGGAGGCGACTGACCCGCGCAGAGACTCGACTAGAGAAGATGGCAACCACTGAGATGATGAAACCCGAGACTCTGGAGGATCTGATCAGAATTCTCCACCAGATTTTCCAAAGTGACAGTGTGAATATTGAGGAGGTGCAGAGTATCATGGAGGCATATAAAAGTCAACCACAGGAATGGAAGAAATATGCAAAATTTGATAAATACAGGTATAACACTGCTAATTGTTGTTGTTGTTGTTGTTGTTATTTGTGGTCTCAACATCAGTTTTATAATAATAATAATAATAATAATAATAATTATTATTATTATTATTATTATTATTATTATTATAAAATAATAATAAAATAATGACCATAATGCTATTATTATTAATGGAGAGGACTTTTATAGTTTTCAAAATATTTAAAACTGGCACAATTTTTTTTTCTTTTCAAATAGAAATATCCTGATCTAATTGCATTTTAAAGATTTAGTTTACGTCTTTTGGGGGGAAAACAAGGATTGCTTGTTTGTTTTAAAATTAAGCCTGTACTTTGGTTAATGTGTAGTGAACATTATCTGTGCTTGCCACGTTGGCCAGGTTTGGAAAATGCTATTATATGGTGGCCTCAAATTGCTGAGTGTTTTAAAAGGCTTTTAAAGCTTGGCTGGTGAAGGGTGGGGAGGAGACCGCCAATCACAGGCCAGGGCACACATCCGAAACTGCTCCAGAAAAAAAAAACACTACTGCAGTCTCTGTAATCTGCACAGCACCTTCTGGAACAAACATTCACACACACACACACACACACACACACGCACACAAAGCCCTGTCTTCATAACTTCAGGGAACAGTACATAGATTTACAGCCAATTCCTGGATACTTACCCTTACCCTACCTCTTCCCTTACTGCCTTTCCCTAACTTTACCCTAACTGTGCCATATCCCTTACTGTAACCTTATCCTGACCATAACCTTTCCATACCGTCATCCTGTCCAGTGACGTGCGATGAGGTTGTCAGCTGGTGAGGCACTGACTCTTTTAGAGTCCAATTTACAAACAAAAATCTACTCAAAAGAGACTATTCTTCATCATTTGATTGACAACAGATAAAGCGTTGTTTTCTTAAATCAGAATTCTGTCAACGAACATGTGATGCATCTTTAATTTTGAGGTGAAAATTTATTCAACTGCATTGCTATTTTGATTAAAAGTCTAGATTTGTGGATTTTCTCGGAATGGAAATGTAATTGTCCGTTTTGATGAGTCTGATTGTAAAGGAAATATAAAAAACAAAAGAAGAAATTTGTAGGTTACGTAAGAATCTGTGGACTTGTGAGCGCCATCTGCCATGAGTCAGTGGTACGGTTTGCCTCACCAAGGATTTTTTTTGCTGGGTTTTATTAATCTTCAGCAAAAACAGGGTACAGAAATATATCTCATACATGATCCACCTTCTGAAAAGGCAGAGCAGGTAATCTGAGTTTTTGAAAGCATTTCATCCACGATATACAGAGGGACAGCGACACACTATTTGCATCACATACCTGGACAGTTTGTGAGTTAAGAAGCTCCACCGTGTATCTGAATGGGACTCCTGCTAATTCCACCTTTGTTTATTGTAAAAAATAATTTTAATGTGGGATTCGAACTTTAAAAGGATTTGTAATACATACCAGCTGACAAATATTATTAATTATATTATGATTAACTTTTTTTATTCCAAGATTGAATGCAGGTCACTGATCCTAACCTCACCATATCTCTTATTGTAACCTCATACTAACCTTCATCCTAACCTTAGTATAAACCTTGCCCTCACCTTACCCTATCAATTACTATTACCATCGCCTTATCCCAGCCCTTAACTTGAACCGTACCATCAGTTTAAAATAACTCTAAACTTAACCTGAACCCAAAACGTAATAAATGTGATGTAGACTCGCATTTTGTCCCCATAAGGAAGACAATTCCTCATGATCTGACTGAACAGAATTAACAGACATAACAGTATGCCCAGACCCCCCCACACACACACACACACACACACAAACAAACATACACACGCAGGCCGAGACCCAGTGGTGCGTTTACAGGACAGTCACACAGATGGGCTGCTTTATTTTGAGCCATAAAATCAATTATATAGGAAACCGAAAGCTGATCATTTGGATGAACGAGTTTAAAGATGGCATTAGAGCAGGGTGATTGCTTATTCTATGTCAGTAAATATTCCTTCACTTTGAATTTTGATTAATAATGAGTATAAATTGTTTTCCAAGTCATTGCAAAACAATGATAATATAATAAATAATAATAATTTTACATGAATTAATTGATGCTATGATGTCTGTTTACTGTAGGTATACCAGGAATCTCGTCAATGAGGGAAATGGCAAGTTTAACCTGATCGTTCTGTGTTGGGGTGAAGGGCATGGCAGGTAAAGAGTTAATGATAGAATAATAATGCAATCTTACTGGGCATCAGTTTGTTGTTTATAATTATTCTCTTGAATGAAGCCGTATGAACTCGAGCTCCCAAAAAGACTATAAAGAGGCTTCCGGAGTTGATGTTGTACTTGTGTTTGATTCACTGCAATCGTTAGGTTTGTTTATAAACGATGAGGTGAAAAGTGGATCAAGCACTTAGTCATTTGTTAATCCTATTATGGTCGCAAGGAGGGTGATGCCTGTCTCAGCCAACAGTGGGAGAATGTCATGTATCGCAGGGCCAACACAAAGAACCATTCACACTCACATCCAGGGGCAATTTGGAACAGCTCTAGTTCGCCGAATGCTGAGGAAACCTGAGTACCTGGTGGAAACTTATACAATCATGGGTTTCATGAAAATGCAACAGAAACATCTGGGCCCAGGACTCGAACCCAGGACCTTCTTGTTGTGAGGCAGCTGTGTGAATCACTTTGCCACCATACAGCCTGGGCAGAATCAGGAAGAGTTGAAAGGTATTAGTCTGGGTGTTTGTTTTTACTGTGGGGTTACACGTTGATGTAGTGGTTCAAACATTGACCTCACATTAAGAAGGTCCTGGGTTTGAGTCCCATGCCTCCAGGTTCTCCAGCTTCCTCCCACAGTTCAAAGACATGCACATTAGGATAACTGGTGGCTCCAAATTGCCCCAATCTGTGAGTGTGTGAAGTGTTGGTCCAACAATGGTCTGGCAAACTGTTCAGGGTGTATCCCACCTTCAACCAGTGTTGACTGAGATCTTGTGACCCTCCAATGATTAACCGTTCTGGCGAATAAACGAATATTACAGTAAACAATTGTGAAACTTTTATTTTCGGATAATTTTCCCAGTTCTGGAATTTCATGTGCTTCAGTTAGTTCAGTGTTACAGGCTTCCATTAAAATGTCTGTCCTCTGCCGTATTTTTACTTTACTGGTTATATATAAGCGGTGAAGATTAATATTTACAGATACAATATGATAAATACACCTTTTCAGTTGAAATAAACCTGAACGTAATTGCAGTTCTGCTTTTTTTCGTGCAATATTTTATTTGAAATACAGTATTTATTACCTGCTTCTGAGTGTCTGTGCTCCATTCCACTTGCAGTAGTATCCATGACCATTCAGACTCGCACTGCTTCATGAAGCTTCTGCAGGGCCAGCTGAAAGAGACTCTGTTTGAATGGCCTGATGACAAAGCTCATGGTGATATGGTCCAAAAGTCTCAGCGCATCTTACAGGAAAATCAATGTGCTTATATTAATGGTAAGATTGTGAGTTCAGAATGATAGAAGGATTTTCTGAGTATCACAGCCTTTAATTTACTCAGCTGCTTAATCCTAATTAGGGTCATCAGGAGACTGATGCCCATCCCAGCTGACTCTGAGCGAGGGTGTGGTACACCCCGAACAGCTCGCCAGGTCATCGCAGGGCAATACACACCTAAGGGTGAGTTGGAACAGCCAATCAGCCAACTGTGCATGTTTTTGGGCTGTGCATGGAAACTAATTTCCCCAGAGGAAACCCGCGCTGCAAACCGCACACTGACACGCCCAAGTGTTCAGGGAATTGAATTGAGAGCAGGACCTTCTTGCTGTGAGGTGGATATGATAGCCTCTGAGCCACCGTGCTGCTGTAAACATCACACATGTTGTCAAAATTATAACCAGAGCTCAGGAATCCGATGCCGGTCTGGATCAGCAAAATTTATCTTTTGTAAATTCATGTTTTGTTTTGGGTTTTTTTTCAAATGTGGGGTGACATAGTGGTTAGCATGATCACCTCAGAGCAAGAAGGTTGGAGATTTGAGTCCCATACCTGGCAAGGGTGCTTGTGTGAAGTGTGTATGCTTGCTTGGGTTTCTTCATGGTCTTCCGGTCCCAAACCATGCACATTAGGATAAATGGCTGTTCCAAATTGCCTCTATGTGATAGTGAATTATTTTCAATTAGTCGGCTGAGATGGGCTCAAGCGTCCCCAAGTGCCTAAAAACAGGATTCGGCGGTTTAGCCAATGAGCAAGTGAGCCTATGGTGACTGTAGAAGATTTGAGATAAAATTCTTCCAGAAGAAAGTTGTGGGGACGGTCCGACTCGCTGAGATAACAAATGATACTTTCTTTGAGTTTCCTTTTGCTGCAGTGTCTGTAGGTGTAAATGTGCTGGAGGGTTGCAAGAGGGATATTACTGCAAGACTGATTGATTGAGGATATAAATGGAATCCTTTCTAAAAAAAAAAAAAAAAAAAAAAAGATTTGCATCTGAAACAAGGCCTCCTGTAAATGTTTTGAGTTGAATTGTACCACCGGAATGTCTGTGTTGCAGATTCCATCGGCCTGCACCGGGTAGAAAACGTCAGTCACACGGAATGTGCAGTTAGTTTACACTTGTACAGCCCTCCTTTCCAGTACTGCCACACATTTGACCAGCGGACAGGACATAAGGACACAGCCGCGGTGACATTCTGGAGTAAATTTGGCGAGAGGACTCCATTTGTAAGTAGAAATGTTTGAATTGTTTATTTTATTCCAACCAGATGCACTAGTCCTTTTTTTTTTTTTTTTTTTTTTGGGGGGGGGGGGTCGTCCCCATTTTCTTCCTAATTGATTCATGTCCAACTCCTACCTATCAATTATTGCCTTTCCCATCATACAACTACCACCAACCAGGGAGGGGCGAAAGCATGCACACGCCCCTCCCATGACATGCAAGACTTGCCACCAGTCTCTTTTCGTACTGTGGCGCCATGTGTATTTTGGGGGTGGCTCTTAGCGAAGTTATAATCTGAGAAATGTTTCTGCAAGTTTAAAAGCCTGAGCCAAAAAATAAAGTTGCAATGAGCACGCTCTAAAAACTCAGGAAACAACAGTAACTCTGTACTTTACACGAAAAGCATTATGGGTGCTCCACAATAGCAAATGGAAGGGAGCTGCGTCATTCCTCCTAGCCAATGGGAGGCCAGCGGGACGGGATGTTGGGAGATAGCCAATGGGAGGGAGCTGCGTCATCCCTCCAAGCCAATGGGAAGCCAGCGGGGCCGGATGTTGGGAGATAGCCAATGGGAGGCCAGCGGGGCGGGATGTTGGGAGATGTAGGCAATGGGAGAGGAACTCCTGCATCGTTTGAATTTTTGAGATGGTTCTTTTGTAACATGAACTTGTTTCGTATCCAGAGACAAAAATTTTCGGAAAATGTTTTTCGTAACCTGGATTTTTCGTTTGTTGGGGCTTCACTGTATTTATTGCTATCATATGCACATATTCATGTACGGAAACGTTTGCAATACATTTTCTGTATTTACATAGAAAGATCTTGTGCCATAAGTGTTTATTCATATACCTGGACTGATTGTTTCTGAACAGTGCCTGGAACACAGCAGTAAAAGTGCCGATCAAACAAAACAAAGTTATTGATGGTTTTATTCATCTTCCTCCTGTGCACTAAAACAAAGTTGCTTTATTTTTCTTCCTCCTGCCTACTGAAACCACAGCACTGTCACGGTTTCTTTCTGCGCAGTGTTAAAGTGAAACTGCGTAGTTATTAAAGTTGCTTCATTCTCCCATGAACCGAAGCCACAAGTCACAAGTTCATCGTCCTCCAGCACACTGAAGACACCCAAGTCGTCCTCTTCAGTGTCAGAGTTGAACAGCCCCAGAAAATCTTCGTCACATACGAAGCACGTGTATCTTTTCAGTCTCTGTTGATGTTGTTCTCTGTGACACTTTCATCTCGAGGAAAAGTTGCCTCTGAAGCTGCGCTGCTCTCTTCACGCAGCAGTCTGGCCTTTCGGAACCCGTTGATGATGGTGGATTCTTTCACACTCCTCCATGCTGTGAAGATCCACTAACAGACGTCAGAAAAAGATGCTCTTTGCATGCAGCGAGTTTTTGTGAAAGATTTCTCCCTGCTGATCATCTAAGCCTCCCACTCACCCCGGAGAGCCGCTTTCAATGCTCGATTCACACTGATTATCCGGTGGCTGCGAATAGTTTGTTGTACCTCCAGGAATCACAGCTGGAATTGAGTTTGTTTTCTTGATGGCTGCTTTCACAGAATCTGTGATGTGGGCTCTCATCGTATCCAAAACAAGCAGTGCTTTTTTTCTGGCGAAAAAAATCCTCCCGGGTGCTGAGCGTTGCACTCCGTTCACCATTCCTTCGTTACGCTTTCCAACATCGACCTTTTTTTGTTAACTTTTAACGACTACATCCTTCAGAAGTTTTCTTTTGGCATAGTTATCCGCTTAAAAATCACCATCAGTGGAAGCTTTTGTCCTGATGCGGTGCAGCGTAGAACACATGTGAAATGTGTCCTCTTGTGTCCACTTGGTTTCACCATAATGGATGATGCACCTGACTTGTTAACAGTCCTGGTTCAAGGTAGTTCAAACCTCAAAGATGATTCATCCATGTTCATGATGTTGTCTGGTCTGATGGAGTTCTCTGCTATCTTTGCTTTCTTTTCTTTGTAGTCAGAAGGGAGAAGGGAGTTGCTGACAGAGTTGTCCATGTCCTGATGGAGAGGCTTTTTTGTTTCCTAAATTGGAAACACCATGAGGGTCCATCTTGGAAATTTTCAATATTCATTTCCCCAGTGATTTTGTTTTGGCTTTCAGCTGGATCTGCACAGTGGATACACCTCGGCCGCCTGCTCTGTGTTCACCCAGTCCTCAAGAACATCAAGTTCAGGCCACCTGCTTTTCTGTCCTCTGAAAGCCTCTCTTGTCTTGGTATTGAATCAATTCTTCCCGCTGCTGCCTTCAACGTCTCACCATCGATTCATTAACGTCAAGCTTCCGTGCAGCCGCTCTATTTCCTTCATGGATAGCCAGATGGATGGTCTTCAACTTAAAAGCTGCATCATGGGAATTTCTTCATGTGTTTTCCATTATGAGGGGGAGAGGGTGTGAATATATTACCATATTTTGCCGTTGTGTGTCTTGGGTTGCATGTGCGAAGAATAAAAACTGGCGCTTTCTTGTTTTCACTGACTCTCACTGCCTGTTTCATTCTTACACTTCCTGTTAGAGCCCCATTTATTCATTCATTCATTTTTCCAGACTGTTCTAATCCTACTAAGGTTGCAGGGAGGTTTGCGTCTATCTCAGTTGACCCTGGACGAAGGTGGGGTACACCCTGATCAGCTTCACCAGACCATTGCAGGACTAACACACACAACCATTAACACTTGTGTACGTCCATACCTTGGAACAGCCAGTGAGCTTAATGTGTGTGTGTTCTTGAACTGTGGGAGGTGTGAGAGTGTTGCACTTGAAATGTGATTAATAATAACTAAATAATTAATATTATTTATGATTACTTTATAGTATGCACAAGATTGCTCTCAGAATTCTGGAAACATCAGATAAAGGAACAAAATCTGTGGGAATACAGAACAGACATCTCTTCAGATGTTGCATAAGCTCTCAACATAACTGTCTGACCAAGCACATTACAACCTCGCGCCTGTGATAAGATAACGGAAAAAAAGACAAAGAGACAAAAAAAAAAAAAAAAAACACTGATAATGATACCGCTATCTGTTTTAATCAGACAGGCTTGAATAGAAAGTAAAGGCATTTTATTGAGATTGTACTTATCTTTTTATTGTATTTTCTTTTGCAGAAATCCACAGTCTCACAAGAAAATAACTGAAAACGGGGAGGATAAAACGTTCCATTCACAAAGTCAGGCATGATGACACGGCGACGGTGGCGTCATCCATTTCCCTTTATACAAAAATACTCATTTGATGCTTTTCAGTAAATATTGTCAGGATGTTTGGAATAGATGCTCATTAATTCAAGTGGTTTTGTTATGACCCAGGCCCAGCTTGGCAAATGCTTCTGAACACATTCTAAGAGGCCTGAATAGCAGAACTTGGCTGGACTGCATGAGCAATCTGTTCTTTGTTCTTTGTTCAAGTTAGATAAAAGTACGTACCGCATTCCGAAGTGTCTGTCAGCTGTGTAATCATACTTTTGTCACTAGGCCTGAAAGTGCATTTTGCACAAACATGTAATGTATGAAAACGTGGTATTTAAATTTTTTATTTTTTATTTTTTTGCCACTGTGCTCATTAAAAAAAAAAAAAAAAAAAAAAAAAAATCCCCCAGGAATTAAAAAGGCTGTTCATGAATGTAATACCTTTTTATGTAAAACTGAGCACTTTCTTATATTGGTTTTAATTTTGACATACAAATTAGTACGGATTACGGCCTGGACACTGTAACATAAGACCACAAATAATAGTCTAAATACTTGCATACATTTTGCATAAATTTATTTTTGTCGTTATTAGAAACTTTTTTGCTCTTAGAAGGAGGACAGTGGGTGGTAACTATACATTATGTTTTAAGCCTAGTTGTCTGATTTACAAATGAAATGAAGTCTCGTGTGACCGTGATTCTGAGGTAAAATATAGGGAATTTAATGATGGTTGTATTTGATGCTATACGAGACACACGGTTATTTATAGTTGTGATGGATTTGAACCGCTTTTTCGACGACAACTTATTCCATTATTCAAACATTAGGTGATGAAATGCTTTCTTCTGTCTGTCTTCTTCTTCTTTTCCTTTCAGCTTTTCCCTTCAGGGGTCACCACAATGCTTTCTTCTATCTGTACAATAATAAATTGTATTTCTGTAAAAGTTTTCCGAGTATTTTGTATGTCCTGTCTAAAAAAAAAAAATCTTTATTGTTTTCTGACTTGGAATCAGAATCATTTTGACTTTTCAAATCATTTAAATGTAATCGATATGATTACGTTACGGTTGGTTGAGCAGTGGTTCGCATGTCTGCCTCACTGCACCATTCTTGGGTTCAGGGGATTTCTGCATGGAGTTGCCATGTTCTCCACATGCTGGCGTGGGTATCTTCAGGTACGATGGACTCCTCCTACAATTAAATGGGGACAATATTTAGCACATGCTATTATCCAGCATGACTTACAGAAGGGTTTTAAAGTCACTATCAGTGAATATATTCTTCGACTAAGTGACTAAGTATAACGTCATTCAAACTCAAAATATAACAAATTATAACATATTTTATGAGAATTATGATTAAAACATGAGGTTGCATTTAGACAGCTACCTCTGTAAAAAAAAAAAAAAAAAAAAAAGTAAATAAATAAAATAAAAGAATGACCTTTAGCAGGGAGTGTGAAGAACAGTCGAGCTGTGATATTGTGATTATATCTTATGATTTCACTTTAACAGTGCTCAGTTTACATGCGTATAGAAAGTGGTGAATGGGAAAGCTGTGTTGCACACCTTGGTCCTTTATTTAGGTTCCATGGTGATAACTTGGCTGTGGCTGTATCATTAATCAAAGGAAAGGAGCTCAATTGCACTGGGGCTGTCCACTGTATTTCTCTGGAAATTCACGATGTAGGCAGCTGAAAAGGACCTCATTGTATTGAGGCAGCAACTCTTCTTTTACTTATTTATAATATGTAAGATAAAGAGATATTTGATGTCAACTGTTGTATGAAGACTGGAAATCAGTTTAGCAGATTTTTGTTTAGAAGCAATTATAAAAAGAAAATACACAAAAGACAATCAAGGAACTACACTCAGCTATACATGTGCATATACCTCCATCCACACACACACACACACACACACATGTGCGAATCAGATGATTCGCTGTGGCAACCCCTGAGAAAGGGAAAAAGCCGAAAGGATAGAAGACACAGACACACATCTATCTGAACACATACCTATATACACACATATACATACATACTGTATATCCCATCATACACATGTTTACATATACAGGTACACATATATACATGCATATACATCTATATATATATCCGATATATGCACATATAAACATACCTATTATATACTCTACATGCATATATATATATATATATATATATATATATATATATATATATACACACATATATATACACACAACACACACACACACGCACACACACACACACATACTCTATATATATATATATATATATATATATATATATATATATATATATATATATATATATATATGAGATTTCCTTTAGGCTCTTTACCTTTATCAGGGGTTGCCACAGCGAATGATTCGCAAGTTTTGATTTGGCATAGGTTTTTACATCGGATGCCCTTCCTGACCCAACCCTTTAGCAATGGACAGAAACACACGGACAGTTTTGCAGCCTACTCTTTATGAAAGTCAGCAATGGTTCTTTTACATGAGCCTCTCACCATAGACTGTGAGAAATATGGCCCGCCTTAGATAACCCAGTTAGCTATACTGGGGGGGACAGTGACAACCTTGTGGAGCGTGCGACTGAAACCTCCAACCTTAGGATCAGCGATCCAGCACCCTATACCACTCGACCACCACTGCCTATACACTATATATATATATATATATATATATATATATATATATATATATATATATATATATATATATAGAGAGAGAGAGAGAGAGAGAGAGAGATAAATAGATAATGCAGTCGTGAGGGAGGGGCACAAGCCAGTGTCTCTCCCTCACGCCGGTCCCAAGCCCGGATAAATGCAGAGGGTTGCGTCAGGAAGGACATCTGGCGTAAAACTAATGCCAAATAAAATATGCGAGTCACAACAAAAAATTTCATACCGGATCAGTCGAGGCCTGGGTTAACAACGACCGCCATCAGTGCTGTTAACCAACAGGGTGCTGGTGGAAATTGGCCTACTGTTGGTCGAAGACGTCGAAGAAGGAGAGGCGGGAGGTGTGTCCGTAGGCAGAGAGAGAAGAGGAAAGGCATGAGTCTAGGACTGAAAGTAGGGCCTTTGAATGTTGGAACTATACAAGGAAAAGATAGAGAGCTGGCTGACATGATGCAGAGGAGGAAGGTGGACATACTGTGTGTTCAGGAGACTAGGTGGAAAGGTAGCAAGGCTAGAAGCTTAGGAGCAGGTTTAAACTGTTTTTTCATGGTGTGGATGGGAAGAGAAATGGAGTCGGAGTCATCTTGAAGGAGGAGTTTGTCAGGAATATTCTAGAAGTGAAAAGAGTGTCAGACAGAGTGATGAGTCTCAAGTTAGAAATTGAAGGTGTGATGTTCAATGTTGTTAGTGCTTATGCCCCACAGGCAGGATGTGAGCTAGAAGAGAAGGAGAGATTCTGGAGTGAGTTAGATGAAGTGATGCAGAGTACCACCAGAGGTGAAAGAGTGGTCATTGGGGCAGACTTCAATGGACATGTTGGTGCAGGAAACAGAGGGGACGAGGAAGTGATGGGGGGGGGGGTTTATTTATATATATATATAGTATATTCATTATACACCTATACATCTATTCAATTACATCGCCTACACAAGATGTAGTCTACCTGTGTGCTCCAACCTCCGCTTTTATGTCACCCTATGCTCCTGTCTCTTCTGGAAGAAAGTATTTACCACAGCCATTTCCATCCTTTTTGCAAAATCTACCAACATCTGTCCTTCTGTGTTCCTGTCCTGGATAGCAAACCTGCCCATCACTTCCTCGTCATGTCAGCCAGCTCTCTACCTTTTCCTGCCATAGTTCCAACATTCAAAGTCCCTGCTTTCAGTCCTAGACTCATGCCTTTCCTCTTCTCTCTCTGCCTACAGACACGCCTCTCGCCTCTCCTTCTTTGATGTCTTCGACCAACAGTAGTCCAATTTCCACCAGCACCCTGTTGGTTAACAGCACTGATGGCGGTCGTTGTTAACCTGGGCCTCGACCGATCCGGTATGAAATTTTGAAACATGGTATGAAACAGGGCATATCCCTGATAATTCCACCAGCTCTCCTCTGAAGTCTATTCGTGTAAATGCTTTTAGGGGGGTAGTGTAGTTCCAATTACTCGCTCTGCCATCTTCACCACCCACTGCAGGGTCTTCCTGTCTTCTGCAACACAGCTGCTGAACCACACAGTACAGTAGTGGGTCAGGAGGCTCTCAGTGGAGGAGCAGTAAAAGTTTGTCAGGAGGAGTTGGGATAGGTGGGATTATCAGAGATTTCTGAAGAAGTACTGTACATCCTTTGTTGGGCTTTCCCCACTGGGTGGGATGTGTTTGTGGTCCAGATGAAGTCGGCAAAAATAATGACTAAAAGAAACTTGAAGCACTCCACCCTCTCTCCCACCTCTCCATCGATGTAGAAGGCAGAGTGCTCAGTTTATTACGATCTCCTGAAGTGCATTATCATCTGCATGGTTTTGGACGTGTTTAGTTCCAGATTATTGTTGTCTTTATTTAGTTAGAGAAATTGAAAGGTGCAATAACTACATTTCAATATTTACAGAATTTGCTCGACGCCCTAATCTATCGAGATTTACAACTTTCACTTTTGTACTGGGGCAGTGGTGGTCTGATGGTAAAGGTACTGGATCACTGATCCTAAGATCCGGGGTTCAAATCCCACTCTCAACGGGTTGTCACTGTGACCCCAGTGCAGTTAACTGGGTTATCAAAGGCTGGCCATTTCACTCACTGTCTATGGTGTGAGGTTCATGTAAAAGAACCATTTCAGACTTTCGACAAGAGACGCTGCATAGCTTTCAGTGTGTTTCCGCCTTATGATCACCTGGCGAGCTATTCAGGGTCTACTCTGCCTTTGCCCATAGTCGGCTGGGATGGTTGCTAATTAGGATAAGCAGTTACAGAATTAATGGATTTTTGTACTGGACAATTGAGGGTTAAGGTCAAAACCGTGGTGATAGAACCGCTGACCTTTGGAACAATAATCCATTGTGTTAATCACTAAACCACCACTGCCCTAATAGGGCTCAAAAGTAAAAAGTTTAAAAAAAAAAATCGCTGCCATGACAAAATAGTGATTAGCACTTCCGCTTATATATATATATATATATATATATATATACATACATACACACACATACTGTATATATGCTGTATATGTGGGGTAGTGGTAGTCTAGTGGTATAGGGCGCCGGATCGCTGATCCAAAGGTTGGGGGTTTGAGTCCCACTCTCCTCAAGGTTGTCACTGTCCCCCCAGTGCAGCTAACTGGGTTATCAAAGGTGGGCCATGTCTCTCACTGTCTATGGTGAGAGGCACGTAAAAAAAAAACATTGTTGACTTTCATAAAGAGTAGGCTCGCAAAGCCGTCAGCGTGTTTCTGTCCCTTGCTGAAAAGGGTTGTGACAGGAAGGGCATCCGACGTAAAAACCTCTGCCAAATCAAACGTGCAAATCAGATGATTTGCTGTGGCGACTCCCGAGTGAAAAAGCCGAAAGAAAGACAGACATATATATATATATATATATATAGTGTGTGTGTGTGTGTGTGTGTGTTGGCCCCATGATGCTGGCAAGCTGTATTGGGTGTATCCCACTTTTGCTCAGTAACAGTTGAGACAGGCTCCAGTCTCTCTGTGATCTTACTAGGATTAAATGGTGAAAAAAATAAGTGAGTGATGAGACTGAGTTTTCAAAATTAATCCTAAATGGTCTTCGTTGGATTTTATTATGCTACAGGGAAATATTTGCATGAAGCCAAAGCATCCATGACCTGGTGGTTATTATGCTCGGCAGCAAACTTTGCAGAAACTTGACTCACGTTCCATAAAAACAGTCAAACAGGACGTTACACCAGACATCTCAAATTTACTCCTGAGCTAATGTCTAGATAAGTAACTAATCCTGTTTTTCCCAAAACACTTAATCCTACCAGGGTTTCTTGGAGGCTGAAGCCTATCTAAGCCAGCATGGGTCAAAGGCGGGGCACAGCCAGAATAGAACAAAACGCATACACAAAGTAGCAGTCACACTCACAACTTGGGGCAATTTGGAACAGCCAATGACCCTGTGCATGTTTTTGAATGAAACAGAATACTATACCCAGAGGAAATCCATGCAAACATGGCAAGAACATGAAAACTTCAAACAGGAATGCCTGAGCCCATGACTTGAACCCAGGTCCTTTTTGCTGTGAGGCAGGTTTGCTAACCACTACAACCCCCCCCCCAGGCTAATCTATCCTAACCTCCTGTTTGTTATGTTTTTTGGCTGCAAGAAGCTTCATTATGCCAGAATAAAGCGTGTTTATTTGACAGCGCTCGTAGTATCAACACATAGTATAATGAGAATGTCCAAGGAGCTCCGTGCAGACCTTAACAAGAGGATCCTATATTTGCACAAATCAGAAATGTCTCATAGAACCCGAGTCCAACCACAGAATCCAAACCTATCAGTACATAAATACAAGTTATTGTGAGGTGCAGCAAAGATGCTTTGCCAGGACCCATACTGTCACCTTCATATGACAGAAAATTGATTTGGCTGGTTAGAAGCAAGAAGCGTCAAGGCACAGGCCTATGAACCTCCGATGAACTGGAGGCCGCTTGAACATAGTGCACTGGAACACTGTGCTTGGTGTTAAGCATGGTGGGGTACATGCTTTGTACAAAGTGTACAAAATTCTTCAGCATATTGTCACACCAACTTTGACACAACTGGATCTCAAACAAGACCGTGACCTCAAAGACACATCAAATCTGGCTGGAGAATCGATACAGCGTGTTAACCTTATGCGTTCGAAATGGCCCTCCCAAAGTCCTGACCTCAACATGATCAAATGGAGCTGGACTCTGTTTGGGTCTGTGCCAGAAACAACACATTTTAACTGAAACCTGAAAATAAAATAGTGAAAGATCCAACTTTAAGGTTTCTGGAACCTGCCACCAGTGTTTGTCTGGTTAGGATAGCACGCCTGAGGAAGATTCAACCAAATATTTGTTGTGCTCACTGTATATTTTGACTCTGTATGTAATATTGAAACTCAGACTATTACAGGATAAAACACAACACATACAATTATTTACTCTCCCACCTGGGGGCAAGTTTGTACAGTCAATTCACAGTACTGTATATAACATGTCTTTGGAATATGGGAGGAGATCAGCACAGCCCACCCGATGGTAAGGTGCTGGATCACTGATCCCATGGATCTCTCAACGGGTTGTCACTGCCCCCCCACCCCACCCCACCCCACCCCCATCCCAGTCCAGCTAACTGGGTTATCAAGGGTCAGCCATGTTTCTCACTGTCTATAACTGGAGGTTCATGTAACCATCGCTGACTTTCATCAAGAGAACCTGCATAGCCATCAGCATGTTTCTTCCCTGCGATGGACTGGTCAGCTGTCCAGGGTGTACTCTGCCCTTGCTCAGAGTCTGCTGAGATGGCCAAAAAGCCTCCCCATGACCCTAATTGGGATTAATAGGTTCAGAAAATAAATTAATGAATGATTAAGAACGACCAATGAAAAATATGACGATCAGGGGCTTGGGTTTGATGTCACGTAACTTACTACAGCGGTCGGAAAAATAAATAGTTACATAAGAGTCTGGAAGGGACACCAGATGGGTTGCACATAGTATAAATATTTTACTAGGTAGATCAATACTTCCGAGAACTTTTATGCAAGATAAAGTGAACATTCAGTCACGTATTGGATTACAGTGTCACGTTGTCAGACCTCATTTATTTGGCAGGTGTGCAGAGAATTGTGGGAGTATTTTAAGATTTCATTAAGCCTTTAATACACAGGACTCATTATTTAAGGCAACACCAAACTCAGAGCACAGTCGAACACATTCAAGTAAACAGTTGTTGTTTTTTAATCTTCCAGGAAAACTTTAAAGTATTGCTATTATTTATTTAACAATTATCCCATGTAATAGTCAACCTTTTAAAATATGCTTATTTGCTTATTTGCTTATTATTCATAAGGTTGCAAATTATGAAGTAAGTACATTAAACTATTTAGAATCTGTTTACGTGTACATTCATCCATGAATCCATTTTTTTTTGAACTGCTTAAATCCTAATTAGGGCCATGTGGAGACTGGTGCCGATCTCAGCCGACTCCGAGCAGGGTATACCCTGGATAGCTTGGCAGGCCATGAGAGGGCCACACCCACTCACAGCTAGGGGCAATTTGAAACAGCCAATTAGCCTACTGTGCATGTTTTTGTACTTTGGGAGGAAATTGGAGTACCCAGAGGAAACCCATGCGAACACAAGGAGAACATGCAAACTCCACACAGCACCACCTAGGTGTTTGTACATATATATATATATATATATATATATATATATATATACTAGTAGATATGATTTGTCGTCGAGTGCGAAGCAGCCAGGATGAGAATCAGCACCTCTGAGCTCGAGGCCATGGTTCTCAGCCAGAAGAGGGTGGAATGCACCCTCCAAGCCTAGAATGAGGTCTTGCCCCAAGTGGAAGAGTTCAAGTATCTCGGGGTTTTGTTTACAAGTGAGGGAAGAATGGAGCGGGAGATCAATAGTGTCTGCTGTAAAGTGGAGCCTGTACCAGTCCGTACTGGTGAAGAGGGAGCTGAGCCACAAAGCAAATCTCTCAGTTAACCAGGAGACCTACATTCCAACCCTCACCTATGGTCACAAGCTTTGGGTATTGACCGAAGAACAAGATCGCAGCTACAAGTAGCTGAAATGAGCTTCCTTCACCAGGTGGTGGGGCTCTCCCTTAAAGATAGGGTGGGACGCTCAGCCATCCGGGAGGAGCTTGGAGTAGAACCGCTGCTCCTCCGCCAGTTGAGGTGGCTCGGGCATCTGGTTAGACTTCCTCCCGAACGCCTCTCTGGTGTGGTGTTTCGGGCATGTCCAACCGGGAAGAGACAGTGGGTTCAACCTAGAACTCGCTGGAGGGATTATGTCTCTTGGCTGGTCTGGGAACGCCTCGGTCTCCTCCCAAAAGACCTGAGATTGTGGCTGGGAAGGGGAATGTTTGGACATCATTGCTTAAGCTGCTGCCCCTGCTTCCCAACTAGTTCTATAATTTTCTCACAAGCTCTTTTCTGATAAAATGTTATGTAGTGTATTTATATTGTGCTTTATCCATACTGAATATTATGCTCAAAGCACACTGGGGAGTGTTCAGTAAATGATGATAACTCTTTATTGTCAAAGTACATTACATACATGAAATTTGGTTGGGGGTTTTTTGTGCTCTGGGCACCTGTCACCACTGTGCAGCACCAGTTATTGCGTTGTTCTATCCTTTGATGCTGAGCGCCAAGCAGGAAGCAACAACTGCCAAATTTTAAAATCTTATGGTATGACCTGGCCAGATTCGAACACCGACCTTCCGGAGGACAAAGTGGATGCTCTACCAACTGAGCTAAATACCCGGTTGGAAAATGGAACTATCTTGTCCAGAACAATCTTTGCATTGTCCCTTTGTGTTCTATTGGATGCTGTGCCCTGCGCTGATCCTTCACGTTGATGGAACATATAACTTCTTATCACCTGCTCATTGGTTGGCAGCCTGCAGCCTGTAATTTCTTTATCCATTGCTGTTATGCCCGCTCAAAGACCAAATATAGCAGCAGATTCACAAGTATTCCTTAATCGTTTTACTGCTTTTGCCATTTTGTTGTGCTTTGTCAGTGGATGCATGTATGACCACATGCTGCATTAGAACAAAACTTCTAGATGAGAAGTCATGTATTTCTGAGAAAATGACAGGAAAACAATGTATTTCTGAGAAACTGAAAGTGAAAGTGCAGAAGACTGATTGTAACCATTTAAAATTCCCGTAAAATGCAAACATTAATGCTTGGCATTGCTTGCCATAGTAATATAACCATTTATTCGAATATTATTATTATTTCAAATTTTTATGGTCAATGTGGACCAGGTAGAATTTCTCCGAATTTCAAAATATTTCATACAGTGTGTTTTTATTAGGGGTAGAACATTTCTATTGTATAGCCAGGGCGATATTTTTACTTGGGAGGTTTGATGCACCCTAATATATATATACTGGTATATGTGGCAGTGGTGGTTTAGTGGATAGGGTGCAGGATCACTAATCCTAAGGTTGGGGGTTCGAGTCCCCACAGGGTTTTCACTGTCCCCCCAGTGCAGCTAACTGGGTTATCAAAGGTGGGCCATGTCTCTCAGTTTCAATGGTGAGAGTTTCGTGTAAGAGAAACATTGCTGACTTTTGTAAAAAGAGGAGACTGCAAAGCCGACAGTGTGTTTCTGTCCCTTGCGAAAAAGGGTTGTGTCAGGAAGGCCATCCAAGGTAAAATCCTATTCGCTGTGGTGACCCCTGTAAAGGGAAAAAGCCAAAAGGAAATCCCTATTGTGGCCAATTTCAATTTATTTCTGAGAGAAATACTGTCTTTCATCTTTATTTAATACACCTGGTGAGTGAATGAGCCGCTTTAAATGAATGTTGAAATATACAGTAGTGTATTCTTGAATGTTTAATTAGATACGCAGGTCTGTGTGTGTGTGTGTGTGTGTGTGTGTGTGTGTGTGTGTGTGTGTGTGTGTGTGTGTGGAGGGGTGTCAGTGGAGGAAGGGTTCATGTGTGCATGAATTGAGGAGGGTTGCATCTGGAGGCTCCTCCACTGACACACATGCACGCACGCATGCACACACTCACACACACACACACACACACACACACACACACACACACACACACACACAAGAAACTCTTGTCCAGATGCAAGCCTCCTCCACTGACACATACAGATGCAATCCTCCTCCACAGACTGTGTGTGTGTGTGTGTGTGTGTGTGTGTGTGTGTGTGTTTGTTTAAGGACTTCCCTTTGATGACTAAGACAAAACAAATGTAAATCAGCCTCAATAAAACAGAGCTCCTTAAATTCTTTAGATGTTTTGCAAGTTCTTCAGAAACCCTGACGAGAAGTCCAGTACTCCACCTGTACCTTCACTCCTGGGTTCACTCTCTCTTTTTTTAATAAATCAGTGGAGGGTTATGTGGCAAATGGCCAAGTCCTTTACCACAGACCTCACTGTCCTGACTTCATCTTTCACTATGTTTGCATTTACATCAGAGCGGGTACATGGACACCACAACCCTTGTGCATCCCTTGTGACATACTTAAAAAGCACACACACACACAGATGTTATATATATATATATATATATATATATATATATATGTGTGTGTGTGTGTGTGTGTGTGTGTGTGTATATGAGGGGGCATTTTTTCTTTTCAGCTTTTTCCCTTTTCCAGGGGTCACCACAGCGAATGATTCACATGTTTGATTTGGCATAAGTTTTTACGTCGGTTGCCCTTCCTGACACAAACCGCAAGGGGCAGAAACACGCTGACGGCTTTGCAGCTCCTCTTTACGAAAGTCAGCAATGGTTCTTTCACATGAACCTCTCACCATAGACAGTGAGAGACATGGCCCGCCTTTGATAACCCAGTTAGCTGCACTGGGAGGACAGTGACAACCTTGTGGAGAGTGGGTCTCAAACCCCCAGCCCTAGGATCAGTGATCTAGCACCCTTTACCACCAGGCCACCACGGCCCCTCCGCCCTGTACTCTACACTGTACTTCTTCTTCTTCTTCTTTTCCCTTCGGCTTTTCCCTTCAGGGGTCTCCACAGCAAACCATCCGCCTCCATCTCACCCTATCCTCTGTATCTTCTACTCTGACTCCAACTACCTTCATGTCCTCCTTTGACCTCTCCTTCTTCGACCAACAGTAGGCCAATTTCCACTAGCACCCTGTTGGTTAACAGCATTGATGGCGGTCGTTGTTAACCTAGGCCTCGACCAATCCGCTATGAAATTTGTCTTTACGGTTTGCATTTTGTATTCTGGCAAAAGTTTTACGCCGGATGCCCTTCCTGTCGCAACCCTCTGCTTTTATCCGGGCTTGGGACCGCCGTGAGGGCTCGCACTTGTTTGTGCCCCCACTCACGGCTGCATTGCCCTGTGCTCTGTACAGTTACTGTAAATCATGACGTTTTCATTTTTAATGCCGTAATTTACATTATTGTATCAGCTGCTGCAAAACAAGTACAGAACAACCCACAGAACTAAATGAACAGTAACGAGTCAGTGATTTCAGTCATTGTGTTGTTGTTACTGATAAAATGTTCTTGTGAAAACAACTGTTGTGTTTAAGTTATTTAGAGATGTGGTTGTAGTACTTTGGTGGTTGCAACGCTTTTTGGCCGTGAAAAGAACTGACATGATAAGGTTTTTGTTTTGTATAACGGAAGCGGTATTTGAAATTAAAACAGAAAAACTGATTGTTCCCCAGAACACCTGATTGTCAGGAGTTTGTCTGCATTTTAAACTGGGGTTTTCCTTAATTTTCACTCTCTGAACAGCCTGGACTGTGGAAAGAAACTGGAGTACAGGGATCCCTCACCTTCCGTGGTTAATTGGGACCGAGCCCCCCCCCACCCCGCGACCTCCAATTTCCACGAAGTCGGATCGACACCCCCCCCAACTATACTATATGTGTATAAAATATCAATAAATACATATTCAACACTATAAATGCTTATAATAACAATTCAACATTCAAAAATAATGCATAAGATGTAAATAAAATATAAATACACACACATACAGACGCGCGCGCACACACACTCAGATGTGTACTGGGTTGTTTTTTGTTTTTGTTTGTTTGGCAGAGCAGAAACACGCTGACGGCTATGCAGCCTACACTTTACAAAAGTCAGCAATGAGTGGGAAGCAGTGACAACCCGTTGATAGTGGGGCTTGGACCACTGGCGTTGGGATCAGTAAGGCAGCACCCTACCAACAGGCCGCCACTGCCCCTTTGTGGGTTTTATCTTCCATTAGCAATTTGTTTTTGTCAAATATAAAAGATTCCCAGCAAAACCACACCAGCTCCATGGATTAGTACCATAGCTCTGATTCACCTGTTTTACATCTTTTTTCTTTTCATTTAGTTTCTGCTCACAACAATAAAAATAATAAAGCCGCATGACCAGAGAAAACATCTTGCACTTGTGCTATAATTTGGTAGTTCAACACAGATTTGTAGAAAGTTTAAAAGAAAACAGAAGATGGAATCTGATTTTAAGAGAAATAAAAAGGTATTTGAGATGATGTTTACTAATGTCAGGTCACCACCTTCAGTGGTCTTTGCCACTCTTACAGCAGTAAACAAATCATTTCAGAAGGACATTGTGGCCTATTTCAATTTATTTAATACACCTGGTGAGTTGAATGAGCCGCTTTAAATGAATGTTGAAATATATTCTTGAATGTGCAATTAGATACGCAGGTCAGTGTGTGTGTGTGTGTGTGTGTGTGTGTGTGTGTGTGTGTGTGTGTGTGTGTGTGTTTGCGTGTGTGTGTGTGTGTGTGTGTGCCAGTGGAGGTTTTCTGTGTGTCTGTGTGTGTGTGTGTGTGTGTGTGTGTGTGTGTGTGTGTGTGTGTGTGTGTCTTGTAGCTGCATGTGTGTGTGTGTGTGTGTGTGTGTGTGTGTGTGTGTGTGCGTGCGTGTGTGTGTGTGTGTGCGTGCGTGTGTGTGTGTGTGTGTTTGTGTTTAATGACTTCCCCTTGATGACCAAGACAAAACAAATGTAAATCAGCCACAATAAAAGAGCTGCTTAAATTCTTTAGACATTTTTTGGCCTACTCTTTACAAAGGTCAGCAATGATTCTTTGACCTGAACCTCTCACCATAGACAGTGAGAGACATGGCCGACCTTTGATCACCCAGTTAGCTGCACTGGGGTGGGGGGTGGGGGTGGGGTGGGGGGCAGTGACAACCTTATGGAGAGTGGGACTCGAACCCCCAACTTTAGGATCAGTGATCCAGCACCCTATACACATATATATATATATATGTATGTATATATACATATATATATATATTTTATATATATATATATATATATATAAAATATATATATATATGTATATATACATATATATATATATATATATATATATATATTGGGACATATATTGACACAATAATTGGCAGCTTCCTTACGACCTTAGTAGGGTGCAGTGATTTGCCAAATGAATAAATTAGAGAAACATAAAAGGTCACGGTTTCCCTTGCCTGGAAGCAGGTCACCAAGATGAAGGGGCCTAGAGGAGGCATAGGGGGAGGGGCTCGAAGGCATGTGCCTAGTGGTTGGCCTTCTGCCCATGCAGCCAGACTGGGCCCTGCCCGAAAAGGAGACATGAGACCGCTCTCCTATGGACTTCTCTGGCGGGGAAGGAGCCTGAGTTGGTGCATGAAGTGGAGAGATACCAACTAGATACAGTCGGACTCACCAAACGCACAGCTTGAGAGGGGTGGACCTTATTCCATTCTGGAGTTGCGAATTGGGAGAGACAGCAAGCTGGTGTGAGCATCATTGTCTCTCGGCTGGTCTGAGAATGCTTCGGTATCTCCTCGGACGAGTTGGAGGAAGTGGCTGGGGAGACGGAGGTCTGTCACTCATTGCTTAGTGCCCTCACGACTCGACCAAAGATTAAGCCGAGGAAGACAATGATGACAATGATGATGAAAATGATTGGGAGAACTGATGCAATGTAGAGAATCATAGTGATGAAAAGTAACAAAAATAAAATCCAACAGAGGAAATAAAGATGAGGGTGGTGCAGTGGCCTAGTTGTTAGCACATCCACCTGACAGCAAGAAGGCCTGGGTTTGAGTCCCAGGCTCAGATGTTTCTGTTTGGAGTTTACACGTGCTCCCTGTGCTTGTGTGGGTTTTTCCAAGTATTCCGCTTTCCTTCCACAGTCCAAAAAGATGTACAGGAGGCTGATTGCTTGCTCTAAATTACCCCGAAGTGTGAATGGGTGTATACTTGTTGCCCTGCAATGACTTGGCGAGCTGTCCAGATGTGCAGCAGCCTCCCTACAACCTAATTAGGATGATGCAGTTGAGTGAACCTGTATAATGAGCAGTGGTGGTCTGGTGGTTAAGGGTGCTGGATCGCTGATCCTAAGGTTGGGGGTTCGAGTCCCACTCTCCACAAGGTTGTCTCTGCCCCCCTCAGTGCAGCCAACTGGGTTATCAAAGGCTGACCATGTCTCTCACTGTCTATGGTGAGAGGTTCATGTAAAAGAACTATGTACGGACAAAAGCTCACATCCTAAATGAAGACAAAATTTCACATTTTTAATGTTTTTTTTAATTATTATGATATGATACATCTTCTTCTTTCTTCTTTTCCTTTCGGCTTTTCCCTTCAGGGGTCGCCACAGCGAATCATCTGCCTCCATCTGCCTCCATCTCACCCTATCTTCTGCATCTTTTTCTCTTACACCAACTGTCTTCATGTCCTCCTTCACCACATCCATGGATCGTCTCTTTGGTCGTCCTCTAGTCCTTCTGCCTGGTAGTTCCAACCTCAGCATCCTTCTACCAATATACTCACTATCCCTCCTCTGTACATGTTCGAACCATCTCAATCTAGCCTCTCTGACTTTGTCTCCAAAACGTCTTACATGTGCTGTCCCTCTCTTCAAAACGTCTTACATGTGCTGTCCCTCTGATGTGCTCATTCCTTATCCTATCCATCCTCGTTACTCCCAAAGAGAACCTCAACATTTTCATCTCTGCTACCTCCAGCTCTGCCTCCTGTCTTTTCCCCAGGGCCACTGTTTCTAAACCATAAAACATCGATGGCCTCAACACCATCTTGTACACGTTTCCTTTCATGCTTGCCGATACCCTCCTATCACACATCACACCGGATACTTTTCTCCAACCATTACAACCTGCCTTCACACACTTCTTCACCTCTTTTCCACACTCTCCATTGCTCTGGATTTTTGACCCTAAGTACTTAAAATCCGTCACCTTCCTTATCTCTGCTCCCTGTAACCTCACCGTTCCTCTTGAGTCCTTGTCATTCACACACATGTATTCTGTTTTACTGAGGATAACGTTCATTCCCCTCCTTTCCAGGGCATACCGCCACCTCTCTAGATTTTCCTTCACTTGTTCTCTGCTCTCACTACAGATCACAATGTCATCATAGTCCATGGAGATTCTTGTCTAACCTCGTCTGTCAGCCTGTCCATCACCATAGCAAACAAGAAGGGGCTCAGAGCTGACCCTTGAAGCAGTCCCACCTCCACCTTGAACTCTTCTGTCACACCGACAGCACACCTCACCACTGTCTTACATCTCTCATACATGTCCTGCACCACTCTAACATACTTCTCTGTCACTCCAGACTTCCTCATACAATACCACAGTTCCTCTCTCGGCACCCTGTCATATGCTTTCTCCAGATCCACAAAGGCACAATGCAGTGCCCTCTGACCTTCTCTGTACTTCTCTATTAACATCCTCAAGGCAAACACTGTATCTGTGGTGTTCTTTCTTGGCATGAAACCAAACTGTTGTTTACAAATGCTGACCTCTGCCCTTAGTCTAGCTTCCACTATTCTTTCCCATAACTTCATCGTATGGCTCATCAACTTTATCCCTCTGTAGTTGCCACAACTCTGCACGTCTCCCTTGTTCTTAAAAATGGGCACCATCACACTTCTCCATTCCTCTGGCATCCTCTCACTCTCTAAGACCTTGTTGAATGTTCTTGTCAGGAAAGCTACTGCTACCTCTCCTAGACACTTCCATACCTCCACCGGTATGTCATCAGGACCAAATGCCTTTCCACTCTTCATCCTCTTCAATGCCCTCCTCACTTCACCCTTACTAATCTTTGCTACTTCCTGGTCCTCAACAGTCACCTCTTCTACTCTTTTTTCTCTCTCATTTTCCTCATTCATCATCTCTTCAAAGTACTCTTTCCATCTTCCCAGCACACTTCTGTCATCAGTCAATACATTTCCCTCTCTGTCCTTAATCACTCTTACTTGCTGCACGTCTTTCCCATCTCTATTTCTCTGCTGTGCTAACCAGTATAAATCATTTTCTCCCTCCTTACTTTCCAACCAAGCACACAAGTCATCATACGCCCTCTGTTTGGCCTTTGACACCGCTACCTTCACCTTACGCTGTGTCTCCCTGTACTGCTGTTTACTCTCGTCGGTCCTCTCAATGTCCCACTTCTTCTTAGCTAACCTCTTCCTTTGTACACACTCCTGCACTTCTTCATTCCACCACCATGTCTCCTTATCTACTCTCCTTCCAGATGACACACCAAGTACTCTCCTACCTGTCTCCCTGATCACATTTGCTGTAGTTGTCCACTCATCTGGAAGCACTTCCTGGCCACCCAAAGCCTGTTTCAACTCCTCCTTGAAGACAACACGACACTCTTTCTTTTTCAGCTTCCACCACTTTGTCTTCTGATCTGCCTTTGCCTTCTTCACCTTCCTCACCATCAGCGTCACCCTGCACACCACCATCCTTTGCTGTTTGGCAACACTCTCATCCGCTACTACTTTGCAGTCACTGACTTCCTTCAAATTACATCGCCTACACAAGATGTAGTCTACCTATGTGCTCCTCCCTCCGCTTTTTATAAGTCATCCTATGCTCCTGTCTCTTCTGGAAGAAAGTATTTACCACAGCCATTTCCATCCTTTTTGCAAAATCGATCAATATCTGTCCTTCTGTGTTCCTGTCCTGGATACCAAACCTGCCCATCACTTCCTCATCCCCTCTGTTTCCTGCACCAACATGTCCATTGACGTCTGCACCAATGACCACTCTTTCACCTCTGGGGGTACTCTGCATCACTTCATCTAACTCACTCCAGAATCTCTCCTTGTCTTCTAGCTCACATCCTGCCTGTGGGGCATAAGCACTAACAACATTGAACATCACGCCTTCAATTTCTAACTTGAGACTCTGCACTCTGTCTGACACTCTTTTCACTTCTAGAACATTCCTGACAAACCCCTCTTCAAAATGACTCCGACTCCATTTTTCCAACTCCCATCCACACCATGAAAAAACAGCTTAAACCCTGTTCCTAAGCTTCTAGCCTTGCTACCTTTCCACCTGGTCTCCTGAACACACAGTATGTCCACCTTCCTCCTCTGCATCATGTCAGCCAGCTCTCTCCCTTTTCCTGCCATAGTTCCAACATTCAAAGTCCCTACTTTCAGTCCTAGACTCATGCCTTTCCTCTTCTCTCTCTGCCTACGGACACGCCTCCCGCCTCTCCTTCTTCGACGTCTTCGACCAACAGTAGTCCAATTTTCACCAGCACCCTGTTGGTTGACAGCACTGATGGCGGTCATTGTTAACCCAGGCCTCGACCGATCCGGTGTGAAATTCTTTGTAGTGACTCGCATATTTTATTTGGCATCTGTTTTACGCCGGATGCCCTTCCTGATGCAACCCTCTGCATTTATCCGGGCTTGGGACCGGTGTGAGGGAGAGACACTGGTTTGTGCCCTCCCATGGCTGCATTTATTATCTGACACATATATACATATATCCATTAGGGTTAGTGGTTCAGGCTCGGGTCCAAATTGTATATTTTATATTTGGACAATATAAAGGTGTGAAATGAGGTGTTGTCGCTGAGAAGGTATCAACAACTCAAAATACTCCGAACCCCAATTTTGTTCAATGTGAGCTTTTGTCTTTTTTTAATTCAGAGTGTGAGCTTTTGTCTTGTGAGCCTATGTCATGTGACCTTCTGTCTTGTGAAATTATGTTCAGGAATCAAAAGAACAATTGCTGATGTATGATGAGCTGCGTAACCTTCAGCTTGTTTCCCCTTGTCAGAAAGGGCATCTGATGTAAAAACCGATGTGAATCAGATGAGTCACTATGGCGAGCTCTCAAAAAGCAGAAATAAGACGTGAAACTGTGTGCAGTTTTCTTAGAAGCACCTCAGGTAGGGACAAACAAATTCTGATGGACTGCAGTTCTCATGACAGTCAATGTTAAAAATTCAATTCAGTTCATTTCAATTCAACTCAATTTGTTGTCAATCAAATGGCTACAGGTCAACAGGTAAACCCATCCCGCAAATAGGGAAACTAATTGAGGCGGGATGGGTTTCACAAGATATATTATCCTTTACAGTCTCTTCTTCTCTTCTTCTTTTCCTTTCGGCTGTTCCCTTCAGGGGTCGCCACAGCAAACCATCTGCCTCCATCTCACTCTATCCTCTGCATCTTCTACTCTTACTCCAACTACCTTCATGTCCTCCTTCACCACATCCATAAATCATCTCTTTGTTCTTTCTCTAGGCCTTCTGCTTGGTAGTTCCAACCTCAGCATCCTACTACCAATATACTCACTATGCCTCCTCTGCACATGTCCAAACCATCTCAATCTAGCCTCTCTGACCTCCAAAACCTCTAACATGTGCTGTCCATCTGATGCACTTATTCCTGATCCTATACCTCCTCGTTACTCCCAAAGAGAACCTCAACATTTTTATTTCTGCTACCTCCAGCTCGGCCTCCTGTCTTTAAATCAGTGCCGCTGTTTCTAAACCATACAACATCGCTGGCCTCAACACCGTCTTGAACACTTTTCCTTTCAATTATCAATTACAGTCTATTTTTCCATATTTGTTTTGCTTTCAATTTAAAAAGTTGTTTGTATTTATTTTCAAGCAGTCTCCTTAAAAGATAAAAAGAAAGTGAAATGTAATTTTACTGTACAACATACTGTTGAACAAAGAGAAAAAAAGAGAAAAGGAAATCGAATACGAATATCGATTGTACAATTCACAAAAATCAGAAAATAAATGTATCCGATTCGAAACATCGAGGTATCTCTCTTCAGTCTCCATCACCCTAAAGTGTATGCAATTAACGTTGTTTTTGAATGTTTTTCTTTTTTTTGCTTTCTCTCGAAATGATTCAGGGATTTTGTTTCCATAATTTAACACCAAGACATGAAAAGGCATTGGCTTGTTGTGATAGTCTAGACCAGGGGTGGGCAATCTTATCCGCAAAGGGCCGGTGTGGGTGCAGGTTTTCGCTTCAACCAAACAATAGCCACACCTTCCAACCTGTTTCCACCAATCACTGATCATCAAAAGAAAAGAAAAAAAAAACTAGATTGGACATTCCTGTTTCAATTCTGAAGTGGGGCCATCTTGGTGAGATCATATTACTGTTTAAGACTTAAAGCAACTCGCTCTCACCAAGATGGCTCCACTTTAGAATTGAAACAGTACAGTCCAATCTAGGCGTTTTTTTTCCTTTTGATGATCAGTGTTTAGTGGAAACAGGTTGGAAGGTGTGGCTATTGTTTGGTTGAAGTGAAAACCTGCACCCACACCGGCCCTTTACGGATAAGATTGCCCATCACTGGTCTAGAGGGTTTTAAATAAAGTTTCCAGAAGATGCGGATCTGGTTTTGTGATGATAAACAGATTTTGAGAGAGTACAGTAAATAAATATGAAAGTTTTGGTGGAGCAACGCGAGTATTAAATGTCATGCATTTGTAAAGCTATAGTTTTAAAATAAAGCATTTGCTCGGGGAGAATGGAAGAGTCCAAAAAGAATGGAACAGCGTGTTCTCTATTCGTGGCAAAGTATATGAAGCGATATATTAAGTTAAGATTATTAAGATATATATTAAGTAGACAGTATTAAGTTTCCATTCAATTCTGTGTCATGGCATCAGTAGATATTAGAAATAGGAGTAGTCTGATTGAATCCCAGAATCCACCCCCAAACTTTGGTCATTTGATGTTAAAAATATAGGGAAACTACAGCTTTTTTGTTGTGATATATAAAGACCGGTGTCACTATCCTGCCATCTAGTGGTACTAGTCATAGGTTTACAATTATCAAAGGTCTCATCAAGTGCTTCTCAACTATTACTGTACTATTATTTGGCATAGGTTTTTACTTCGGATGCCCTTCCTGACATTATTTGTCTATAAAATTGTTATTAGTACACCTCTGCATAACATTATATCTTTATTCACATAAAAAGAAAGAAATATACTTCAACTTACAATCAAAGAAAAAAAATTCATTAACATTTTACGGGGTTTTTTTTTTAATGTTTTTTAATCTGAAATAGAAATGCACCAATGTGCCTGAAATAAAAAATACAATCCTTATTTAAACTCATTCAACTTATTTATATCTTAATATCTCCGTCTCTCTTCACGTTTCTCTTCATTCCTGTTCGAAAATTTTCCGTGTTGTTAAAACTGCTCCACCGTTGCGCGACAATGAGAGCGACACTGCCATCTCGTGGAGTTATTCCAGAAAAGCACGTTCCCCAGGGTCAGACCCTATTTAGGTATGTGTGTATGTGTATATAGAATATATGTATGCATATGTGGGTGTATAAGTGTAGATATCGGTGTGTATATACATGTGTATGTTGGTTTATGCACATGTGTAGCTTAGTGTAGTTCCTTTGTTGTCTTTTGTGCACTTTCATTTTATTATTGCTGCTAAACAAAGAACTGCTTAACTGATTTTTATTCTTCATGCAACAGTTGACAATAGAGATCTTTATCTTAATTTTTATCTTTATCTTTAAATGTTTTTAACTATGATTCTAAACCTAGCACAGGCCATTAAAATTTCTTCCCACATGCCATAAGACTTAGCACATTAAACTATTCCTCCCTCCACAACAAACACCCACACACACCAAAAAAAAAAAAAAAAAAAAACTGCACCAAGAAGTATGTACCTCTGTGCCATATTACTGTGCAATATTACAATGTAATTAGTCTAGGAAATATATTTAAGTATTTACCTTTCATCTACGTATTTTTATACTAATGTTTTATATGTATGTGTATTATTTTTCTACTAATATTTCTCTTATTGTTCCTGCTGTGCTCTGAGCCATTGCATCATAATTTCATTTTTGGAGGAAGGGAAGATACAAGTCACTCCCCCACCACCACCACACTCCTGTTGGTTCTGGAATAAAACCAGCAACCTTTTGGTTCCCCTCCTCAAACAAAAAGGCTATGATAAATATATATCATAAATATCATATTATGTAATTATTTTTATGTATTTATTTGTGTTTTGTCAATTACAATATTTACAGCCCATATTTTTTATATAGACCTTTGTGTGTGTGTGTGTGTGTGTGTGTGTGTGTGTGTGTGTGTGTGTGTGTGTTGTGTTGTGTGTGTGTGTTAGCTACCTGTGGTTTTAAGAATTTTTTTGAGAGTGATCAAAGGATAAAACTTAATTTGTACTGTAATAAGGTTTCAGTATCATGTGCAACGCTTTTATGCTTTTGATGTCTGTTTGAGCTTTTTGTTTGGACACACAAATATAAATGCAATTCAAAACAACAACACCACCCCACTAGATGGCAATAAAGAAGAAACTATCTGCAAACACGAAATTCCGTTTCCGTGGTAATACCCACTCGTTTTTGCCTACAAAAGTTGCATTTGAATTGTCCGAAAACGGGTGGTGAAGAAAAAAACAGTTGTTTTCAGACGTGGACAAGTTTGGAAACGTCATCACGTATGTACGTGCTTATGTCATCACTTCCTTTATCCGGGTAGCCGATAGGTTGGTGAGTTAAGCTTCATTGCTTTAATATGGAAAATGAAGGTATTTTTAAAAAATAAAACAGTGAGATTACAATTAAATGTATGGTATTCGTGTAAATGTAAGATCTAATTGTGTAATATAAAACCTCTGTTTTCAGTATTCCGGGTGTAATGTGTCGGTTTTAGCCGACGTCAGCTAAAGATTAGCTTAGCATTTTTGTTCAGTGTGATGTGGTAGATTTGGTTCTGATATACTGTCTGAATACTGTATTGTGAAAATGTATTAAAAATAATTATTTACTCTGTGGTTAACCCATTCAAAGTGAACACACACACAGGAGGCGCCCAGAGAGCAGTTGGGGGGTCGGTGTTCTGCTCAGCCGTTTATGTGGAGGAAGGGCAGGTGCTGCTCCCTCTTCCACCGCCGCCACATATTTTCCCTGCTGGTTCGGGAATCGAGCCAACGACCTTCCGGTCCCAAAGCTGCTTCTCTAACCATTATGCTACAGCTGCCATCGAATAAGGAGATTATAAAACTCTCCCTGTGGTTTAGTACAATATAGATAAACTTACTAACATGTAATTTGTTTTATGTTTATTGCAGGTGCATGTTTATCTTCTGAGATCTCACTTGGAAGGCAGGTATGATGCTCAGTGACCGTGGGCTCGGTGTGCGTGTGCTGGTGCAGATGTTGTGTGCACAGCTGCTCTGGGGTCGAGCGTGGGGCTCTGAACTCACCTTCGAATTGCCAGATAATGCCAAGCAATGTTTCTACGAGGAAATCACAGTCGGGACGAAATCCACCCTGGAGTTCCAGGTACAACACTCAACTTTACTAAACCTGAAAAGATCCCCCAGTTTGTTCCATCGTGACCCTCGAATCATGATATTAAAGCACGAGTCTGAACTGTCAGTTCCTGACTTCTACATTTTAAGTCCCTCTTATCAAGCAGTCATTTACTAAAGTCATTGTGTGTATAATTACAATTTAGAGAAAGTATAACTCGAAGATATAGGGTCTAATACACGGGGAAACTAAAGCCTATCTCAGCTGATTCTGGGTGATGGTCAGGCAACAACCTGAACAATTCGCCGGTTTATCAAGAGCAGTACTCACAGCTAGTGGCAATTTACAACAGCCAGCTATAGCCGAATGAGCATTTGGTTGCACTGTGGAAGGAAACTCGAATGCACACAGAGGAAACCTACACAATTTCAGGAAAAAAACAGACAAGGGTCATCTTGCTGTCAGGCAGATATGCAGGTATTATCAAATCTATAACTCTGTTTGGATAATATGTGATGAATCACAGCAGCGGGTATTAAGTCATAAGTTGCTAATTGTGAGTTACTGGTAGCATTTTATAGTTAATATCTTGAGTATTAAAATGATACCAATTTTTGTAACGTGAGTGATAGTTTTGGAGTAACTAACCAAAACCTGACAGGAATGTTCAGCCTTTTAAGTGTGTAAATCACGTTTAAAGTTCAACAATTGTCTTCCTTTCGGCTTTTTCCCTTTTACTCGGGAGTCGCCATAGCGAATCATCTGATTCGCACGTTTGATTTGGCAGAGGTTTTTACGTCGGATGCCCTTCCTGTCACAACCCTTTTTAGCAAGGGACAGAAATACGCTGACGGCTTTGCAGCTACTCTTTACGAAAGTCAGCAATGGTTCTTTTACATGCCTCTCACCATAGACAGTGAGAGACATGGCCAGCCTTTGATAACCCAGTTGGCAGCATGTTTAAAGTTCAACAATATATTTAATAATTTCTGACTTAATACCCACTTTGCTGTAATGAATCACATATGACACAGGTGACAAACTCAAGGCCCGTGGCCAAATCCGGTCCACCAACTCATTTTGTGTGGCCTGTCGGAATTTTTAAAGATTGTGATTATCCTACACTCTTTGCATCAACTATTACCATGAAACTTAATTCATCAGCCTTTTCATCCATCCTCCATTCCACTAGGTGGTAGCAGCAGCCTTTTTCAAGTAAAAAGCTGGTCATTCTTGCTTTTAAGCTTTGTCAGAAAATATGAGTAAAGAGGAAAAGAGATCAAATTTCTAAACATTTTGCGATGGATTTCATGTCTAATTTTTAGAACAGATGTTCAGTGATTTATATTTGATATCTTGATCACCTTTAAATTCAGTGTAGTGGCCCTCGGTGGAAATGAGTTTGACACCCCTGACATGTGCTTTAAAATTTATAACTACAAAATTAACTGTAACAAAAACAGTGATATTACTTTCTGGCCTAAAGGTTCGGCTAAGAATTGATGAAGGAGGGAGGGAGGGAGGGAGGGGCGGACTGCATGGCATATGCTCACTTCCCTGACACTCATAGTGTTCGCCAGGCAATCGTGGGTGTCTGTGAACTCATTTGTACGACGAGTGTGTGTTAGACCGCCCCCATATATGCATGCGCCGCATTTTGAAAAGAGGTGGATGGCGCTTCCATGTTGCTGACGCGAATAAACCAGTGTCATTTTTAGCTCGAATTTGTATTTACAGTTTCAGCAGTGCTATACAACAAATTTAAATAAATGTAGGTTAGAATCACACAAGCATTTATATCGATCTCTGATATATAGTTGCCAGAATGAGTGAGACCACGAGCCGGTTAGAGCCTTAGCGTACCACATGATGCTTCAGAATGCATCTGTATGACCTGCTGTGCACGTGCTATCCACCCTCCAGGAAAGTGTTATCCGCCCTCTTGTGTACATGAAGTCACAAACATCCATGTTTAGCCAATTTGCGCATCTCAAACCCTGCGTGCATCTACCTGGATTCGATCTCCATGTTGATAGTTGCACACCGTGAAAGGTGTAAAATAATTTTGTTCCAAAATAAATATAAAAAGTACAGGTTTTTTTTTGAAAGAACCATTTAATATAGTGATTTGTTTGTTTAAAAAAAAACTGTAAATATTACCAAGTTTCATGTTCGTACCATATGAGATAAAGGGTATGTGGGTTTTTTTTAATTATTATTTTTAACCTTAGGGCAGATAAAGACAGTGTATTAGTGCCAGACTGGTTAATAGTTCCTGGGACATCTAATCATGGAAGATTTGTATCTACACCATTGGGAAATATTCATCTGATGAGCTGCCGTTATCTTGCAGGTGAAATCTGTCATTGCAGTAAATGTCCCAATGACAAACCTGCATCTTGTGATGCTGTAGCCTCGGATCTGCTTTGTTATCTTGTTGGTGTTTTGGAGAACTGTGTTGAAATCCACTGTATTTCAAAAGTAACCTTCACTGTAAACTCAGCTATTTGCTCTTGTGGTTCCTGTTCTGTAATCAGAAAAATACTTTACCAGTTGGTACCACTGCAACTCTGCCAGGCTGGAGTTCCGCACAATTTGGTGGTCCCTCTTCTTGTTAGACACACTTTTTGATGGGAAAGTAAACCCAGATTTCATAAAAGATTGCACGAGTCAACACAGTAAATACTTTATGACAAAGTGTTGTTACAAGAAGATTACAAGTGTCTTTCTTGTAAAAAAAAAAGTTACAATAAAAAAAAGCACGTGTTGAAAGCACAAGCAGAAAGTTGCATATGATTCACGTGTATGCAACAGTCAATACAGGGGTAATTTGTATCGGAATAATGGCAGATTATACCATTCATTCATGTAAACCAGGCAGTGTTCTTCTCATGTATGTTCACAGAAGTTTGTTGTGAAGTGTTTTGATTTTGACAAACAGTATTAGTCCTATAAGGGAAATTATTTCCTCTGCATTTGTCCCATCTGAAGTGAGCAGACAGACATAATGAGCGTGTGCGCGCACACACACACACACACGCACACAAAAGCATAAACAGTTGCTCACTTTTTACGTGTATGTGTGCTCACTGTTTAGGTGTCTGCTTGCTTGCTGTTTGTGTGTGTGTGTGTGTGTGTGTGTGTGTGTGTGTGTGCTCAATGTTTGTGTGTGTGTGTGCACGCGTGCGCGCACTGTTTAACTGTTTACATATGTTTTTTTTGTTTTTTTTTTTATTGAGTACACACACGCACACACACACACACGCACACACACGAACAGTGAGCACATATACACCTAAACACATAAACACTTAAACAGTGAACACACACATTGCGGTGTCAGGAGGGCAGTTGGGAGTTAGGTGCATTGCTTAAGGGCACTTGAGCCACTAATGTGGAGGAAGGGCAGGCACAGCTCACTCCTCCACAGCCACACTTTTTTTTTTTTTTTTTTTTTTTTTTTTTTTTTTAACAAGTTTCCAAAGCAACTTCTCTCACCATTAGGCTGTGCCCCCCCACCACCACCACCACCACCACCCCGCCCCAAAAAACCCAAAACCAAAAAAAACTGCTCTCATTAGCATATTAATGCACAACCAGCAGGGTGTTCACATGGCTTCTATGCTTTCCACTTCACCTCATTTAACTTGAATGAGATTTAAAAGTAAATGAGAAAACTTCAGCCAGAGTTTGAGTAATTTGTGAGGAAAGGTTTCACTTTGGTGTGTGGCAGGACTCCGTTCAAACACTCAGCTGATTGAATCTTTCTGATTACTGGTAAATGACTGTTTCTACAGCATATACTCTGCATTCAAAGGGATAAGCCTGTAGTGTTGGCAAGTGTCCGGGGATTTGATTTTTTTTTTTAATCTGACCAACAAGAATGTGTGGTGCACAGTGCTGATTGGTGAAGATCTATGTGACTCGGCATCACACACCCTGGTGAGGTGTAAGCATATGTGGAACTCAACAGAAAATGTATTTGTGTTTTCATTTTATTTTATTGATGAGTTCACTAGTCTATTATCTGAATTGTAAGTATAATATCAGTATACTCTTATCATGGCCATTAACCTCCCTTATATGAACTGGGGGATTCACATCATCTTGCATGTTTCACACAGTCGTGAGAATGAAACAGCAAACTATTCAACATATTTTAGAGTACAGCAGGTTAGAAAATGTCAAAAACCACCTCACAATGAAAATCTACACATGTTCATGATAACAGGAGAGTTTGTAGGGTTTGCCTTCAATTTCACATTTAATTTCATCTCTCCAGCTGATTTGTGAATTGTGTCACACAGCAGATGACAAATGCAGAAACCTGTCTATCCTGAGGGTGTGTCAAACAACTCCACCTGAGAATGTGGAATTTCTCTGATCATGTACTACTTGAGAGTAGCTCATCCGTCTCGTAGAAGTACTGCTTAGTTCACATGCAACTAAAACACAAGGAGCACAATTTTTTTCCTTTTGCGAAATCTCAAATAACATTGAACACGATTGGTATAATACACCAAGTCAGGAATACATCTCTTACATTACACCCTGTACTGGATGCAAACCCTGAGAAAGAAACAATTTAGTAGTCAGTTTCATTAGCGTCGTTTCATGCACTTGAACGTTTAAAGGAGGAACTTGGGTTGCCTTGTTATCTAAACTGGTTAACTTGGGTAGGTGGTACTACTGCTGCATCTTTAAAGAAGTAAATTCAGACACTGATGCTGTATAAGTGCTGATGTCCTGCACTTATAACTCAACATGTAGATCTTTAATTGTGCCATCACTGACCAGAAAAGCAAGTCTGACCTGTTACAGTGTTCTCAATCTCCACCAACATAAAAATGCCTGGACAAATGTAGTTCACTGAGTAAACGCCATGTTAAAACGAAATTATTTTCATGCTGTTATGAGGCTGATTTAACTGAGACTCAAAGTACAAGCTGTCATTCTTGTGGATTCGCCAGCTAGAACTTAACTCCAGGACAACCACCACTGATACTCAGGCCAGCCATAAAAATATCTTTGTTGGCATTAACATGGCCGGTTGAACAGAAATTGTACATAAAATCCCCGCCTGAGCATTCACAGACAAAAAAATATATATACCGGCTGGCTGTGTTGAAAAAAAACGCATGTGCCCCCTATCACATACCGTACTGAAAAGTGACAAAAGTGAAATCAGTATCAGTCACGCCTTGTGATTGGTCAATTTCACCAGTTCGGTGAAACAGCAATTCTCATTGGCCAGTACTGTCTTAACAACAAAGGTGAAGAGCATGATGGAAGGGGACAATGACGAGGCAAAAAACTGTTCTCTGTCACTATTCAAGGTCCCAATGTGAAAATAATAAATAAATTAATGCGTTTCAAATTAAGCAACACATTTGATGACATTTTCGAACAAATACAAGTTAAATATAAACCACCAGCAACAGCGCGGAGCGTGACGAAGGTATTTGTTAGTTGTTGACCGCAATATTAAAAGTTGATCTGTTGACAAAACCTTGATACTCTGTTGATGACAATATTAAAAGAATGTCTGTCTGTCTTCCTTTCGGATTTTTTCCTTTTACTCAGGAGTCGCCACAGCGAATCATCTGATTCGCACGTTTGATTTGGCAGAGGTTTTTACATCGGATGCCCTTCCTGTCACAACCCTTTTTTTAGCAAGGGACACAAACACGCTGACGACTTTGCAGCCTACTCTTTACGAAAGTCAGCAATGGTTCTTTTACATGCCTCACACCACAGACAGTGAGAAACATGGCCCGCCTTTGATAACCCAGTGAGCTGCACTGGGGGTGACAGTGACAACCTTGTGGAGAGTGGGACTCGAACCCCCAACCTTGGGATCAGCGATCCAATATTAAAAGAATAAACTTTGAAATTCAGTATGTTGATTTCAAATACAGTGGTACCTCACCTGATGAAATTAATCTGTCCAAAAGTGGTGTTGGAACTCGAGTGTGCATGTGTGTGTGTGTGTGTGTGTGTGCGTGCGCGCGCGCGTGTGTGTTGACCATGTCTTCTTGGCAGAGTTTTATTCTTACAAATGTTTATGCAAGGTTAAAAGCCTGAGCCAAAAAATAAAGTTGCAATGAGCACTCTCAAAAAAGTCACGAAACAACAGTAACTGTCCTTTGTGCGTGCTAGAACTCCGTGGCGAACAATGGGTCGAAGGAACACGAAAAGCATCATGTGTATTATGGAGATGCACCTCCCACCTAGCCAATGGAAGGCAGCTGTGTCATGGGTATTATGGAGATGCAGCTCTCTCCTAGCCAATGGGACGCCTGCGGGGCGGGATTTGTGAGATAGCCAGTGGGAGGGAGGCCAGCGGGGCGGGATGTTGGGAGATAGCCAATGGGAGAGGATTGTTTGAATTTTTGAGTGGAGTGTGAATGGTGTGTTTCGTAACGTGAATTTGTTTTGTATCCAGGGACAGAAATTTTAGGTAAATGTGTTTCGTAACCTGGATTTTTCGTTTATTGGGTCTTTTGTAAGGTGAGGTACCACTGTATAAGATATTTATTTCATTCTACTGTGTTTACAACATCAAATAATAATATAGCATGATGTATGAAAAAAAAACTTCCCACGAATCCCGGGTGGCCTGCACAGGCAAAAAATAAATTTCCTCCCTTCCGGGTGAATCTTTTTTTTTATCATGTTATTGCCAACAAAGAATTTTTTAAGCCTGCCCTCAGGTGCCACTCAAGGTCCTGAATAACTGATTTTAGGGCAGTATCAGGGTTTTAGAACAGGGCTCGATTCGAACTTTGGGTAGTTTTGAGGTTGATCATAGTATTGTGAAATACAAAATAGTTTATAGTGGAAAGAATGGGATGCTGCGGTTTATTTTCCTCTGAACAGCTTTGGTCCTTAAAATGCTCTTGTTGTTAAAGGTTGCCTTTTTCAGAGGGATCAGGCTGTTCTCATATAATTTGCATACAATAATCGACAACAAAAGGGGTTGGTCAACTTTTAAACCCTGTAACAAGAAGTGGAATTAAAATCCACCCACTTGACTGTTTTTGATAGGTGTTAGCATTGCATGTCTTTACCTGTTCCATTTGGACACTCAAGTGTACCTGTGGTGAGTTAATGTCATTCAGTATTTAAAATGATCACGTATAACCTCAGAGGTTCCTTTCGGCAACATCAGTCCATGACCATTTCAAAGCGAGTGAGTGTTACGCCTCTCGGCATGCTTGCAGGCATATTGCCTCTCTGATTGGCTGTTCCAGTCTGATAGAGCAGAGACACAACCTCGCTGGATTGACTGGACTTAATGACCGACCCGTAGAGCATAATACATTATTGGCCAGTGCTGAGCTAACCATTATTGACGACGGGGAAAGCCGTTGCAGCAAAACGTTGGCTGCATGAACCATTTTAGATTTACCGTAACACTCACCTCTGGTAGCGTTCTCATCCTCAGAGTCACTAGAATGTGATGTCTCACTGTCTCCGCAAGAGACTCCTCCCTCTCTGGTTCAAGTCGGTCACCATTTACACCCATTTTCTCCAAATTGCTGCCATAGTTTTTTTTTTAGTTTTTTTTTATCACCTTCAGTGTTTTGTTTGCTGAATTTATGTGCTTGTTTACTTTCTCTAGCTAACGCTGCCCGAAGTGTTCACGTCACTTTGAGGGAAAAATGACGGCTAACCATTGGTTCAGTCCCTGTTGGTAATCCACAGGCTAGAATTACCCAGTTTTGTGCTTTGTATGGTCATTTATGCCAAAATAATATTACATTGTGGGAAGTGGTGGCCTGGTGGTCAAAGGTGCTGGATCGCTGATCATATGGTTGGGGGTTCCAGTCCCACTCTCTGCAAGGTTGGCACTGTCGCCCCCATGCAGCTAACTGGGTTATCAAAGGCCAGCCATGTCTCTCACTGTCTATTGTGAGAGGTTCATGTACAAGAACCATTGCTGACTTTCATCAAGAGTAGCCGCATAGCCATCAGTGTGTTTCTGTGCCTTGCTCAGGGTTGTGTCAGAAAGGGCATCTGATGTAATAACCTATGCCCGATCGAATATGCAAATCATTAATATGACTTCCATGAAGATGGAGGCAGATGATTTGCTGTGGCGACTCCTGAAAGGGAACAGCTGCAAGGAAAAGAACATTACGTATGCAAAAATTATGCTGTGAGAATGACTGATAGCGCTATTCTAAGTTACCCACAGAAACCAAACCAACAACTATTAATAAGATGATGATGAGTACAGTTATTAATAAAGGACTTCACCCACAGTTGGCTCAGATAGGCTCTAGCTTCTCAGCAATCTTAGCATAGTAAAAGAGTTTAATGAATGAATGTGTTCCCATGACTACTGTTGTTGTGCATAGGTTGTCACCGGGGGTCACTATGATGTTGACTGTCGTCTGGACGATCCAGATGGTACCGTCCTGTACAAAGAAATGAAGAAGCAGTACGACAGTTTTACGTTCACTGCCGGGAAGAACGGAACGTACAAGATCTGCTTCAGCAACGAGTTCTCCACCTTCACACACAAGACGGTCTACTTTGACTTTCAAGTCGGTGATGATCCTCCACTGTTCCCCAATGAAAACCGAGTGACTGCACTAACGCAGGTGTGTAATTTCCCAGGCCCAATAAGGAAGAGGGTTATTCAGTGTTTGATAAATCACTGATATCGTTGTGTTAGTCTGTGTGTAGATTTCTGACTCGGGTTCCGATTCTCTCTCTCTCGATCAGATGGAATCTGCATGCGTCTCCATCCACGAAGCCTTGAAGTCTGTGGTCGACTACCAAACCCATTTCCGGCTGAGGGAAGCTCAGGGACGCAGCAGAGCAGAGGACCTGAATACCAGGGTGGCTTTCTGGTCCATCGGGGAGGCGTTTATCCTCCTGGTGGTCAGCATCAGCCAGGTGGTTTTGCTCAGGAGCTTCTTTTCAGACAAGAAAACCACTACAACCCGTGTTGGATCGTAACATCTTCAAGTCATTGTTATTTTTGATGTCATGTGTACACACACTCACATGCACTCACACACACACACACACACACACGCACACACATAAGGGACTGAAGGTTGCTGCCATGGTTCATTCACCAATTTTAAAGCTACATATTTAATGTTTATGTAAAAATATATCAGTTTGGCTTCACATATTTTAGGCTTTAGTTTGGATCAACGTTCTTCACAGAATATTTCAAGTGGTCAGAAGCAAACCTCTTAATTTATTGTGTGGGTGTGTGTAATTTTTACACTGCTTTGTATAATTTGTGGAAATGTGGGTGGAGCTACTTAACACACACTTAGCTCTGCAGATCTGGTTGTGAACTCATCTTGACTCTTGTGGTGGTTCGAGATCAGCGGTAGGACTTCAGTGTTAAATGACTATGATGGAACACTTTCAGAAACATGTTTGAAGCACGTTCAGATTACACATGTTCCTTTTTTTGCGTTTGGATGAAAGTGTTAAGTTTGTGTTAGGTTTTTCTCTTAAATCATTTTTGTTCTGATTTCTGCTTGCTGGCGCTCGGCTGTTACATTCTTTAAATAGGCTTATTTTGAACGACTGTATTTTTCACATTGTTAAAAGGTTAATTCTCAAAAGGTTCAAGACCATCACATAAAACACAAAAATAATAGAGAATTAAAGGAGAAGGCAGAACTTGTTAAAAGTTGACCTCATTCAAATCTATAAATAAATATCTTGATATTTGCAGAATTTTAGGCCAATAATTTTACATTTTAAGAATTTTTTGGGAAGTTGTTTGAAAAACAGAGTCTCAGAATGATGAAGGTGGCATCGAGGCCCAAGTTAACATAAACAAGTACACAGTTTTATGGCAGCATGGTGATGTAATGATTAGCACGTCCATCTCATATCAAGAAGGTCCAGGGTTCGGTTCCCAGGCTTCTGTGTGGAATTTGCATGGACTCCTTGTGGTTGTGCAAGTTCCTCAGGGAACTCTGTTTATATTTTTCTCTTGACAGTCCATAGATATGCATGTCAGGCTAACTGGCTGTTCCAAATTGCCCCTATATTGGTGTGTGTGTGTGTTTGCCCTGCAGTGGTCTGACATGCTGTGCAGGGTGTACCCTGCCATCACTCAGTGCTGGCAGAGATAAGCTCCCTCGCCCCCTGCAACCTCAGTAAGATGAAGTGAAAGGGAAAAAGAGTTGAGCGAAATACGGCCGTGGAGAAAAATGAAGACCACTTTTTATGGATATTCCCTTTATCACTGGTCTCTTAATTTTTTTTTTTCCTTTTTCCGTGCAGGATTTTGATTTTTTTTTTTTTTTTTTTTCATGCTATTATTGACAGATTTGTGTCATAGGCTTTGAAGATTTATACAACTATGATAACTTGGGCCCTGATGATGTCATCAGTCTGAACATTAGTTTAAAATTAACCACGTGTAAACTTGTAATAATAGCAACTATCAGTCTACGATCTTGGTTCAGATTAACTTTCTTCCTTCTCCTTTAAAAGATAGAAGCATGTATTTTGAAAGCAGACGTTAAAAATGAACCATTAACTGATTTATGGGCTGGGGGAAACATCACGGCGGTTGCCAGATTTTCCAGATGGTTTGATGCTGAGTCTCATCACACGATGTTAAAAGTTTATTTTGACTGTAAATACAGTTTCTATCGTTCGCTTTTATCAAGTGTGGTGTTGTTATTAATCACGTGTTGGGAGCACTGAAGCCCGGAACTGCACGATGGCTGGTCTTGGTTGCGAAATCAGAACAGAAATTCCAACCGTCTGGCTGGACAACTTAATTTGTGCAACAGATTTGTTCAGTAATCAGTCGGATATAAAATCGAGGTTTTCACATCACTTTTTTTTTTTTCCTAAAAGCATCCATATGTTGACACGCCAAATTAAAACCAATTGGTTTACAAAGGGAGGCTGCATGTACACTGGTGGACTTAATATTGGGATTTTTGTGGTGAAAGCTTTGAAAGAATTATGCTTCAGGCTAATGGAAATTAACGCGAATTAAGTGTGGGTTAAGTAGCAGATTTTGGGTTGTTGATTATGGATTGATTAGACATGCTCGTTTTCTCTTTTCTTTTCTTTCATTAAACTGGCTCCCAAGGATCGATACTTTGTGTGCTTGCCTTGCAGTGGGTTTCCTTTTCTTTCATTTTTACCGCGCATTTGTTTTTTGTCAGTAATCAAGAGTTCATAGATTGCCTTTGTATGGTTTATGACCTCCAGAGAGGGAAATAGAGAGATATGGTATACACAATCAATAAATATGTGAAACACGTTGTGTTTTATGACTGCAGTCTGTTATACCAGGGGAGTCCTGATCCTGGTGATCTACCTCCCGAAAGATTTTAACTTCAGCCTGAATGGGGACCATCTGACAAATCCAGTCATCCCTTTCAGACTTCATTTCCAGGTCTTAAGTCTTAATGAGCACACAGAGCTCACCAGACCTGCCGATGTCATTGTTAAAAGTATGGTTTTGATGTATGCTTTCCCTTGTTTCCACATTTCAAAGAAACTTAAATAGTTTTAGCTGTAAAACAGAAGTTCTTTTATTGGGTGATCTGTGATAACATACTTATAAATTAACTTCTGCTTCAATAAAATATGATTGCAATGATTGTTTCAAACAACTGCCTGACCTGGGCCAATATCCACTGAAGCGGAACCCTGAGGTCCTGTTCAGTTCATCTGATCAAGAAGACAGTCTTTGGCAACCAAGAACGAATCACATAAACACAACTCACAACAGCACAGCACAATTTCGGACGAACTTAAAGAAATTAAAAGTTTAAAATAAAACATTCTGCAACTGAAATCATTCTAAAGTGACTTAAAATATTGCCTGTAAAGACATCTTCATTGAATATTGATTTCAAGTAATGCAATTAAAGAATACATTTACAAATGTTCCACTATTTCTTGTCTAATTTGGACTTAATGTACAAGTGTGTGCAAGTCTATCGCTCTGATAATGTGTACACCAGCAACAGGATCAAGAGCCTCTCTTGACTGGGAGGTGTTTATGTTCTGGCGAGAGGAATTTAGTATGTTCTCTGATCAGTAGCTTTATATCCTCTACAACTCAAGTGGTGCCTGTGATATTATACCCTCCCGATCACTGAGCTCCATCTGAAAACACCAAATACCTGAAATTATTTGTGCCTGTTTTGAAATAATTTGTCCAAGTTCACCCTGTAAGGAGCATGATCAATTAACCAAACATAATTAATATGTTCTAAAGGGATTTTTTTTTTTTTTTTTTTTGCTTGATGATTGGTAACTTAATTGAAATAATTATTTCAAAGTACTATGGCATAATAAAGAAAAATCAATTTCTTAGATCATATTATTGAATCGGAAAATTTAAATTTTAAATAAAAATTTAAAAGAATTTAAATGGTAGTGATTTCGTAATACAGGGATCCCTCACTTTCCACAGTGAATCGAGACCGAGGACTTCCTCCCGCAACTGCCGATTTCTGCGAAGTAGGATCGACCGCCCTGACTGACGTATACATACATGTATATGTATATAATATCAATAAATACATAGTCAACACTGTAAATGCGTATAATAACAATTAAACGTTCAAAAATAATGCATATGATGTAAATAAAATATATATACACATACAGATGCACATGCACACACACTCAGATGTACACTTGTCATAAATTTTTTTTTATTTTTTTTTTTTACATAATTGGCCTTGTTTTTCTTTATGAATATTTCTGAAAAACCTGCAATGCAATGAAGCACGAAGTAGCGCTGTATCACTTCAGCACCAATACCTGTGGAAGGATGCTCTTCTGTGTTCAGAGATTTTGTTTGTCACAAATCCCAGAATAAGGAAATACTGGTGGAGGCTCGACTGAATAACAGATCATGAATGAGGAACAACGTCTCGTCTACACATCCCAACCGACACAAGCCAAATGTGGGGTACACCCTGAACAGCTCGCCAGAGCATCGCAGGGCGAACACACATATAACCATTCACAATCACATGGGGTCAATTTGAAACATCCAGTGAGTCAAATGTGCATCTTTGGGTTACAGTAGGAAACCTGAAGTAAACCCCATGCAAGCATGAAGAGAACACAACACAGAAACCCCCCAAGGCTGGGAATCGAACCCAGGACCTTCTTGCTTTGAGGTGGACGTGCAAATCCACTGCAATACCCCACGTACATAGGACTCTGTGAAACACTCCATTTGTGCGGATGAAACACCTGGAGTCTACCTGTTCAACCGTTCATGAAGGCATCAGTTTGTCTGCGGCCACAACTAGCGCATGCGCACGAGCATGAACTCAATGACACAGGGGCGTGGCTAAGATGTTGAGTCTGAGAGACGATTCCGCGATATCCACCTTGCTTTAAGGAAATAATTATTATGTATCCGCCCTGAATGCTTGAATCGATTATAAGTATTAAAATAAAACACAAAAGCAAATACAGTATCGATAAATAGTCCACCACTCCTTGGTGTATAATTAAGACTTGTATATCAATTCTATATATTGTGAACATGCTTCTCTGCGTTTATAACAATGACACCTTTCAGTCTTTCGATTATTAGTCCTCAGCGCAGAGTCATTGTGAGTAACTTTTCAAGTGTTCAAATGTCGTGACTACAAAAAATATCTTGTTTACGTTTGCCTCGACGTGGTGTTGAGACCGGTAATTTCTGATTGGCTCGATTGAACGCCAATCATTAAAGAGGCGGGAGTAATGTGACTTTAACGGGAAGCTGCTGATCTGTTAGAACGCCCACCGTGGTGCACTTCCTTATTCGTCGTGAGGAAAGGAAAGTATCGTGGAAGAACAAGACATAAAATAAATAGGCACCGAGAAGACATTCGAGGTTGTGTCTGTACTCTGAGGGGATTGTTTATTAATTAAGCAAACACTATAGTTCTACTATTTCCTCACAGTATTCAGCGACAGTCGTTAAAGCTAGCTGAGGCGAAGGCTAAAGCTAAGCTAAAATAAGCTAAGCTAGGTGAAGCTGTGAGCTAAGCGGGGGTGGCGAGCTGTGAGCTGCGGTCGGATTCCAGCACAGCGGCGGCTTTAATTTTACCTGAAAATAAGTTGTGTTTATTCGGCAAAGCCACACGTTATGATGAGAAATCCACTCACGCCGGTGGATTTGAGCGTCGCGCATGCTGTCATGGTTCTGTTAATCAACTGAGGGAACACCAAGCAGTGAATTTAGCTTCGACCGACATCAAGGAGCAACAACGACAAGGTAGAAATCGGCCACTTTCTTCCTTTGCTCATCTGAAAAGAGCTCATGTTTACTGGCTAGAAGAAGAAAATACAATTGTACTTATATCTTCTGGAAATCTAAGTTTATTGTCCTCGGATTATAAAACGGCAGTATTTTATTGACACTGTGACGAATGTTGTAAAGATTTTTGGAATTTGGCCCTATACCTTTTTAACTAGCTAACTACATTTACTAAACAAACCAGTTAATATTAGTCTGTCAGGTTTCTAGCTGTGATAGAAGAAGCTTTCATTGTGTCATTTTGTTATGGTTTAACTTAAAATATATTTAACAAGATTTCTGAGAAGGTACTTTGTTAGCTAAGTAAATATAAATCGAATCCTTGCCTGTTCTTTTGGATGTAAAGGTATTGATTATTTGTGTTAAATGCACATTAAGTTTGATTCATGCATGTAGTTCAACACATCCAAGAACTCGGATGATGTTTATTTTTGTTGTGTTCAATTTTCATCGCTTGTCTGTAATGTAATGCTTTGGATCACCCTGATGTCTTGTGTTTTCTTCTCTCCTTTTAGGAGGAAGGCAAGCACCTGATGCTATGGATTTAAAAACTGCTGTATTCAACGCAGCCCGAGATGGCAAGCTCAGACTGCTTCAGAAGTTGTTGGAGAATAAAACCGACCATGAGGTTACAAACCTGATGTCTGAGAAAACCAACGGTGCGACGCCGCTGTTAATGGCAGCACGCTACGGGCATCTCGATTTGGTCGAGTACCTCCTGGAGTGCTGCTGCGCCCCCGTTGAAGTCGGGGGTTCTGTCAATTTCGACGGGGAGACCATCGAAGGCGCCCCGCCGCTGTGGGCCGCGTCGGCAGCCGGACACCTCAAGGTAGTGCAGTCACTCTTGGGTCATGGTGCGTCTGTCAACAATACAACACTCACGAATTCTACTCCTCTGAGAGCCGCTTGCTTTGACGGCCATCTTGACATCGTCAGGTATCTGGTGGAACACAAAGCTGACTTGGAAGTGGCCAATCGTCATGGCCATACTTGCCTCATGATCTCTTGTTATAAGAGCCATAAAGAGATCGCGCAGTATCTGCTGGAGAGAGGTGCTGATGTTAATAGGAAAAGTGTCAAAGGTAAAGTTCAACTACAAATCAAATGTTGCAGTGTGACCTGTTTGAAGCAATATATCAGTTTTAGAAATGTTGTTTTATTCTCTCTCTCTCTCTCTCTCTCTCTCTCTGTCGTGTCTTATCTCTTGCTGAGAGTCCAGTTTGTGCTGAATCAGTTAAGTGTAACTTTCACTAATGATGTGATGTCATGTAACCATGAACCTCTCTGCGTCCTGTAGGTAACACCGCCTTACACGATTGTGCTGAATCGGGAAGTTTGGAGATAATGAAAATGCTTCTGAAGTACGGTGCCACAATGGAAAAGGACGGCTATGGAATGACCCCTTTGCTCTCAGCCAGCGTTACTGGCCACACAAACATAGTAGACTTTCTGACCCAACACCCTCAAACGAACAAAATGGAACGCATCAGTGCTTTAGAATTGCTGGGTGCTACTTTTGTGGACAAAAAGCGAGACCTCCTGGGAGCTTTAAAATACTGGAAGAGAGCCATGGAGATGCGATACAGCGACTGCAACCACATTCTGTTTAAAGGAGAACCTAAAGAACTTATAATGGCGTATGACTACGCGAAAGAGGTCGGAAGTATGGAAGAGCTGGACAGTTTGATCTCAGATCCAGATGAGATGCGAATGCAGGCTCTCCTTATTAGGGAACGCATCCTCGGCCCATCGCATCCAGACACATCCTACTACATCCGGTACCGAGGTGCTGTCTATGCCGATTCAGGGAATTTTGAGCGGTGCATCAACCTGTGGAAGTATGCCCTGGACATGCAACAGAATAACTTGGACCCGCTCAGTCCGATGACAGCCAGCAGCTTGCTCTCATTCGCCGAGCTTTTTTCTTTCATGCTGCAGGATCGTGCCAAGGGCCTCCTGGGGACCTCTGTGTCTTTTGATGACCTTATGGTCATCCTTAGCAAAAGCGTGTTGGAAATTGAGCGCGCCATGAAGCAGCGACAGCCCGGACCAGACCCTGCTCAGCTCAGCAAGGCACTCGCAATCATCCTGCACCTCATCTGTTTGCTGGAGAAAGTTCCGTGTACGGTCGAGCAGGACCATTTCAAGAAAGAAACCATTTACAAGTTCCTCAAGCTGCACCCGTGCGGAAAAAACGGGTACAGCCCCCTCCACTTGGCGGTGGACCGAAACACGACGTGCGTCGGCCGCTATCCCGTCTGCAAGTTCCCTTCTTTCCAGGTGACTTCCATCCTTCTGGAATGCGGCGCTGACGTGAACTGTCGTGATGAAGATAATAACAGTCCTCTGCACGTAGCTGCATCCAACAACCACCCTGACATAATGAAGCTGCTCATCGCCGGTGGCACGCACTTTGACAGCACCAACTCCTTCAGGCAGACTGCATGTGACCTGCTGGATGAGAAAGAGATGGCTAAGAACCTGATTCAGCCAATAAATCACACCACACTGCAGTGCTTGGCTGCTCGCACCATCATCAAGTATAATCTCACGTATAGGGGAAATATTCCAGAGAAGCTGGAGGCTTTTGTGCTCCTGCACAGATAATGACTAAGATGCTGTCAAAGCTGGTTTTAAAAAGTGTCTGAGTCCAGAACTCATTTTGAGTTCTCGTTCTTCACATGTATGGTTTGTACAGAATAAGGAGTCTGTCAAAAAAAAACTTTGAGTATAGATCATCTCTGGTCTGTGGGCATGGTTGATTAGTTTCTCCCGCGCAGTGCTTATTTCTTGCTGTTTATTGACCCTTGTATTGTTTAGTTGAGGGTTTTTTTTTTGTTTGTTTGTTGTTGTTTTTTTTTGCGCGCGAAAGTTTGCCTGATCCCCCTGCTTTGTATTTTTCACTATGCAAAAGTGCTGGGATGCGTCAAACTCGATTCCCCCCTTTATCTCGCTGGCATCTGCACAATCCTAATGTATTGCTACTGTTTTTTCCGGAGTCCATGGTTATGCCGTCATTTCATAATTTTTGTCGATGTTGCGGGACAGGAATGCACTCGTTACTCCCTTTCGAGCATACAGAAGCTTTACCATGTGGTTGACGTTCTGTGAAAACCGTAAGTGCTTTATTTCTCCTATGCACAGCGTAAGATGTTGCGACTGTTCCATGTTCCCGAACTGGTGCCATTGGTTTCCAACTGCCTGATGACCGTTATAATTCTCACCACTCTTCTTTAACGTGGCTGCAAACCCGCAACCAAAAAATTTTTTTTTTTTTTTTTTTTTTTTTTTTTTTTTTTTTTTTTTTGAAATAAGGAGCTTATTTTAGTAATCCTCTGAATCTAATTGTTTGAGATGAGATCTAATTTAAAACAAACTCTTGGATCAAGTTTCTTAGTTTACCGAGTGTATTATGTGAAATGGATGCTAATCCGCTCAGAGCGGTGGTTCACGGAATTGATTTTCCTTATTTTGAACAATATTTGTAAGATACAGAGTCATTCATGGATAAATTCTTATTCTAGATCCAGTTTTGCTGAAAACAAGGGCTTTTCGTACTTTGGCACACACTTCACAAGCGGATGAAACAAATGTACAGTCAAAGCTATCAGAAAACTTGCACTTTATTGCAGTGAAGTTTTGAAATTTCTTTTTCCAATGGCTTGTCAATGTTCCCAGAGCATATTTAACAATAAACCTCAGTTGCACTTCTTTTATTCTTTTTTCACTTTGGTGGGGTTTTTTTAATTGTTGTTTTTCTCCTTCCTGAGCCTGTAAACCAACATCAGCACGTTTTTCCCGGTGACTGTTTCAGTCTCATCAGGTAAACCCCAGACTTGTGCTACTTCCGTGTATCGTAAGCTTGCACAGTCATGCAGTGTTCCCAAGTGATTCATGTTGGACCAGTTACACATCATGTGTTACTTTAGATTGTGTCCGCCTTTGCACTTTGAACACAATCTGCTTATTTATTTCCCTGTTTTTTTTTATTTCCTTCTCCTGTGTATACCTGTGGATTCCAAAAAAAGTTAACTTAGTGTGACAAATTTTTAAGAAATGCTTCATTAATTATACATCAAAAAAGTCTTATTTTCCTTTCGGCTTTTTCCCTTTTTCAGGGGTCGCCACAGCGAATCATCTGTTCGCATGTTTGATTTGGTTCATAGGTTTTTACGTCGGATGCCCTTCCTGACACAACCCTTTAGCAAGAGGCAGAAACACGCTGACAGCATTGGTTCTTTTACATGCCTCATACCATAGACAGTGAGAGACATGGCCGGCCTTTGATAACCCAGTTATTGCACTGGGGGGGCAGTGACAACCTTGTGGAGAGTAGGACTCAAACCCCCAACCTTAGGATCAGCAATCCAGCACCCTTTATCATCAGGCCACCACTGCCCTGTATACATCTATAAAGTGTGTGTTCAAAATACATTTCCAGAAACTCCATGTCAGCTTCAAAAACTTTTATTTATTTGTTGATTTATTTATTTATGTTGGAAGTTAAAAGGGTATTTGACAAATGTAGAGTAGGATTTTGGTACTTAGAAGAAGAAGATTGCTAATTTAATGACTTTTTAGGCAATTGAATTTAGAAGAATATCAGCATTCAAATACATTTGAATTGGAAAATCTCAAAGGACATTTTAGTACGCACCCTCCTGTCATGCATAGTGTTGCCTCTTTTTTTTTTTTTTCTTTCGTTCTTTTTCTTTTCCCACCTTTTTCCTCAGTTTGTTTTTATTTTTTCATTGTGTGACGCGTGACGTTCAGCCTACTTCACCGTGTCTTTAAATAGCCATCAGTAACACCCCACTGAAAACGTGGCCTACATTGCAGGTTTGACACAAGTACTTTCCGAGGTGACCGATTCAATTCCGACTCTGAACTGATTATAGCTTGATGTCTTGGAATGCACATTCGCTGCAGTTGCCACTTCAAGCGCTCTGCTCCTTGTATTCAGTCTGATGAACATGAAACAATACAGAGGTGTGTCGTACATTCTGTCACATCTTGGTGTTTCGTGTTTATCAGACTGAATACAGAGGTTCGTACATTCTGTCACAGATGCCCTTAGATGATTATGATGATGATAACCTGCCCAAACGGTCAGGCATTTTATTTCCTCTATCAAGAATGGAGTTTGTGTCTCTGCCCACGATAACGCAAATACTAATGGGCGCGTTTCCACAAAATTTTAACTAAATCTGCGTCATGGGTCAACAAAGAACTGGTTAAATTTTAGGTGTGAACAGGCTCAACATCCAGATCAGGTTTGAAGGATGTTTTTCTAAGCATTGTGCAAGAAGGTGAAAATCACTCGGTATGTGCCGTGAGTAAAAAAAAAAAAAAAAAAAATTGCAGAGCAGGGTGTGAGGGGGAACCGTAATTATTGTTCTTCCACTGTACACAGTGTAGTGACGATGAGGATTATTTTGCGAGCTTGGTGGAGGTCTGGACTCTGATGCATTTCTAGTTTTAAATTCACTGTGTGGAGTCCTTTTTAAAAGCAGAACACAACAGGATTGGGGGGTATCATTAAAAAAAAACAGATCCAAAAAAAAAATGAACTGTTTAATTACAAAGACATGAACATAGAAACTGATAGTATTCATACCTAGAGTAGGGTGGAGTGAAGCACATTAAACTTGTGCTTTTCTTTTCTATTCACAGTCACAAATAAACTTGACTTGATTTCCTCTAATATATTTACAGTAAAAACGGTACTAATATGGGAAACATTCAAATTCGACCTATTACTGTGAGTGTAGAACAGATGACATACCACACTGCAGGATGTGCTGCATACTTTAGAATTAATGATCGTAATAATAAATTCCTCTTATTAGCAAGTGATCTATTTTTTCCTTTTTTTTTTTTTTTTTTTTTTTTAAGTGCAATTAAATTGTTTACCGAGCTAATATGCTAGTATGTTCCAGGGTTGCACTGTGAGAGCATTTGATCTCTCTGCCGCACATGTGACGCACACAAGCAGCTGTTAGGGATGTAAGAGAGGATTGCTTTCTATAGTGAGGTCTCACTTGTAAGCCCTTGCCAAGGCCACTCATCCCCTGGGATTTATTCTGTGGTGTGTGTTTACGCCACGTTACATTTACCAAGCTACACGGAGTTGGTCAAAATAACTCCAAGCTGTCATGAGAAAAATCAAAAAAATTCGGTGGTGTTTTTCAGTGACATAATTGTAAATGCTTGAATGTCACTGCAACGACACTTTTTTTGGGGGGGGCTGCTGCAGCAAACCTTTTAAGAAGAGAGCAGGTAATTCTCAGGTACGAGTTGTTTCATGATGCGGGGGGGGGGGGGGGGGGTTGGTGGTGTTTACCTTCTAGACATTTTAAAACTGGATAGCTGCTGATTGTCAAAGTGAATCACAATAGCTGAACCATTTTGTGTCATGAAAGAAAATATTGAGGGTCTTTGTGTGTTTCTTGTTCGAGGCAGATTGATTCAAGGCACAAGTCGTGATTGTGCTGTCTTTCTTTCTTGAGCAGGGGTTGCAGTCAGCTGTTTTACAAAGGAATACTTTGAGCGGACTTGTGCTTTTTACCTGAGGATTATTGGAATGATATTTAAGTGTATTGAAAGTAAAGTCCTCCAAACTCTTCTGTTCCATTTAAAATATGTATATTTTCATCATCGGGTGGTTTTTACTTTCGTCCACCAGGTTGCAGTCTGTTGAAATGCATTCAAGGATTTGCATCAGCCAGTTTGAAAAAGCTGTTGTTTGTAATCCGATGTAGTCATGTGAGAGTGCGAAATCATGATAGTGGCAACAATAACTTTGCACAGATATTAAATGAACACATCAGATGTAAACTAATGGACTGGATAAAATTAACCAAGAGACGATAATCACACCGACATACCAAAATACTACACTCGGAGCAGTGGGCAGATAGATCGTGACAGCCGGTGAGCGGTTGGGGTTAGGTGCCTTGCTCAAGGCACTACAGTCGAGAAGAACTGAGATGAGGAGATCCTCTGCCCACCAATACATTTGTCCTGTCTATTTAACATTTAGGAATCGAACCAGTGACCTTCCAGTTATAAACCTGCTCTGACTATCAAGCCACGGCAGCCCCAATGAACAACACAGGTGGCAATTATTTCTTCGATGATACTCTTACCTGACTTTTTACAGCGTGCCCCTCTTCTGGAGTATTTGTCACCATCTGACCCCCTCACCCCAAAGACGGTCTTTAATAACAGTACTGCGTTTTGATGTGTATTAGCATACATCGCATATGCATGCTTTTAATAAAAAAGTGAAAGTCTGTTGGGATTTTTACACCTAAGCCGACTGTCTCATCAGGCCGGTACTTCTCCCCGGTTTCCGTAGTGTGAAGGAACCAGGAGTTCAACTCCTCCTGGATGAGACGCTAGTCCATAGCAGGTTACCTTCCCAGTATATTTTTACTGGTACCCATTTATACTGCTGGGTGAACAGAGGCACACTTGTGGATAAGACCTTGCCCAGGGGTGTTAGCACAGTGGGGGTCTGAAGTGGGATTGGAACACACAACCTCTCGATCATGAGCGCAGCACCCTAACCACTATGCCACCGGCCCCAAGCTTTTAATAAGTTTGGGTTTAATACCCCGTTAAGGAATGAATCTGGTGTCTTCCTGTCAAAGATCATTACAATCTCTTCGAGTTTTTCTTTGGAAACGTCTGTACTATATTTCTGTATGCTTCTGAACAGAAGTTTTTTAAACATACCTGCTCTTCAGAAAGACAGACTTAATATCCGGGTCCAACATGAGCTCTTGGGACACATCCAGGCTGTTCTTGGAACGTTACTGAGCTGTCTTGCAGCACTGCTAGGTGAGATATGCATGTGTGCTGCTAGCAGCAAGACTAGGATTTCACTGACCCAACCAAAATGTGAGTAAACAATCTCACAAACACCTTCACCGTGAGGCCTGATGCGCTTTTATGCTGCAAGATTATCAATCTATGTATACAAAGAGAAATGTTCTGGTTAGCACATGCAGCTTACAGAAAAAAAAAGAAAAAAAAAATCCTGGTAAGGCCTGAGCTCAGTCCTAATTGTGAAGTCTACATGTTTTCTCTGTGCCTGAATCGGTTTCCTCTGTGTGACGGACTCTAGTTTCCTCCCGCAATTTAAAGACCTTCATATTGGGTGAACTGGCTTGAATGAATTGCCCCTTGATATCTGTGTGTGTGTGTGTGTGTGTTCTGGGATGTAATGATGAGCTGTTCACGGTGTACCTTGCCTTCACTCAGTGATGGCTGAGATAGGCTCTAGCCTCTCCACAGCCAGAGTACAAATAAGTGGTTCAGGAAATGAACAAATGAAGACAAATGTTGTTATAAAATATTGATGGAATGAACAGCTGCACTGACTTTGTGGGGGGGGGGTCCTGGATCAGAATGTGTTTATTACCAAGTTCATCGTTTGCTCAACCACTTATTCCTGCTAGGGTTGTGGGATGGCTGGTGCCTATGTCAGCCAACACTGGGCAAAAGTGGGATGCATCCTGAACAGTTTGTCAGACAATTACAGTGTAAGTATCACACCGACGGGCAATTTGGAAAATCCAATAAGCCTAAGTTGTATGGCTTTGGACTGTGAAAGGAAACCCAGGTCAGCACAGAGAGAACACGCAACCTCCACACAGGAACGCCCTAACGCAGGACTCAAACCAAGGACCTTCTTGCTTTGTGTGTGTGTGGGGGGGTGTAATCAAACCAGTGACCATTAGGTGACCGCTGCCACCATTTTTAATAGAATTTTTATATGAATTTTTTTTTTTAAAGTGCATCTATCGGCAATGGAAACACCAACTGTTTGAATTGGAGACTGTAGACTGAAAGGGTTGGTGGTGTAGCGCTTAAGTGCTCGGCTCATGATTTAGAGGCTGCAAGTTTAAATCCCGTCAGAGCCCCACTGTGCGAATTCCAAATTCTTGAACCGACTGGACAAAATATGTGGTGGAGTGAAGTGAGTACCAACCCCACTTTCACATTCATAGTGCCCTTGAGTAAGGTACCTAATCCCCAACTGCTTTCCGGGCACCATAGTGGGGCTCCACACTGCTCCAAGTGTGTGTGTGTGTGTGTGTGTGTTCGTGTTCGTGCTCACTCTGGATGGGTTCAATGCAGAGCCACATTTCCCTTCCAGGATTAATACAGTAAATCAAAGTTTAAAGTGTGTCTCTGTCCACCCAGCAGAACCCAAGACAAGCTCAAGCCTTACGACCCAGTCGACTCAGGTTTAAAACCCGACAGAGATTTAAAGATACTTCAGACAAGAAAAGTCTCATGGAAAATTGGTTGGTTTTTGTCAGTCAGCGGTTGAAGGTGACGGTGAAAACTGTCCTTCAGTCAGCCACCAGAAGCATTAGACCTGGTGCTGATTCATTGTCGAGATAATTTGCTTGTGCATTATTCATAGTCAATGAATTCTGTGGGTTGTCACTGCCTCCCCCGAGCGCAGCTAACTGGGTTATCAAAGGCCGGACGTGTCTCTCACTGTCTCGTGAGAGGTTCATGAAAAAGAACCATTGCTGACTTTTGTAAAGAGGAGCAGCAGAGCCGTCAGCATGTTTCAGCCCCGTGATGGCCTGGTGAGCTGTCCAGGGTGTACCCTTTTCTCACCCATAGTCAGCTGAGATGGGCACCAGCCTCCCCGTGACCCTAATTAGGGTGAAGCGGCTCAGAAAATGAATGAACAGATGAATGAATTCTGCAGTCATACTGATGAGAACAAGTGGACGTTGGTGTATTTTAGTAAGACGACTTGAAATTTACATACAATTGTTTTTGTGTGTTTTTCTCTCTCTGTAGACAAGCAGTGTCATCTTAAACTTTCTCTTAAACATGAATACTGTACCGCTAACACTCAGTGAAAATCTCACTCACTCATTTACAAAACTTCTTAATGCTACTCGACTCGTGGGGGCGCTGGTGCAAATCTCAGCCAACATTGTGCAAAGGCAGGGTACACCCTGAACAATTCACGAGACCATCACAGGGTCAACAAACACACAACCACACTTATAGTCACACCTAAGCTCAATGTGAAAGCTATGCAGATCCTCCTGATGAAAGTCATAAATGGTTCTTCAACATGAACTTCTCACCATAGGCAGTGAGAGACATTGCCGGCCTTTGATAACCCAGTTAACTGCACTGGAGGGGGGAGGGGGCAGTGACAGTGACAACCCATTGATAGTGGGGCTTGAACCCTGAATACTGGGATCAGTAATCCAACTGGTACATCGCTCCTCTAGTCCATCGCAAGTTACCTTCCCAGTATATCTTTACTGATACCCATTTATACTGCTGGGTGGACAGAGGCATACTTGTGGTTAAGACCTTGCCCAGGGGTCTTAGCATAGTGGGAGTCTAACTTGAATTTGAACACACAACCTCCTGATCATGAGCCCAGCACCCGACACCACGAGCCACCAGACATTTTATATATATTATATATAGTGTGTGTGTGTGTGTATATATATATATATATATATATATATATATATATATGTATGTGTGTGTGTATATATGTATCGTCTTCTTTTCCTTTCAGGGGTCGCCACAGTGAATCATCTGCCTCCATCTCACCCTATCCTTTGCATCTTCTCTTACACCAACGACCTTCATGTCCTCCTTCACCACACCCATGAATCGTCTCTTTGGTCTTCCTCTAGGCCTTCTGCCTGGTAGTTCCAGCCTCAGCATCCTATTACCAATATAATCACTATCCCTCCTCTGTACATGTCCAAACCATCTCAATCTAGCCTCTCTGACTTTGTCTCCAAAACGTCTTACATGTGCTGTCCCTCTGATGTACTCATTCCTAATCCTATCCATC
>CM045749.1:26931728-27094228 GCA_024760905.1 Plotosus lineatus | reverse complement strand
GCCTGTCTGGCCGAATCTCACTGAAGAGATACTTCAGAACAAATTGCTGATAAAATCAGAGCTGGCTGGAAGAGAAAGGCATCAGAGCACACAGCTTGCTGTGGGTGTGGGTGGAGGTGGGTGAAGGTGGGTGTGGGGAGTTGGGTTGGGGGGGCTGCGTTGTTGCCGAACGTTGCCCGCACTTGGCCCCTGTCCACCAGCAAAAGTGTTTATCGCCGGTACTGCAATTCGTCTGGTTGTCTTTATTCTGCCAATTGTGTTTTTTTCCTGCTTCACATAAAGTTTGATATTCAAAATCCAAGATGGCTACCTTGGAAACAATCAAACAAAGCGGATACTATGACTGTGCCTCACTTTTCTACGAATTAATTCTATTCACTACAAATACTAACGTCGGTTACCCAATGTATGTAAATGAATTTTTAATATTAATTTATTGATTTATTTTAACTTATTTCGCGTCGCGATGAAACGCCAGAAGCTAAGATGAAACGAACTGGTTTCTATGGATGACGTAATGCACTGACTAAGATGCACAATCCAGGAGAATTTACACGATGAAAGGAGTAAGGAGCAATTCTGAAATTCTTCAGCAGCCGAAATGCTATCAGTGGCCGAGGCTTGTGAAAAATCAATCCATAAATAAATACGACAGGTGCGAATAGCAATTCCGGGGTCCAAGCAAAGAAACTGTGAAAGAAACGACAAGATAAAATAAGAGATGTGAAGAGAAAATAAACAGAGAATAGAAAGAGAGAGAGAAATACAGAAGAGAATCTGATGATGTCATAGTACTGATATTACAATAACATTAGCATTAAAACAGTCGGGCTTCCAATTTTACACTGTGACACCGAAAACGATGACATAATTCACGTGAATGGAGAATCTGAGGAGCTGAAGGGAGAACACGTGTGTTTTCGAGGAAACATGGCAGATTTCCTCCGACAAGCTCAGCAGCTGAAGAAGCTGTGAGTAACCAGTGGCGGTGTTTTCAACAACACACAGGCGTGTAAATGACGAGATTTATTAATTCCTGTGTCTCTGCAGGGTTGATAAACATGAAAAGGAAAGATCGGTAAATAAACACAGGAGGAGGGATGGTCCCAGAGATTGCTTCTGTGAATTGCAGGAGTTTGAGAAAACACTAAACTCGGAACGCAAAGCTGACAGTAAGTTTAAAGCTGTTTCTGCTTTCACTTTCGTGGTTGTTTTATTTCGGGCTGGTAAATGGCTATTTCGTGCATTATCGCCACCTTCTGGTATGGAGTGTGGACTGGCATTACACCTAAGTGCAGCTAACTGGGTTATCAAAGGCAGGCCATGTCTCTCACTGTCTATGGTGAGAGGTTCATGTAAAAGAACCATTGAACACGCTGACTTTCGTAAAGAGTAGCTGCAAAGTCGTCAGCGTGTTTCTGTCCCTTGCTAAAAAGGGTTGTGACAGGAAGGGCATCCGACGTAAAAACCTCTGCCAAATCAAACGTGCGAATCAGATGATTCGCTGTGGCGACTCCCGAGAAAAGGGAAAAAGCCGAAAGGAAGACAGACAGACTGTACTCGGATGGGTGAGGGGAAAAAACTCTCCTCACAATTCATTCATTTTCTGAGCCGTGCAATCCTAATTAAGGTCACGGGGAGGCTGGTGCCCATCTCAGCCGACTCTGGGCGAGGGCAGAGTACACCCAGCCACACTGACGGCAATGATTCTTTGACAAGAACCTCTCAAAGAACCTCTCACCATAGTCCAGGCCAGCCATGTCTCTCAATGTCTATGGTGAGAGGTTCTTTGACAAGAACCTCTCACCATAGACATTGAGAGACATGGCTGGCCTGGACTATAATAACCCAGTTTGCTGCACTGGGGGACAGCAGTCACAATCCATTGACATATTCTAGCTCTACCTGTCTCTTGGTGTGTGTATATATATATATATATATATATATATATATATATATATATATATATATATATATATATATGAATGATGTCATGTGTTTATGTGGAGAGGGCTTCACTAAGTTGGATAACTTGTGCCCAATCCCTTTCTTTAGTGAATCAAATACAGTACTGTATGTTTTAACTGTTGACAGTGGGGCTTGAACCTCCAACCTTAGGATCAATAGTCCAGCACCTTACCACCTGGCCACCATAGCCCCCCCCTCATAATTCATTCATTTTTTTTTCTCAAGATGAATAATCATAGTCAGGGTTTGTGGGGAGGCTGGCGTCCATCTCAGCCGAATCTGGGTAATTGAGGGGTACGCCCTGAACAGCTCACAAGTCATACAGACATTCACACTCACATGTAGGGGCGACTTCAGAACAGCCAGTTAACCGACTGTGCATGTTTTTGGAATGTGGAAGGAAACCGGAGTACTCTGAGAAAACCCACGTATGCACGGGGAGGACATGCAAACTCCACACGGGAACGCCCTGGCCCCCTTATTTCTTTGAGATGGATTAAAGTTTAAACTTTCAAGAAAAAAGTCAAGACATTGTTAAACCTGATTGTCGATCAGTCATTCGTTCGTTTTCTGAACCACATATTCAGGGTCTATCCTTTTAGGGCCACAGGAAGTTTTAAGTCTACCTCAGCCTACACTGGGTGGAACCCATGACTTTCTTGCTGTGTGAGGTGGGCGTGCTTAGCATTACACCACAGTGCCACTCAAGCTTGATTCCGAAATGTGTTATTCGGCACATTCATATGAATCCAGGGTGGCGTAGTGGTGTCAAGGTTGGCACATCTCACAGCAAGAAGGTCTTGGGTTTGAGGCCCGGGCATTTCTGTGTAGCGTTTGCATGTTCTTTCTGTGCTTGTGTGGGTTTCCTTTGGATACTCCAGTTTCTTCCTCAGTCCAAAGGCATGCATGATGGCACATTATGCTAATTGACGATTGCAGATCATCCCGAGGTGTGAGTGTAGGTGCAAAATGAGCTCTGAAAGGTGAAATTCTTTTCAGTGACATGAAGTGGGTGGTACGGGTTCAACTGAGTTAAACTTTCACGCAGGGAATATGAAGCGTCAATGTATCTGAGAGCTTGTATTAGCATGAAGCGACCAGGAGTTCAACTCCTCCTGGATGGGACACTAGTCCATCGCAGGTTACCTTCCCAGTATATTTTTACTGGTACCCAGTTATACTGCTGGGTGAACGGAGGCACACTTGTGGTTAAGACCTTGCCCAGGGGTCTCAGCACAGTGGGGGTCTAAGTGGGATTCGAACACACAATCTCCTGATCATGAGCCCAGCACCCTAACCACTATGCTACCAACGCCACTTCACAATTTGGTGGATGAATGCATAAATCAATCTTGTTTAAATTTTTGTCAACTTTGACATTAAAGTAATTTATTTTTAACTGTTTCCTCAGAAATTCTGACTTTAACCTCCATCTCCTCATATTCATTTAATCCAACTGTAGTTAATTTCATTGAACTGTAGTTTTGAGAATGCAGGAACAACTACAAGAGATCAGAAATGATGTGCACAGATTCCAGGAGTTTCTGACAGATGTGATGCCAACTTCCAGCTGTGAGTCTTAATATGACTATTAAACCTATACTGGATGTTTAAATCTGAATGACTACAAAATGTCTAGATATGGTAATGTAAATTATTTGTCAAAGGAATCTCTCTCTCTCTCTCTCTCTCTCTCTCTCTCTCTCGCTCTCTCTTTAAATATCAGCGATTGAAAAACTGAAAGACGTCATGAATGAGGTTGAAAACGCCATCAGTACTTTCAAGGAGCATCAATATAAAGGGTATAAAAACAGTTTTGTTTGTGAAAAGTAAATCGTGAACAGATGCACTGAGCCAAGAGTGTTCAAGCACATTGTTTACTCATTTTTCCCACCAAGTTTTGAGACGCTGTTGCACGAGGAGAGCACTTGTTGGCAGGGGATATGTGCCATTGACAAGAGGATTGACTCTTGGACGCTGGCTGTGAAGAAAGACTCTCCGTTTCACCAAATTTCGAGAAGCAAGAGTGTCATGTCCAAGCAAAGGAGACAGGAGTTTCCTGCAGAAGTGCAGGCTCTGGAAACCTTCCTGCAGCAGACAGGAGGGACACATGGCAGCTGGGACCAGTGTGATCATCAGAGCTTCCTAAAAGTGTGGACCAAGCATTGGGGAAAACCCTCCTACAGGTCTGAAGTTCAACTTTACTTGTCAGGCAAGACTGAGGAGGATATAAGATTGCATGAAGACTGGCATCTAGAAGTGTGCCGTCTCCAGGAGAAAAAGAAAGAGGTAGGAATTTACTCTCAGCTCTTGATTGATTATTGCTGAACCAAGTTTTTTCCTGCTGAAAGCGATATCAACTCCTGTATAAAACCTGGGATCTCAAAGGGTACACGTTCGACAGCTCGCCAGGCCATCGCAGGGCCTGAATAACCAAATGAGGAGTGGAAGTACACGAGGAAAGAGTGGAAATAAAGAGGAAAAACTGATCCATTTCATCATGGCAGCCATCAGACTACAATATGTTCTACCTAGAAGCCCCCGATGGGGGAATTGCACCAGCCACGAACTATCCATTACAAACAAATGGCAGTCATTTTGCTCCAGGAAGCCCTTGCTGGCTTTACTGGGGTCTGGTACAGCTTTGCAGTCCTCCTGGTCCTTGCAGAGGCTGACCAGTGTCTGGTGCTGGTTCTAAGCCAATGTACGAAAGTAAGCTGATTGGCTGGTCCAAATTCCCTTTTGGTGCGAGAGTGAGTGTGAATGGTTGTATATGTTTTAGACCTACAATTGCCTGGTGAGCTGTCCAGGGTGTACCGCAAGCAGAAAGGAACGTGAGAAGAGATACGATCCTATCACTATATAATCTCAAAGTTCATGGATTCATTCGTTAATTTTTTATGCCGCTAAATCCTAATTAGGGTCCTGGGGAGGCTTGCGTCCATCTCAGCTAACTCTGGGTGAGGGCTAGGTGCACCCTGAACAACTCACCCGCCAGAGCATTGCAGGGCCAACACCCACAACCATTCGTACTCGGTGTCTCATGAAGGGGCGATATGGAACTGCCCGTTGACCTAATATGCATGTTATTGGATTAAAGGACAAAAAAAAGGGAATTGAACCCAGGACCTTTTTGCCATGAGGCTGGCGTGCTAATCACTGCCCCACGGTGCCGCCCTAAAACTTGAGAGGTGATGTATTTAAACCAGTGGAGTTGTGTTCGAGACTTATCTGAATCACAATTATTCATTAATCCAGTTTTGCGTCTGTTTACTCCACCCAGAAATGGAATAAAAATATACCTTATTTATTATTTATTAGGCTATTCAGAAATGGAGGTCAGAAAGGCAGAAAGAACGGCAGGCTTGTGTCCAGCACGAGCAACAGAGCAGGGAAGCTGAGAGGACGGAGCAGGAAGCCGTTCGGCTGAAAAAAGAAACGGCGCGCAAAAAGGTGACATTCCGTCTGGAGGCCTGGAGGAAGCAGTGGAGGCAGCAGGGGGAGCAGCAGGAGGAGCAGAAGCTCAAGGAAGAGGAGCTGCGGCACAAACGACTAATGGAGGAGGGATTGAGGCAACAGAAGGCCAAACGCATTGTAAAGGCCCGTATCAAAGACAGGAAAGAAGAGGAGGAGCTGAGAAAGCTGGAGGAGGAAGTGCAGGACGACAGGAGGAAGCTGGCCGCTGAATACGTCAAACGCTTCCAAGCGAGGGTGAGTTCCGAGAGAAGAACCTCGGATAAGGTTTAATCTGTAAAATCTCCAAACATCCAGGTGTGGTTCTGTTCCTCTGTTCAGGATCTGCACAAGTTTGGCAGGAAACCGCAGGAAAAGCCGGTTAAAGAGGAGAAGGTGGAACAGGGGAAGAAGCCGGCGAGAGTAAAAGCACAGGTGACAGTTTGATAGAAATAAATAATTTATAAAAATATGAATTTAATTAAAAACAGGAATCGGTGAGAGTGTCTGGTTTGTCTGTTTGCTTACAGGTTGAAAGTCACATTAGCCGAGATCCTTCGAAACATACTAAACCAATCAAACGCTGGGAAGAACTGAAGAGCTTCGGCCCGCAGGAGGCGGAGTCATCCGTCACATGATTCAGGGGTAGGAATTTCGACATGAATCCGTTTACATCAGTTGCAACTAAAAGGTTTGTTTTAATTTAATAATTGATGTCAGCCCCCAATGCTGCTATAACTGGGTTATCAAAGGCCGGCCGTGTCTCTGACTGTCTCTGGTGGGAGGTTCTTGTAAAAGAACCATTGGTCACTTTTGTAAAGAGGAGCTGCATAGCCGTCAGCATGTTTCTGTCCTGCGATGGTTTGGTGAGCCGTCCAGGGTATACTCTGCCCTTGCCCAGAGTCGTCTGAGATGGGTGCCAGCCTCCCCGCAAAAAAATAAATAAGTGCTAGTAATTCAGACGCTGCTAAATTTCAAAACCTGATGAGATTGATTTGCTCCCAGGTTTTTCCGTGCACCAATCCCAGGCGAGGTACCTGTAAGACAAACCCGCATACCAAATTTCATCAAAATCAGATCAAATATCGTACGTTATCGTCCGGAAACCAAAGTGGGACAGATAGACGCCAGCCATTCCCATATCTCTGACCCCACAATGTGGTGTGAGCTAACAAAGCCATTCCAGTAAAACCTCCTCTTGCCCCTTTTCTATGTATTATTATTATTATTATACATTCAAATCTACATTTGAGCATGCTGTGTGTCAGTCTTAATGTTCTGTTTAATCTGTGTATCACAGGCCAGTACCTGCATGGAGGCAAGGCCTTTCAACCTGTCCTACGTCTGCCGAGAGCATCCAGACATGCAAAGTAATATTAATGAACTATTGTTGGTGTGAGGCTCAGTTTTCTCATTTACATATGAAAATAAAGTTGTTTTCAAATTTTTTAATTTTTAAAAATTTTACACAACACCTTCCACATTGTGGATGGAGAATACTGTATAGACGTGGCTTGGACTGGGACACGGCAGTGATATCCGGTAATGGTGAAACGGAGTCACTAGAATAGTGAAGTAACACTGTGAGGTTGGGCGCATGCAGTGTTTTGTAAAAGCCGGTCATGGAGGATCTGTAAATGAAGCGGCATCAATTTTATTTCAGTGAGTTTTCAGTATATATATTTTTATAACATATAAAATATGCAATAAAAGACTGTTATCCCGATGTTTGTACTCTATGGACCAATACTGTACAGCAGGGGAGTCAAACTCATTTTCACTGAGGGCCACATCACTAATTTACAGGTGATCAAGGGCCGAATAATCACAGAGCATCCATTCTCAAAGGGCAACCATGAAATCTTCCTGGCAATGTGATTGGTTTAGGCATTTGACCTCTTTTCCTCTGTTGACCTGCATGGGATGTCTTGGGTATGACCTTAAACTACATCCAGTGGCAAGGCTCTAATTTTGGGAGTTCTGGAATTTTGGGGAGTGTGGACCCACCCCTTAATTCTCATTGCTCCCAGGTCCATCTTGGCTCGAGGTGATCGTACCTGGTTGAGCTCCAAGCGTGACTTCAATGCTTTGCTGGGTTAGCTTTTGCTAATGGCACAATCTGAGGTCAGATGGAGCTCTGAAGTGTTGATACACTGTCCATCTATGAGAAGGGAACTCCGAAATGAAACCACTCCTGTTGCCTCGCAGGTTGTGCCTCTTTATGCGATGGCCAGTGGAGAAATCGTAAAGAAACTGGGAGAAAGAAACGGGAAACCATTGCTCTATCTTTCCAAGCTCAATCGTGGCCAACAACCAATTTTTGTATTCAGGTTAACAATGTAAATGGAGGTCATACCCCAGAAGCTGGAATTTCCTCATCCAGTAGGGTATTTTATGGGCCACAGGTGAATGCTGACCGACAGCAAGTTACTCATGGTACTCACGTTCCCAAGAACAACAACAAGAAGAACATCATTCTTCTTGCTTCTCGGAAGATAAGAACAACATATTAGAATGGAAAGCAAGACAATGTCAAGCAGCAGAGTCAAGAATGAGGATCAATACACTGGGACTATGTGAGGTAAGATGGAAAGGCTCTGGCAAGGTAACATCGGATGACTTCATCATTTATTCAGGAGGGTCTAAACATGAGAAGGATGCAGCATTAATCTTAGACAAGGCATCATCAAAGTCGGTGAAAGGTTTTTGGGCAGTGCCCGAGAGAGTGATGATGATGATGATGATAAACCTCAGTACTAAACCACTCAACTTTAACATCATTCAGATGTTTGCACCAACTTTACGCGGTACTGGGGAAGAACTTGAGGAATTTTATGATGACATCGAGCAGGAATTGAAACAGAGTAAGTCAGTCGACATCACAAGCATTCAAGGAGACTTCAGTGCCAAGGTGGGGAAAGGCTGTTATGAGGACGCAGTTGGTCCTTTTGGACTGGGAGAAAGGAACAACAGAGGTCTAAAGCTCCAGGAATGGGCTCATACCAAAGACTTTATGATTGGAAACACCTGGTCTACGTAACATCCAAGAAGACTTGCAACTTGGTGAGGGCCAGAGAACAAGTACAGAAACCAAATAGCTTTTATTTTGATCAAGAAGAGATTTCGGAACAGAATGACATCATTGCAAGACATATCCCTGGAGCAGACTGCAATGAAAATACCGAAAACATCGAAAAGGGAAAAACAACTGGATACATACGTCCTCTTGTGAACCACTGAAGTGAAGTGAAGAAGAGGTTGGAAGTATTTCAAGACTAATCTGAAACAGAATGGTCGAAACTGAAGGAGTCTTCTCACCGTTGCAAATGAGACTCTGCGTGCGAAGAAGCAAGAGCAAAACAGTAAATGCATAACAGCTGAAATACGAGGATCAATGGAAAAGAGGAGGATGGCCAAGAAGTCAACAATGAGAATGAATATAAAAACAAACAAAGATCGAAAAGAAGTGTAAGGAAGCAGAGGAGGAGGGGCTTAACTCAGAATGTGAGAAGATAGAGCAGTCTGACATCAGGGACGTGAAACCATGCACCATGATCACCAAATTATGACCAGGACACTTGGCGGAAAAAAATCATGTTGTGCTACCGGGACTGGAGAACGTCATGGAGAAAGACAAGATCTCAGAACGAGGGGCAGAGTATATAGATGAATTTTACAAGTATGAAAGGAATAAAAATGACACCTTCAGAAACAACCTTGAAGGACCACCTATCTTACAAGAGAAGGTGTGTTATGCCTCAAAGAAAACGAAGCACGGCAAGGCGACAAGGTACCCAGAGAGATAATCTGGACCAGGGGTATAAAACTCATTTTTGTCGAAACCAAGCAGCAACACACCAGACTCGGTTCGTTTTATCAACTGATCTGTCTTCAGGCAGTTTGTTTGGTCAGTGTCTGCACAGAGCACGCAGATTGACCAATCAACTACCCAAAGACTCAAATCAGTTGATCAACTCGGCCAAGTCAGGTATCCTCAAAGTAGATGAAGAAAACTCGATTAAAAAAAAAAGAAGAAGAAAAAATATCTCTGACCTTTTTATTTACCGAGGGAAATGGTCCGATGTTACTGTGCGTATCTGTGAGTAATTGGCCGTTCCAAATCGCCCCTGGGTGTGAGAGAGAGTATGGATGGTTGTGTGAGTGTTGGCCCTGCGACGGCCTGGCATCCTCTCCAGGGTGCACCCTGCCCTTGCCCAGAGTCGGCTGAGATAGACGCCAGCCTCCCTGTGACCGCAGTTAGGATTAAACGGTTCAGAAAATTAATGGATGAACGAATGGCCATCTGAAAAATTCAACGAGTGCCTGAGACCAAAATAGATGTTTTTGTTTAAATAATAATTTTTATCATGTTTGAAGAAGAAAAACACGCCATTCCAGCATAAGAACCGTGTTCCATTTGTGAAACATGGTGGCAGTAGTCATGGACATCAGAGTCCATGGTTTCTCACTTGAAGAAAAGTATTAATTTTGACCCCTCCCCCCAGCATCAGTCTGTCCACTCAGTGTTTGTTTCATTGTCAAGTCTATTTGATTATGGAGAGAACACCCGAATCAGCAAAACTCGAAACATACAACATTTTCATCGCAGAGCTGCGTTCAACACTACGAGCACTTTTTATACGTTCAGTATGGCAAAACCATTGGGACAAACTCTCAACTTCATGGAAAATTCTGTAACTGAACACAGCTCTGCACACAGCAAATGAAGTGTCTGGAGTTATGTGATGCACTGTTGCTGACGTTGGACTATACAAACTTCAGCTGTTCCTAAAAACCTTGTTTTTGTCACAGAACCTTGATGTTGTATTATACAGTATGCTCCACAGACAAGAAACACATAAGTAAGTCATAGTAGCACGTGATGTCGTGTTTTTGATAGCCAAACAGAGAGCTTTTCATCTGAGAATGTTAGCAGGTAAGGTTACACTGGGGAGGAGCTGTCATCTCAATGTATGTATGCTGTCGGACTCTCTCAATATGAGGGCCATATGCACACGTTTTGTCAAATGCTTGTTGTCATTTGTTCATCATCGTCATCATCATCATTTTCTGTAACCGCTTCATCCTAATTAGGGTCACGGGGAGGCTGGCGCCCATCCCAGCCAACTCAGGGCGAGGGCAGAGTACACCCTGGACAGCTCGCCAGGCCATCGCAGGGCGTAAACACGCTGACGGCTTTGCAGCCTACTCTTGTCGAAAGTCAGCAATGGTTCTTTTACATGCCTCACACCATAGACAGTGAGAGACATGGCCGGCCTTTGAGAACCCAGTTCGCAGCACTGGGGGGGGGGGGGGGGGTGCAGTGACAACCTTGTGGAGAGTGGGACTCGAACCCCCAACCTTTGGATCAGCGATCCGGCGCCTTATACCACTAGACCACTACTGCCCCTGTTGTCATTTGTCTGTTTACAAAAGATTGCATTTCTTGATGTCATGAGACACCGTGACTCTGCATAGGCTTTGTGATCATTTTTTGTTGTTGTTGACATTTATTTTTATTGTAGTATCATATGCTGAGAGTCACACTCGGCCAACCATTTATTTATTTGATATATTGTATGATTCTCGCAAGAGAAATCTGGCTTCTGCATTTAAGTGAGCACACTCATGTTAATGGTAAACACACACACACACATACACACACACACAACTAGTTGGCTGCCACACACTGCAGTGCCTGGAGAGCAGTTGGAGGTTAGGTGCCTTGCTGAAGGGCAATCCATAAACACGACAATCATTTTCAGAGCCAATATTTCCACAGAATCTCTTCAATCATTCTTAAAAGATTTCAGCAGCTGAAAGTGCTGAGAAATGCCTCCGGGACATCGATCATGTCCTCCAAAAGAAACAACACACATGGGCCCCAATTTTCTCCAGTAGCTTTAAACACTCATTCATTCAGTCTTTTGCAGACCAATCAATCAGGCTCAGGTCACTGGGAGGCTGAAGCCTATCTCAGCCATCACTGGGTAAAGAACAGCATACCAGATCATCACAGGGCAATGCACATTCGCAACTAGAGGCAATTTGGAATAACCTCATGTGCATATTTTTGGACTGTGGGAGGTAATGGGTATACTTATCTGCATCTACAATTATTTTTAAAATATATAAAAATAAGCCCTAACGGTTAGGGCCTAACCATGGACAGCAGTGGTCCAGAGTTACCATTGCCCAGAAATGCATATTTTAAACTTGATCCATATCTTCCTTAAACCAAGATCAAAACTGTTGTGTTAAAAAAATGAAGTCCAGATTTCTTATTAATGATGCAGAAATTATTTTGACATGCACCAATCACAGGCGATGTTCATGAAACATAAACCTGCATACCAAATTTAATAAAAATCCGAGCAAGCGTTCTCAAGTTATCTTTTGGAAATCAAACTGTTCTGTATTAAATACTATATATATATATATATATATATATATATATATATATATATATATATATATATATATATATATATAAATAAATGCATCCAAGTTTTAAATCAGTATGACAATGTGTTCAGTGATAGTGTCTTTAAAGCACTTCTGGATTGGTTGTTCTGGATAATTGTGTCTGGGACAGGATTTATGTGCATTTGAACTCCTACATCTCAAAGAAGCAAACGGGAAAAAAATCAATATAAAAAGGACTATTATTTTGGCCGGATGTTCCACCCGACCGGAAACTGTAACGCAGCCTGCCTCAGTAAAGATGGCGGAAGAAGAATGTTCATTTGAGGATTTTGAACAAATCGATTTTTTAAGAGACAGACATGTACGGTTTTTTCAGAGATGTATTCAGGTGCTTCCAGAGCGATATGCTTCATATGAAACCAGCAGGTACAGAAAGAAGTCCCCTCCTGTATCGGTTTGAAGACGGTTTCCGGGATTTATGCTAAGCTAATTTGCTAATCAAATAATACATAGCTTCACTAGAAAAGGGAAATAATAAGTAATAGTGTATCTTTTATACTAATGTTATTTCAGATAGGAGACTTTTGACTAGTGATTTTTATGTAATTAATGGTCGATATTCAGTGTACAATATGCTTTGAGACTATACTGAAGATAAAAAAAATCACTTGTTTTTGATTAACATAATGAATCCATTAAAAGTGTGCTGACACCACGTGACCTTCCTCGTCTGAATAGTGTGAATTAGCCTTGTATTATCCTAATGTTGACTGATTTTATTTATCTCTGAATTTTATTTAATTTATTTTGTTTCCTTCCTGTTGAACTCGAGGTTGACGATTGTGTTCTTCTCCCTGTCTGGACTTGATGTACTTGATGCCTTGGATGTTATTGACAAGCCCAGCCTGATTGAGTGGATCTACTCCTTACAAGTTTTACCCACAGAAGATCGTATGTCCTGTGCCTTGCTTTTGATTTACTTAAAATATTGACTTATTTGAAATACAAATGCAGGGTGAGCTGAAAAACCTCTTACATTTCTCAAGTAAATACAAAAGGTTAAACATGATTAACTTCTTAATAACACCCATGAAACTTGGTGAGGCATGAGAGATGGGCCTTTCATTCATTTTTCATTCATTTTCTGAACCGCTTAATCCTATTCAGGGTCATGGTGAGGCTGACACCCATCTCAGTCGACTCCGGGTGAGGGCAGAGTACACCCTGGACAGCTTGCCAGGCCATCACATGGCAGAATCACTCTGACAGCTATGCAGCCTCCTGTTCATGAACGTCAGCAATGGTTCTTTTACATGCCCTCACATCATAGTCAGTGAGAGACATGGCCGGCCTTTGATAACCCAGTTAGCTCCACTGAGAGGGACAGTGACAACCTGTTGAGACTGGGGTTTGATCACAAGATTGGGGGTTCAGATCACCTTCATGAGAGATGGTGTTAATGGTCTGTTGTTGTTGGCCCAATTCCAATGTGTAGTTTCAGTAAGATGGAGCCAAGGCACACACAGCTCAAAGATTCTTGGAAGTGCAGGGAAATGTTTCTGGATCAGGTGATTTCATTGCGTAGTGATGTTTGATAGCTGGCCCATTTCTTAGCACGCACCCTGTGTGTGTGTGTGTGTGTGTTTTTTGTGTGTGATGCTTCCTTAAATCAGGAGTGTATAATCATTGACCCCTAACTCTTGAAGTCCTTCAAGTTGTTATTCAGGGGAAGATCATCACTCTTCCACCCAACATGAACAGTCAAGCAACTGCAGGATTTCGAGATCACCTCTAAGAATGTATAGACAGGGCTACCATGTGAAGTATCATATTTAAAACATGAAGAATAAAAATTGTATTGAATTTAGATTCATGTGTGCTAATAGTAATTTGATTATCTTGTAATTTTTTTAAACTTACTTTTGAAATGTGGGTGGTTTTACTGGGTCACTCTGTTGGGCCGCTATACATCAATACAGCCATGTATTTTGTGCCAGTACATTTTTGCTGAGATATCATATGTGATCAATATTTTAAAAATGTATGTAAGATCAATGTGGTTGCATTCAGTATATCTGTATACATAGGTCAGCCATAATATGTATATACTGTATATATTTACAATGTAATTTTTTATGATTTTATGAAATCATGATTCTGCTGCTTTTCTTATTGATGGTAGAACTTTTATTACAGTCCTTGTATAATGAGTTTTCCTGTGAATAAACTCGGCTTTGACCACGAGATGGCAGTATTGATGTTTCTCTGAGCTGAAGATCCTGACTTTTTTACATATTAATCGTTTGTTGCATTTCCTCTCTCTCCATGATGTTCAGCAGGGTCTAACCTGGGGCGCTGTGGTTTTCGAGGATCATCACACATCGGAGTTCCATACAGTGCTTCAAAGGTTGCTGTATTATCTCATTCGACATCAGACAAGCATGCACCTACCTCATATCTGCACTCATTGGCCTTCGTCAACATTTCTCCTGCCATGATGTTTATTGCAGACATTGAATTACTGATTCGAAGCAACCTGTTACATATTCGGCTCCATTTGATGCCATTCATCAGTAACAAGGGCTCAGCGTTCATAGCTTCTGTGCACATATTATTTGGGTGGTGGATTGTAGCAGAGATACTGACATGGTGACACATCAGTGGTAGTTGCAGTAGTAAGCATGGATGTGATTCAGTCGTGTTAAAGCGAATATGTTATGATGGGCTTCTTTAGTTTTTTTTTTTTTTTTTTAATTAGACACATGCTGCACACACTTCATTGTTCGTAATCCTCTAAATTTGTTTCCATGATCATACACAGACACACATTCTGTTAAAGATGTTTTAGCAACTCCTCAGGGACAGAGTGGAAGAAATTAATGGATGGGAGTGAATATTTTTGTAAACAAAGATAAAAGGAGAGCGGCTTACTCAAATGCATTATTGATGTGTTGTTTAGATAGGTATATGTTGATGGCACAGTGGTGTAGTGTTTAGCATGTTTGACTCACAGCAAGAAGGTCCTGGCTTTGATTCCCGTGTGTGTAGTTTCCTCAGGGTACCCTGGTTTCCTCAGGGTACCCTGGTTTCCTCCTACAGTCCAAAGACATGCACATTTTCTCATTAGTTCAAAATTGTCCTTATATGTTGGTGTTAATGGTTATGTCGGTGATGGTCTGGCAAGTTGTTCATGGTGTATCCTGCCTTCACCCAGTCTTGGCTGAGACAAGCACCTGTCTCTCCATGACCCTTGTAGTATTAAGCAGCTTGGTCAATGAATGAGTGAGTGAGGTTTATGTTGCGTGCTGTCAGTGTTTGACCATAACAACAGGGTTGGCTGTATATTTTTGGTTGGCAGTGACACCGAGGTTCGACCATCAATACTTGTGTGTTAAATATGAGAAATATTTAATGATGAAATGAAAGTCGGTGTAATATGTTAAATTCTAAAATTAAGATTTCAGTCTATCACTGTATGTTTGAAATGAACATGTCTATATGCAAATTTAAACGTTTCCTGACGATATCTGTACACTGAACACCTTCTTGTGCTTTTTTTTTTTTCATTGGCTGCATGTCTAACCTTGTGCCACTGTCACTTTTAGGGTACTGGAACGCCTCATCCATATGACAGTGGCCATGTGGCCATGACCTACACTGGCCTGGCCTGTCTCATTATTCTCGGAGATGACCTGAGTCGAGTTAATAAGGAGGCCTGTCTGGCAGGTTTGAAAGCCCTCCAGCTGGAGGATGGCAGGTATTCATTCTCTGATAAAGTAATCCCAACCTCAAATGCTCTAGTAGATGTTTGGGATAGAAGATACTTTGATAGAAGATACCGTCGGGTTATTCAGTCGATTATTTTAAGATCAGAGAGCTAAATATCGACTCTCAGAAACATTAGAGAAGTCCATTATCAAATGTGCAACCAAGATTTTTAAAACTACAGGCGCTGGATTCACAGAAGGATCTGAGGGCTTGGGATATAAGGAGCAAATGGCTGGGGTGTTGATCCTAATTTTAAAACTTTCAAGTTTTTTTTTCATCCCATCAAATGTTTTCACATTAAAGCCCCAAAGCATGGTGCAAACATTACCAGAGCTCCTTGGTGGAAGCCCATAGGCATGGTAGATAACACGGATGGTTGGTGAGTGTCTGTCAAACCCAATAGGATGCCACGTCATCAATGATTAAAAAAGAAAGAAAGAAAACAGATTTATTATTAATAATGAAACTCAATCCCACAAAAAAGAGGCTCATACAAAACTGCTCAGACTTACACAGGATAAAAAAACAGTCCTATACTGATAGGCATACAAACTTCAACATAGAACATGAACTAATATGAATAATTAAACTAACAATATGGGCAAAATACAAATGAATGTGGCAAGATTTATGCATTTGTTTTTTCCAGGGCTGACATTTATTCAGCCCTTAAAGAACCCGGCCTCAGACACTGGTCAACAGAGATATCTTCCAGAAGTTCTGTCTTTAGAAAAAAAAAAAAAATCTATATATTTGTAACCAGACTAACGTTAAGGATGTAGTACGCCTGTGGGTGAGCATATGTTTCACTTTCAATTTTAACAATAAATCAGGGATTTTTTTTTTTGGTTGTTGTTTTTTGAGTGATATGGCAGCCTTATTTAATTTCCTGTATTGGCACAGACGTGAAGCAACCATCCAAATCATCGACCATGCCTGGAGGTCTCTGCTGGAACGTATACCATGAAGTTCTTTTTGTCAGAGTTATGTGATCATGTGGTTCTCTGGTATTGCAAATACTTAAAAAGTCCCAAATGACATATATACTTGTAAGTTTACCTTTTTGTGGGCAGACGAGTTGAATTGAATGTGTTGTGTGGAGTCCCTTAAATTGTTTGCTTTTTGTTTTTTGTCCACGGTGCAGTTTCTATGCTGTGCCTGAGGGAAGTGAAAATGACATGAGGTTTGTGTACTGCGCTGCATGTATCTGCTATATGCTGGATGATTGGTCGGGAATGGACTGCACGAAAGCCATCAATTACATCAGGAGGAGCATGGTGAGTCTGAGATACTTTTACTTCCTCTTCAGCACACAACTAAAAACCTCGCAATGATGTTCATGTAGCAATCACTATACAAAGGTGATGGAAAAGTTTTGCTTTAACTGACAATCTAATAACGTTTGCTTTATGGTTGTGCTCTTAGAAAGCCGGTGTTGCTTTAGGGTGAAGTTGCACTGATCTGCATTTTAATTACACACATCTGCAAACAGAGCTATATGACATGATCCTATACAGTAATTATCTCAGCACAAAAGTTCGGCTTCATTGCTGCCGTCCTTCATTTCAATAATCGGAACCCAAGGGGGATATTTCAGGTCTTTTTATTGTTTTAATTCTGATGATTTTGGCATACAGCTCATGAAAACCCAAAATTCCTATCTCAAAAATTAGCACATCATGTTCAGGTAGTCTAAACGAGCTATGAACCTAATCATCTGAATCAACCAATTAACTCTAAACACCTGCAAAGGATTCCTGAGGCTTTTAAGAACTCCCAGCCTGGTTCATTACTCAAAACGGCAGTCATGGGTAAGACTGCCGACCTGACTGCTGTCCAGAAGGCCATCATTGACACCCTCAATCAAGAGGGTAAGACACAGAAAGAAATCTCTGAGCGAATAGGCTGTTCCCAGAGTGCTGTATCAAGGCACCTCAGTGGGACGTCTGTGGCAGAAAACGCTGCACAACCAGAAGAGGTGACCGGACCCTGAGGAAGATTGTGGAGAAGGGCCGATTCCAGACCTTGGGGGACCTGTGGAAGCAGTGGACTGGGCTACAGGTGCCACATTCCCCAGGTCAAGCCACTTTTGAACCAGAAACGGCGACAGAAGCGGCTGACCTGGGCTACAGAGAAGCAGCACTGGACTGTTGCTCAGTGGTCCAAAGTACTTTTTTCGGATGAAAGCAAATTTTGCATGTCATTCAGAAATCAAGGTGCCAGAGTCTGGAGGAAGACTGGGGAGAAGGAAATGCCAAAATGCCTGAAGTCCAGTGTCAAGTACCCACAGTCAGTGATGGTCTGGGGTGCCATGTCAGCTGCTAGTGTTGGTCCCCTGTGTTTTATCAAGGGCGGGGTCAATGCAGCAAGCTATCAGGAGATTTTGAAGCACTTCATGCTTCCATCTGTTGAAAAGCTTTATGGAGATGAAGATTTTAATTTTTCAGCACGACCTGCCACCTGTTCAGTGCCAAAACGACTGGTAAATGGTTTACTGACCATGGTATTACTGTGCTCAATTGTCCTGCCAACTCTCCTGACCTGAAGCCCATAGAGAATCTGTGGGATATTGTGAAGAGAAAGTTGAGAGACACCAGACCCAACACTGTGGATGAGCTTAAGGCCGCTATCGACGCATCCTGGGCCTCCGTAACACCTCAGCAGTGCCACAGGCTGATTGCCTCCATGCCACGCCGCATTGAAGCAGTCATTTCTGCAAAAGGATTCCCGACCAAGTATTGAGTGCATAACTGAACATAATTATTTGAAGGTTGACTTTTTTTTTTTGTCTTCTTAAAAACACTTTTTTTTTTTTTTTAATTGGTCAGATGAAATATGCTAATTTTTTTGAGAGGGATTTTTGGTTTTTCTTTACTTTTTTGCCAAAATTATCAATATTAAAACAATAAAAGGTTTGAACTACTTCAGTTGTGTGTAATGAATCTAAAATATATGAAAGTCTCATGTTTATCAATACATTACAGAAAATAATGAACTTTATCACAGTGTGCTAATTTTTTGAGAAGGACCAGTATATATGCATATATTTATGATATATGTATAGTTGGATGGAAATGGTTTCCCACTCTTCAGTGGTGCATCAACAAAGTGCGTGACATTTCACCCAGAGATAGAGAAGTTTGAATCCAGGTTAATGCCACAGCCATCCATTATCTGGAGTCCATGGGAGCTGATTGGCCGATCTCTCATGGGAGGTGGGGATGGCATATGCTCACATCCTTGTCACTCAAAGTGATTGCAACAAATCATGGGCATCTGTGAGTTTGTTCATACGTGGGGGTGGATAGCCCTTTCCTGCCGAGTGTGTTAGACCGCCCCCAAATAAGCATGCCCAGAATTTCAAAAAGAGTCGGGTGGCTGGCGTTGCATATCACGAACGGGGAGTGTACATGTTTTCGCCTATTTGTGGTCGGTGGTGCTTGTGTGGTGGGGAAGATAATACCTGATGGGTGGGAATTGGCTACGACTAACCTGCTTGGGGGGGTTTCTGTCTTGGTTTATCAACAAAAAAACGTTGTTGATAATAGAGCAAAGCTCGTTGTGGTTTATTGCAGAGAGGGATCATACTCTGTCCTGGCAACCACAGACAATACAGTGATTTAAAGAGTGTGGAGCTCCATGATTTATGAGCACATTTGGCACACGATTGGGGTATAAAAAGGAGGCAGGGTGCATCTTGAGATGAATTTTGATGGAATCATTTTTTCCAAGTTCATCAAGATGGTGCATTGAGATTTGTTGCACTCTGACAGGCTCAACTGTTCTTTTTTATAATATCCACGTCCTATCACGATTGCCATCCAATCATAATAAATTGTAATTCATTCAAAAACTTTGTTACGATTATCACAGTTCCACCAACTTCCCTGAAGATCGTGATTTTCTAAAATCTTGGTCGGGAACATCGTGGCCTGTGTATAATCCCAGAGTATATAATTGTTATCATTTTTGAGGTCATGTATGTAGAGGGTGTGTATACAATGCTCATCACCGCATGAAGAACATCACATCACAATGCTGATTGGCTGAGCACTCTAAGAGGAATCTGGAGATAATTTCTTTCACCTTTAATACATTGACTGAATAATTAAAGGAGCTGTGTTATTGTTACAGTGCATGATACAAATTAATAAGAAGGTGCACATGAAACTATCAGCAGTAGCGTAGTTTATAGATTGATATATTATTTGATATGAAATGTCGGCGCACAAAAACTGCAGAAACTAGTGATTCCACAAACCAGAACCACTCCAGAGTGTAAGTACCTCATGACTTCTCTTGTGAGCTTCTGTCTCCACCAAAGGTTCTGTTCATCCAAATTGTAAGTCCCACTGGTTTCGAAGGGGATAACAGAGGGTCAAAAAATTTGGTGTATTGGTTTCCCATATGAATTAATGAGTTGGGATTGCATTGGAGTTACCGTGACCTTGTTTCAAGGTCACAATGACTTTTTTTTTTTTTTTTTTTTTTTTACCATTTTTGGCTTGTCGTGGCTGACACAGGCTCACCATAGTTGTAGCATAGGTTGCCCTCAGAACGATTGCATTCAGGTCTTTTTCTTATACATAGAGATATTTTGAACTTGTCTTTTGGATGGGACTGTCTGGACCTGTACCCATGTGGTCTGTTTTTCACTCCCAGGCCTCAGCAGCTGTTGGGATGGGTTCTGTCCATCCCACTTTAGTTTCCAGACATTTACTTGCCATGTGTGGAAGCTGGGGCTTTCAAACTTTGTATACTGGCTCACTACTATGAGTACTAGGATGAGGTTGTTTGTCAGCCCCTATTTTTCAAGGTCATAGGAGCTAAACTGTATACAGTCGGCCCTCTACTTATGAAATTAATCTGTTCCAGAGACTTTTTCGTAGCCTGGAGTTTTCCAAGTAAGTAGAGGCGCATTTTACATGTAAACGTGTGATTCGTTCCAAGGCTCCCAAGACTACCCCATAAACCTTTGAAAAATTATAAAAGTACACCAATTTTGTATGAAACGTGTTAAAAGTAAAATAAATATATTCATTAAACCATTTAAACATTTTATTTATTAATTAAGCCATTATTAAACTTTTTTTTTTAATGCACACACACACTGTCTCTCTCACACACACACACACACGGCGCGCTCTGCTGAATGCGGGCTCCGCCCACATGCAGGACGCCGGAGCATTTTAAGACGGGGAATTCAAAGCGCACTCCCTGCTTGACAGATCGGAGGTGCCGATGAGCCGTGTTTTGTTCACATTCGGCGGAGCGTGCCACATTTATTAAACATTTGCTGAATTAAACAACTTAAAAAAAACAAACGAAAAATAAGCTGCAATGTGCTCTCGAAAGAGAGTAAAGAATGCCTCCTTTCATCTCTGACTGACTCTGTACGCAGTCTCTCTGTGTCTCTCTCTTTCTCTCACACACACACAAAACTCTGTCTCTCTGGTGTGTTTTGCTGAATGCGGACACCGCCCATACGCAACGCACAGCCGACAGAACGATTCTGTTTAAATGTTTAAATGGACAGGATGTTGTATTTAAAACGGAATTACAGTACCTGTTTGAAAGATCAGAGGTCCTGATTCAATATTAACTTGCTTCCTTGCGATATAGGAGGTCTTGTCCCACGGAGCACTTTCATGCCTCCATCTGCTTCAATATCGTTCCGAAATAATCATCTTCGTCACTGTATTTCCACTTTCAGGTCTCCTGCTTCATTATCATCCCGATTGGAGAGGGGTTTCGGCGGTAACGAAATATAATGCTGCAATGATCTCAAAACAACCCAACAGTCCTGTTCAACTCTGTGTGTGACAAACAGGAAGTATGGGTACAGGAAGTATGGGACAGGTCAGCTCCCTCCTGGCCAATGGGAGGCCAGTGGGACGGGATGTTGGAAGACAGCCAGTGAGAGAGCAACTCGCACATCGTGTGAAATTTTGATTGACGCATTTGAATTTTTGAATGGTGCGTTTGGCGCTTTTCGTAAGAGGAGGTTGTTTCGTATACAGAGCACGAAAACGTCGGAAAATGTTTTTCGGAACCTGGAGTTTTCGTACCCAGAGGGTTTCGTAAGTAGAGGGCCAACTGTACACCAATTTTGTATGAAATATGTATGATATGTGTTAAAAGTAAAATAAAATTATTTACCTTTTTTAAATCGCTTGAACCACCCGTGTGACACTTTAAAGTCCGGAGGTTGCTGGTCTGAAGAACCCTCACCCCCACCCTCCTTCAATATGGCGGTTGCGTTTTCCAAAATAATTGCCTCCTTCACTGTATCTTCGCTTTTAATGCCTCTTTCTGCTTCAATCTTGTTCCGAAATAATTGCCTCAGTCACCGTATCTCCGCTTTTAAGGTCTTCTGCTTCAATATCGTCCCGATTGGAGAGGGATTTCGGCCATACTCCTTTGCGATTTCGCTCAACCGCATCCTACTTTCATATTTTTATCTCCTGCTTCACTTCAATTGATAACGGTGCCCGCTTCTTCTTTTCGGTGTCACTGGGAATCACTTTCTTGGGGTCCATGATGGATAACAAGATATAATGCTGCAATGATCACGCTCAAAAAAACTCACGAGCCAACAGTCCTGTTCAACTCTCCTTCACGCGTGTGACAAACGGGAAGTATGGGTACAGTTCAGCTCCCTCCTGGCCAATGAGGTGCCAGTGGGGCGGGATGTTGGGAGACAGCCAATGAGAGAGCAACTCGTGCAATGTTTGAATAGCGCGTTTGAATTTTTGAATGGCGCTTTTCGTAAGAGGTTGTTTTGTATACAGAGGACGAACATTTAGGAAAATGTTTTTCGGAACCTGGATTTTTCGTATTCAGAGGTTTTCGTAAGTAGAGGGCCGACTGTATTAGGTTTCCGGACATTTACTTTCTGAGTGCTGAACTTACTGTGCTTGTTCAATTTTATTTATTTTCTAATGCATTCGTTGCTCAAGGGAAACGTTGACTTTTAACCCATCTAAAGTGTGCAGTGAGCACTCACTTTGCCCCTTTGGGACCGAAAGGTTTCTGGTTTGATCCCCAAACCAGCAGGAAAAATGTGTGGCAGTGGGGAAGTGAGCATCACCTTTCCCTCCTCCACAGAAATGATTAAAGTGCCCTTGAGAAAGGCACGTAACCCTCAACTGCTCTCTACCCCCCGTGATGTCTGTTTCAGCCCACATCTCCAAGTGTGTGTGCGCTCACTTCGGAGAGCTTAAATGCAGAGGGAATAATTTCCCTTGCAGGATTAATAGAGCACCACAAAATAAAAAATTACCGCCTTATTTAAGTGAGGACAGGACTGTTTTTAATTTGGCATTAAAAGGCTATTGAAACTCAACAGGCCCCGTTAAAAATGAAGGTGAATCAGTTGGATCTAAATTAAAGAGTGGGAACCTAATTAAGCTTAACACATCACTAATGACTTTATGATCATGCATGTCGTGCTCAGTCCATTATCTCCATTTAAAATTAGATTTTTATACGTACACTCACCATCGACATTATTAGAAACGCTGATCTCTGCTCATTTATGTCGTTTTCCTGTTGGCAATGGTGTACTTTATCAAGTCATGCAGATTCAGATCAGAAGCTTCAGGTAACGCTCACAACGATTATCAGAATTTGCAAAACAGTGTGGTGATGGTGGTTTTGTCCATGACATCGTTGTTGATGCCAGAATAGCAGGAGTTTTTTTTTTTTTCCCCCCCTTTTTTTTTTCAGTGCTGATCTGCTGGTATATGCAAGAGTATTGAGAGTTTACATAGAACTGAGAGTCTGGGAGAGGAAATGTTTTGTGAATGGCAGAAATAATAGGTAGAAGTAGTCAAATTAACTGTATGATTTAAAAAGCTCTGGGTTCAGAAGACTGGTCATACTGTCTTTAATGTAGCACATACAGACCAAGTTGACATGAATAAAAGAGAAACAAGTAAAATTCGCTTTTTAAAAACTCATTTATTCCACAAAAATATCAATAGATTATAATGGTCGTATTCTTTTGTGGAGAAAGTATGCACACATGTGGCTTCAGGGGGTGATGGTGTGCTTTCACGGAGATAATGTTTTGTTGGTGTTTTGAGAAAACCATCCCAAACCATAACCTTTCAGTTGGCGTATATTGCTATCACTTTATTAAAGAGGGTGAAATGTTTTCAGATATATTTGAACGATGACCAGTTTCAATAGACTGTAAGTGAAAAACCCAGTTCAATGTAACTTCTGATTATATTTTCCTTTTCAGTCTTATGATAATGGAATTGGTCAAGGAGCAGGTCTAGAGTCTCATGGTAAGTAAAGATTATTGCAGATTCTGTAACATCCACGCACATGAACACGCACGTTTCAGACTCTTCAGGATGCCCTCGCCATCAGTGTCTTGCTTGAAACTGTTCATTGAGAGCGAGCTGCATTCTCTTTTACGAGCTATTCATCTTCTGTCAATAGTCATAACTCACTTGGGTTTCTGCTACTCCTGTGATCGCTGAGGGATTCAACAATAGATCACAGGACACTGCTGACAGTTTCTTTGATCTTCCCAAAGCTCCACCTTTAACAGTAGCTCACTGGCGGTCAGGCATTATTACTTTGAGGAACATCGCAGGAAGTGAATCTAAATGCACAGGAAAGGAGTGTTTCAGCTACTTTAGAAGTATGATCTTTTAAAATAGGTTTATAGGGGTGGTTTTTGTTCATAGATGGGTACAATGAGCAGCTGCATTTTGCCCCAAGCATGAAGTTCATCTTTATTCTCTGTTGAAATTAAATATATTCTGTTCCATCTAGTCAGCACAGTAGCGAAGTGGTACTACATCCACCTCACAGCAGGAAGGTAGTTGTACCGGCTTCGGATGTTCCTGTGTGGAGTTTGCATGTTCTCCTCGTTCTTGTGTGGGTTTCCTCCAACAGTCCAAAGACCGACCGGCACATTAGGTTAAATTAGCCGTTCCAAGTTGCCCTGAAGTAAGTGTGTGTGTGTGTGTGTCCTGCAATGGTTAGCTGTTCAGGGTGTACCCTGCCTTTGCCCAATGTTGACTGAAAAAGGCTCCAGCCTCCCCTTGACCCAAGTAGGATAAAGTGGTTATGCAAATGAGTGACAGTTATATCTCGATGTTCAAATATAACTGCTTCTTTTTGATACCAATACTTGATCTTTTAGTACCGGTCTGTACCGGTCGAGACCAATGCATTATAAATACTCCTTACATTATAAATATCTGTATACATTTTTAACAGCTATTCACTATTTGGTGGGACCAGCAGTGCCACGGTTAAAAAAGCGCTGCACTCATGGTTGGGTGGTTCAAATCCCTGTTAGACCCCACTGTACTACGACCCCTGGGCAAGATCTTAACTACATGTGTGCTTCTTTCCACCGAGTGTGCGTAGACAATTGTTACCAGTAGAAAGGTAACCTGCGGTGGACTAGCGTCTCGGGCATGAGTTCAACTCCCAGTCGCTTCAAGCTATAGAAACATACCTTTTATGGACTATTTACCCTGTCGAGCTGTAATCGCTACATACAGAGCGTGAATACCCCGATATGTTATTTTTCAATCAGGTTATTGATTTATTACACTTATGTCTGTCAGTTTTTTTTTTTTCCATGCTGTTCGAATGTGTTTTGGTGCATCTCGTCCTTTTTCCCCCTCCTCCTTTTCCTCGGTGAACTCGTACTCTTTTGCATGACGCGTCTTTTTGTGTATACTGCACTAATCCTGCAAGGGAAATTAGACTCCTGCTTTTAACCCTTTCGAATTGAACACACACATGCACACAGAGTAGTTGGGCGTTTGCTCAAGTGGATTTATCCATGAAATCTATCGCTGCAGTTTTTTTTTTTTTTTTTTTTCCCCCCCAACCAGTTCATGTTTCAAATGCTTTAAATGATTTCCAGTGAAGAATTTAACACTGGTGCCACTACCTCCAAACTGTCCTCTCGCATAACATTCGCATCACGATTTTACTGGTGGGATACGCCAAAGTTAAATTTTTTTCCAAATTGCGGATGTTCTGCTAACCGTCTGGGCCATGTTTCGGACTGGAAGTGATCACAGACTGATTTTCATGCCATCATTAAAACATGATATTGTTACTGTGTCTCACTTCTCATAGGTGGTTCCACATTTTGTGCCATCGCCACACTGTGTCTCATGGGTAAATTAGAAGAGATGTTCAGCGAGCGAGAACTAAACCGGATACGCAGGTGGTGTATCCTCAGACAACAGAATGGCTTCCATGGACGCCCCAATAAACCTGTGGATACGTGTTACTCATTCTGGGTGGGAGCGACATTGGAGGTAAGTTAAAGTGGGCTACATGCTGAAATGTTGGGCGAGCATTCAGTGAAGGGTATCATGTGACTTTGAGAACGTGACGTAGGGAGGCAGTTCATTATTTCGCCGTATTCTATTTATCAATCAGATAATTTTATTCCATCACTTACAGGATTATTGTATAATTGCTTTGAAAAGAGTTCATGATTACAGGTCACCCAAATATTCTTTACTTTTCGGGATAGAAGATGCAGCTCTGTGCACTCGCATCTGAGTAATAACATTAAGAATAAAGCAGATCTTTATGCAGTGCTTGATTCGTCTCTGTGAAATGTGGTACTTTAACTCCATACATGTTGCGTTGGTGGTTTCTACACAGTATTCCTGTGTGTATTGTTGTGGTTCGATTACTGCCAGTGAGAAGAATGTGTGTTTGTCCTGAACAGAAACCTTCCACTGTTGGTGTGTGTTCCAGTCTGTGAAGAAACACAGCAAATGATCGTTTGTTTCTGTTCCAGCTATTCCAGAAACCAGCCCTATTGTCATGATACTAAATGGATCTCCAGTGTTAGGACTTTAGATTATTTTGCTGTATGATGGGGAAAAATTACAATTACTATTTATTTACTATTTTCAAAAATTAGTTCCCAAACTATGTATTACAAACTATGTACCTTGACTTATTAAATTAATCCGTTCGGAGGGCGAGCTCGTAAGTCAAAGTGTTCATGAGATAAAACAATAAAATTCTCATAGGAAATCATAGAAAACCAGTTAATCTGTTCCAACCCCCTCCCAAACTCAACCTGACACAAACACGGATATCTGACTTAATATATGAAAGATGAACATGGAAAAACAAATATTTCATAGTAATAATACATGTACATTAATAATAAATAATAATCAAACAAGAATAAACAATGTCAGCTAACCCTTTCGATCATTGACTGCGGCAAAGTTGTCACGTGGGCAGGCATGAGGTGATGTGTAATGGAGGAGGAGTAAAATTTGGTGCATGTGCACACTACGAATGCCATCGCAGAAAGGCCCGTGGTGAACTCCGACAAGGCCAGTGCTTCTCAAAATAGTGGGACATGCCCCCCTTGAGGGGTGTGGTGTGATGCCGGGGTGGGGGAAGGAGGGTAATGACCCTGGGGAACATGCTTTTTTTGCCATACTGTACTAGAATTAAGTGTAATTGCACATCCTCTACAGTAGGCGGCAGTGGCGCTCTTAGTCATGCTGTGGTGTAGGGAAAAAGCACCGAGCAAACAATATGAAGTGCAGTAAACACTATAGTCGTGAGTGGGGGGGGGGGTTATATATATATATATTTTTTCTTCCTATAGGAGGCATCACAGAAAATAATTGAGAAGCACTGCACAAGGTGTTCTTGGAGCACGGAAGAAGACACGTGGAAGAATATTTGGCTAATCAGTCCTGAAAAGCCATTTCCCCTGCAGAGCTTGTAAATCAAAATTTTGCTGGGTGGATGGGGCATATTTTTGGTGGGATCGAAGCTCGTATCATGGAAAATTCGTTTTAAAAGACACTCGTAACTTAAGGTACCACTGTATGTGTTTATTTAAATATGTCTAAAATCAGTCGTGTTGCCTGGTTTTCATCATGTGATATGCAGTTCCCAGTGAAAATTTTTTTCGCATTGTAATATTTTGTTGGACCAACTTTTGGCTTAATAACATGTGATTGTCGTGGCATTGTTTTATCAAACTTGAGCAACATTAGTTATTTCCATCCCTTGTCGTGTTCATTTTTCACAAGCATATTAAATTGATGGTTAAAACACTGAACCACTCCATAAAGTCTTCTCTAGTAAATCCTAAAGATTTTCCATAGGGCCGAGGTCAGGACTGTGTGGTACCTGTTCATATATGAAAATGATTTCTTGTAACCCCTGAACCACTATTTGAGTCCCCATTTTATATCCGAGCCATCAGGGAAGAAAAAGTGCATTGATGTGATAACCTGCACATTCAGATCGTCAGCTGCTTCATTTTATTGCCACATTAATGTTGCTGAGCCTCGACCGGAACAACGAGCAACAATATAATTTGGATTACGTGCTAAAGATCAAGGATAAATGTTCTCCGTTTGCTAGAACAGTCAATAATGCACTCTGGTAATTTGTCGATAAACATACCGCCGCTCAGAAGGAACATTTGAACTCAATCAAGTTTTTGTTTTTCAGCTCCTTGATGTATTTAAATACACAAATTTTGAGAAGAACCGAAGTTACATCATGTCTACGCAAGACAGCTTGGTGGGTGGATTTGCTAAATGGCCAGACAGCCATCCAGGTAGAATTACTCTCTCCTCCAAACACCAGCACCATCACCCCTCCCCCCAGGCTGCATTCACTGTTGTCACCTGAACCCACAGTGAAATTCAGTACATGGGGTGTGAATGTCTAATTAATGAGTACAGGCTCAAGTGAAACAATGTGTTTAGGTTACTGGAAAATGTCTGTTCATGTTGATGCACTGAGATCTTTTTTTTATATCTATATATATATATATATATATAAAATGAACAACCTGATACTATAGTGTATACTTGAACCAGATTAGATTCAGTCACCACAGATTTCTGTCCAATCAGAGTTTGAGATTACATTTGATGTTGGTGTATATAATAGTGGGTTTGGCGTTTTCACACTCGATCAGGTCTGAAGCATGAAAGTGAGTCAGTCATTTTCTTTAATGCCACATCAGCGCCCGCTGTGTAAAATTAAAAACTAATTTAAATTACATAGATTAAAATATCAAAACCCCAGTGCAGCAGTGTGTGTATGTATGTATGTGTGTGTGTGTATATATATATATATATATATATATATATATATATATATATATATAATATAATATATATATATATATATGTCCTTCTCAAAAAATTAGCATGTTGTGATAAAGTTCTTTATTTTCTGTAATGTCGTGATAAAAATTAAACTTTCATATATTTTAGATTCATTGCACCCCAACTGAAATATTTCAGGTCTTTTTATTGTTTTAATACTGATGATTTTGGTATACAGCTCATGAAAACCCAAAATTCCTATCTCAAAAAATTAGCATATCATGAAAAGGTACTCTAAACGAGCTAATTTTGAAAGTGAAAGCAAATTTTGCATGTCATTCGGAAATCAAGGTGCCAGAGTCTGGAGGAAGACTGGTGAGAAGGAAATGCCAAAATGTCTGAAGTCCAGTGTCAAGTACCCACAGTCAGTGGTGGTCTGGGCTGCCATGTCAGCTGCTGGTGTTGGTCCACTGTGTTTTATCAAGGGCGGGGTCAATGCAGCAAGCTATCAGGAGATTTTGGAGCACTTCATGCTTCCATCTGCTGAAAAGCTTTATGGAGATGAAGATTTCATTTTTCAGCACGACCTGGCACCTGCTCACAGTGCCAAAACCACTGCTAAATGGTTTACTGACCATGGTATTACTGGGCTCAATTGGCCTGCCAACTCTCCTGACCTGAAGCCCATAGAGAATCTGTGGGATATTGTGAAGAGAAAGTTGAGAGACACCAGACCCAACACTGTGGATGAGCTTAAGGCCGCTATCGAAGCATCCTGGTCCTCCGTAACACCTCAGCAGTGCCACAGGCCGATTGCCTCCATGCCACGCCCGCATTGAAGCAGTCATTTCTGCAAAAGGATTCTCAACCAAGTATTGAGTGCATCACTGAACATCATTATTTGAAGGTTGACTTTTTTTTTTTTTTATTAAAAACACTTTTTTTTTTTTATTGGTCGGATGAAATATGCTAATTTTTTGAGACAGGAATTTTTGGTTTTTACTTTTTTGGTCAAAATTATCAATATTAAAACAATAAAAGACATGAAATATTTCAGTTGTGTGTAATGAATCTAAAATGTATGAAAGTCTAATGTTTATCTGTACATTACAGAAAATAATGAACGTCATCACAATATACTAATTTTTTGAGAAGGATCGGGGTGTGTGTGCGTGTATATGTATGTGTGTGTGTGTGTATGTGTATATATATATATATATATATATATATATATATATATATATATAAATATATATATTATTCATACATACGTGTGTGTGCATATATATAGATATATATATATATATATATTCACACACACACACATACATGTGTATGTATATATAAATAAATAATTTCCTTTGAGTAGAACCTGGCATGTTACAGTGGTTATTCTATTCCTTTCATGGTGTTTTTATAATTGAATTTAGTCCATATGCTAAGCAGACACATCCTTTTCAGGAGTGACAGGATGGCAAAAAGGATCTCATGTATCATTTAATTTTTTTTTTCCTGCCGTGTACTGAATTCAGCTGGAGAGTTTCATGTAGATGTTGTCAAAGCACTCGCCAATCCAGCCGACATGAAATTACTGCTGAAATTATTAGCAATACTAAGCCATATTCATGAGGATTTTCTTGAGGTGATCACCCACCAACATTGGGGGGGGGGGGGGGGGGCTATTTTTCAGAACTCATCCAAGGCTTTTAAATTTTAATTTCAGGGAATGTGATGCTAATTTTAATATAAATTATTTTATTTCCGCTTGCAACTAACCCAGGTTCTCTTCTCCTTTCTAATCTGACCTCATGTATCCTAGACCCTCTGCACACCTATTTTGGCATATGTGGACTGTCTTTGATAGGCGAGCCCAATCTGCTCAAAGTGCACCCTGCGTTGAACGTCAGCTACAGAGCCTTCGAGTGCATGCAGCAGCTGCACCGGACATGGAGGGAGAACTGCACATGACAGCATGACTTCCACACAAGAAACAACAACAGCCTCCGACTCACGTGCAAAGATGCACTTCGTCCCTCTGAGCCCAGCTGCATCGCCCATCGCAGTAGATAGAAACCAAGCTGACCACGGACCGTCCCCCGTAACGGAGGCAGGGAGGAGGCGATGAATAAATAATTATCGAACCTGAAACCGTCAGCCGCTGCTTAACCCGGCCAGTATGTTGTTGGGTCCTTCATGCATAAATAAGGTGTAGTCTTTATCACCAGTGTTTTCTTTTACTGAGCTGCAATCAGGTGTTTTGTTCGACATTATTTAGATTCCTGAAATGTGCACATGATGTCCGTTTTTGGTGCTTTTGTTTACTTTTAATAGGTTTGACTTTAAGAACTCTAATAGGAATCATGTTCATTCGCTTACTCTCATTTCAAAAGTAAAAGTCATGTCGGTGCTTTAATAATGAACAGAGCACCCCTTCTCCTCTGTGACTGTGCCTCAGATAAAGAACTCATTGATGAATAACTCGTCGTTCCTTAAACCCGACACCCCACACTGCTGCAAATTGACGTCACTTCTCAAAAAAGGACACTTGAATGTGTTTCAGTAAATTGGAGAATTTTATTTTTTCTATGCCTGTAAGATATCAATATTCAAGGTTAAAACAAAGCCTTTATCATAAAGAAATGCCAATACTGTAAATTACAATTTCAGTGTGATTAATAAATTAGTCTGTTTTATGTCATAAGAACAATAAAAACAACAGTGCCTGTAAGGTGTTGTATTATTTAAATGAGGAATAAAGAAAACAAACTGAGTTTCTGTGGAGTTCAGTCATTAACCTTCATTTCCTGCTCAGTGAAGCTTTCAGGAAAGATTTAAACTGGAGATAATATTCACAGGGAACTTTCTCATCACAGCATGACTCTGATCTAATTCTAATCGGTCACATTGCGGTTATGGATGTGAACGTCACGTTAAAAAATTACATGTCACTGCAAATGTGTTCTTCCACAGAACATTAGATGAAATCCCCACAAAATCAACAGCCCACGTATCTTTTTTTTTTTTTTTTTTTCAATTCTGACATGAAAGTCAGGTAAGAATAGATGTTTGTCGGCATATTGGGTGTGAATAACAAATAATCCTGCTAAATTTTACTTTTTTTTTTTTTTTTTTTTTTTTTTAAAACATGACCATGTGCATATTTTGTATGGTCACTGTGGCCTAGAAATGTGGTCAAGGTGAACCAGATTAATAACATTAAATAAGAACATGACGTTAAGCAAAAGAGATATGAATTGAAAACCGTTCTGACAAAAACTGCACCTTCAAGAGCCTCACTGTGCATTTTTGATAAATTGACCTCTGTTGTCTTTTCCTTCCCCCCCCCAGGGGTCAGAACAGTGAATCATCTGATTTGCATGTTTGATTTGGCATAGGTTTTTACGTCGGATGCATTTCCTGACACAACCCTTTCGCAAGGGCCAGAAACAACCTGACGGCTATGCAGCTACTTTTTACGAAAGTCAGCAATGGTTCTTTTACATTAACCTCTCACCATAGACAGTGAGAGACATGGCCGGCCTTTGATAACCTAGTTCGCTGCACTGGTGGGGGGACAGTGACAACCTGTGGTGAGTGGGGCTTGAACCCCCAACCTTAGGATCAGTGATCCAGCACCTTTACCACCAGGCCACCACTGCCCCTTTATACTAAATTTGAATGTGTAATTATATTTTCTCAAGGACGATTTATTCAGGTTGACGCAAGCCTCACCTTTGACCCTGATGGAAAAGTGAGAAAGATGATGTGATGATGGGTGGATGGATGAGTGCTTGTTAGTCCACATTGAACCAAGGCAGTGCATTCAAACATCCATTTGCTTAATCCCTTAATCCTGAGCTAAAACCGATTAATCCTTAATCTTGATCATGAGGAGGCTGGACCCTATTTCAGCCGACTCTGGAAGAAGGTGAGGTATGCCCTGAACAGCTTACCAGTCCAGCACAAGGCCAACACACACCACCATTCATACTCGCACAAATACCGAAGGGTAACTTGGAATGTTCGCCAATAACACTAATGTGTAGGTCTTTGGACGTCAAAATCTTGATGGCAGGGCACTGGCCTACTAATCCGAAGGTTGGGGGCTCAAGCCCCACCATCACCAAGCTGCCACTGCTGCCCCCCACAGTACATCATATCTCACTGTAACTGTGCAATATGGTCGCACTGCATTCTGGAACTCTGAGTCCAAAGTTTTCTACTCCAGTACAATTTGGGGTTTCTGATTAATTTTCATTCCTTTTCTGAACCACCTTGTCCTAATTGGGTCACAGGGAGGCTCGCGCTCATGGCGAGAGGATTTTATTCGTTTTGGGTTGTTGTTGTTTTTTCTCAAGCCGACAGTGAAAACTAAGTGTTATGTTTAAGATAATTGTACATTTTTGTTCTATTACAGGGTGGTGCAGTGGTTCGCATCTCTTTCTTACAGCAAGAAGGTTCTGGGTTTCGGTTCTGAGATGGAGGCATTTCTGTGTGACGTTTACAGTGAACTGGGTTATCAAAGGCCGGCCATGTCTCTCACTGCCTGTGGTGGGAGGTTCATGTGAAAGAACCATTGCTGAGGAGCTGCATAGCCATCCGCATCATTTTGCCCTGTGATAGCCTGGCAAGCCATCCAGGATGTACTTTTCCCTCGCCCAGAGTCGGCTGAGATGGGTCTCAGGGTCCCTGCGACCCTAATTAGGATTAAGCGGTTCAGACAATGAATACCTGGATGAAAGAACACATTACATATTTAGTTTCACAGTTCTAAATTGGGCATCAAGGTGGCGTAGTAGTCAGCCTTACCTGAACAAAGACCTGGGCTTGAGTCCTGGGTTCGACTCGGACTTTCTGTCTGTATGCATGTTCTCTTCATGTATACCTGGGTTTCCTCCCACATTCGACTAACTTTCTGCTTAAAATTGCCTCTCTGGGTGAGTGTCAGTGTGTCATTCCTGCCACAGTCTGGTGAGCTGTTCAGGTTGGACTCCTCCTTCGCCCAGTGCCAGGTGACATTTTTTTCTCATTGCCTTGCAGTGACCCGAATAGCAGGATTAAACCGGTCGGTGGCAAATGTGCGATTAACCTTCTTAATGTACAATTTGAAACTTATACGTACATTAAGCAGGTTAATCGACACCCCCGCCCCGCCCGGCCCCGCCCCGCCCCGCCCTCTTACAGCTATACTGCTTTACATAGATAATACTGTACAGCGAAACCCATTGACGTTGTGGCTGATGCTGATGATGTCGGTACACATAACAGGTCGGTGGTGTCGGTGGAGGCCACGCCCACGCTCTGACAGTGAGGGGCAGGGTCTGATGTTTAAAAGATGAGTTTCATGGTTTATTCAGATTACGTTCTGAAGGAGGGAGCGATCAGTTTCACATTATAGGCCGCTATCTGGACAGGCCAAGTGCTCACAGGGTGCTGGTCAAGTTGGACCATGGACCATAAATCCTCCTGCCTCCTGTTCCTGGAGTGTGTGTGTAAGTGAGCTTGTGTGTGTGTGTGTGTGTGTGTGTGTGTGAGAGAGAGAGAGAGAGAGAGAGAGTGTCTGTGTGCATGTGTGTGTGTGTGTGTGTGTGTGTGTGTGTGTGTGTGAGAGAGAGAGAGAGAGTGTGTGTGTGTGTGTGTGAGAGAGAGAGTGAGAGAGAGAGAGTGTTTGAGAGAGAGAGAGAGTGAGTGTGTGTGTGTGTGTGTGTGTGTGTGTGAGAGAGAGAGAGAGAGAGAGAGAGAGTGGGTGTGAGAGAAAGAGAGAGAGAGAGAGTGTGTGTGTGTGTGTGTGTGTGTGTGTGTGTGAGAGAGAGAGAGCGAGAGAGAGAGAGAGAGAGAGAGAGAGAGTGTGTGTGTGTGTGTGTGTGCGTGTGTATCCGTATCCGGGGAGACTGAACCGCACCCCTGAGCTGTTCCAGGGCTGAGAGTCTGTTGTCAGGAGAAGATTACCATCTCTTTGGTCTTTTATCCAGGATCCTGTATTCGGAAGGGCGGCTCTATTGATCGGAATATTTACGATGTCTGACTCAGAGGATATAACGGAGTTCGGGAGCATAGTGGAGAGGATTGAAAAGGGAGAGGTGAGCGTGCACTCAAACATCTGTATCATTGATTATTCTTTTGTTTTGTTCTTCTGCCTTTGATGTTGGGAACATGAAGGATGCTGCTATATTTCAGTTCAGCACCGCCCTGGTGTTATAGGAACGCGTGCAATACGAGGACTCGATGATCATGAACATACAGCGTGTCCTCAATTTAACCGGTCTGAATACATCATAATAATAATAATAATAATAATAATAATAATAATAATAAAGTCCATGCACATATAAACCAGGCAGTGTTTGCATGTGATCGGTTCCCGGAGCTAAAACCTCACCTTCATGTTCTGATCAGGATGACTGTGCACAGACTGAACCAGTGGTCAGGTGCTCCACGTTATAAAGAGCCACACTTGCAGTATTTACATCAAGATTGTTCAAAACCCTACCACAGCATATAATAATCCACACCATGCATTCTGATTAAATTCGGCATTTCCCAAATTAAATTATCATTATTTCATATATTGTATTGTGTAGTATAAATAGAATCTACGTAGTATATGGATGTGTATATTAACACATCACCTATCATTTATTTGAATAAGAATTTATTTGCAAGAAAGCATGTGCATTGAACAAAGTCATATTTCAGCCCACATCAGTCTCCGCCCACAGACACTCCCACCACATACCGCTGTTTATCACCGTCCCCAACGGACTTCGGGCTCTATAAATACCACATGACAACATGCAGAGAGTCTCGAGTCTGATTTTGGTCATATTAATACATTATACTGATCAGACTGCATGTCAACGCTCCAAACAATCACTCTTAATAAAGATCATGTGATGTAGATTAACAGACAGTAGGCAGGATCTTTTCTTTTTTTTTTTTTTTTTTTTTTTTTAATACATTTTTAGTGATGTAAATGTTATCCTGGCGGTTTGCACATCCACCCCACGAAAACAAGGTCCTGAGTTTGAGTGGGGTTTGCATGTACTGTATCTCTATATGCTTGCATGGATTTCCCCCATGAACTCTGGTTTCCTTCCACATTCCAAAGACATGCACTTGAAGCTTATTAACTTTTCCAAATTGGCCCTCGGGTGGCAGGGTGGTGTGATTAGTATGTCTGCCGTAAGGCAAGAAGGCCCAAGTTTTATTCCCTGCTTGGGTTTTTGTGTGTGGAGTTTGCATCTTCTCGAGGTGCTTGTGTGGGTTCCTCGGGGTACTCTGGTTTTCTCTGACAGTCCAAAAGCATGCACTGAAGACGAATTGGCTGTTCCAAGTCTCCCCTAGGTGTGTGTGTGTGTGTGTGTGTGTGTGTGTGTGTGTGTGTGTGTGTGTGTGTGTGTGTGTGTGTGAATGGTTTTGTGAGTGGTAGCACTGTGATGGCCTGGTGAGCTGTCCATGGTGTACCTCGCCCTTGCCCCAAGTTGGCTGAGATGGGCAGCAGTCTCCATGCGACCCTTATTAGGATTAAGTGGCTTAGAAACCTAATAAATTAATAGAAATTGCCCCTATGTGCCCCCAGTGCAGCCAACTGGGTTATCAAAGGCCGGCCATGTCTCCCACCGTCTATGGTATGAGGCATATACAAGAACCATTGCTGACTTTCATAAAGAGTAGGCTGCAAAGCCGTCGGCATGTTTCCGCCCTGCAATGGCCTGGCGAGCTGTCCAGGGTGTACTCTGCCCTCACCCGAAGTTGGCTGGGATGGGCACCAGCCTCCCTGCGACCCGAATCAGGATTAAGTGGTTACAGAAAATGAAAATGCCCCTAGGTGTGAATGTGTGTGTGTGTGTGTGTGTGTGTGTGTGTGTGTGTGTGTGTGTGTGTGTGTGTGTGTGTGTGTGTGTGTGTCTGCTGGCCCTGCAATGGACTGGCGAGCTTAGAGTGCACATATGGGAGGGACTACATCCCATTTTATAACTCAGTAGTATAAAATCGTGATATTTCCCCATATTCTAAGGTACTCACTGTGCTTAACATGTCGCAATCATATTATGTTTTAATTGGAGCCTCTGCATTCATTCACACTCACATTCATACCTAGCGCTAATTTAGAGCAGCCAGTTCACCAAATATCTTTGGACTGAGGGAAGAAACCAGAAGACCCAGAGAAAACCCCCACAAACACAGGTAGAACATACAAGCTGCATTCCATCCCAGAAACATTCTCCACAAGACTCAAACCCAGGACCTTCCTGTTGTGATACAGGGATGCGAACTGTGCCCCTCCTTACAGCGGGGTAAACTCCATACAGGTTCCATACAGGTTCCATACAGGTGGTCTTCAGACAGGGAAAACTCTGAAAAGGTTCCTTTTCGATGCCCTTATCAGAAAGCATGATGACATCACCTTGGATTGGAGACAAAAATCCCAGTGGAGAAGATGAGATGCAGTGCCTTAAAATCTCCACAACAGTATGCTATCTAGGGCAGACTTGTCCCACGAGGGTCTCATTTGGGAACACTGCCAAATAAAGAAAGAAGAAAAAAAAAAAAAGAAAACTTCTGAAACCCTGTTTACATTTAAAACAGCTTTTATGGGAACTCATGAAGCTCTTCTTGAATATTACAGAGGCAATCAGTTCATATCTGGACCTGCTCTGTCCATGCTCATTCATTCATTCATTCATTGGCTTGCCAGGCTGCTCAATCCCTTCAGGGTCACGTGGAGGCTGGAGTCTATCTCAGTGAACGCTGGGCACAGATGAGCTACACCCTGAGTAGCCCACCAGTCCATCACAGGGGCAACATACAACAATTTACACACCCACCCACTCCTAGAGGCAACTCGGATCAGCCAATTAGCCGAATGTGCATGGCTTTGGGCTGCAGGAGGAAACACAGGAAACCTACACAAGCATGAGGAGAACATGCTAACGTCGCATAGCAACGCCCGTGCGGACCCCTGGACACAGACCTTCTTACCTTGGGGCAATCCTGAGTCCCACGATGTCACTGTACTACCTTTTAATCTGGATTCTCGAATAAAAATATTGTTCCTCTTAATTAAGGATGAAGACTTTTTCATTTACATGATCCATCACGGATTTCTGTGTGCTGGTAGGGGCCCCGTGCGATTCAATCGGGGCCCTTTTTGGTTTTACTTGACCTTTAAACAGCCTGAGTCCAGCAGTGGGGTTGTGATGTCTTATTTGCGTTGTAAACATACTACAGGTTTACCGTATAAATGTAATTAGGTCCCTTTAGGTCTGTTTTTGTCTTCTGTCTCCTTTCTAATATTTGTGAATTTTTATAAGCAGAGGCAGAGCAGTGGTGGCCCGGTGGTAACGGTGGATTGCCGATCCCTCGGTCGGGGTTCAAGCCCCATTGTCAGTGGTTGTCACTGTCCCCCCCAGTGCAACTGACTGGGTTATCTAAGGCCGGTCATGTCTCTCACGGTCTGTGGTGAAAGGTTCATGTAAAAGAACCATTGTTGACTTTTCGTAAAGAGAAGGGTGTATAGCCATCAGCATGTTTCTGCCCTCTGATGGCCTGGTGAGCTGTCCATTTTGTACTCTGCCCTCACCCAGAGTCGGTGAGATGGGCACTAACCTCCCCAAGACCCTAATTAAGATTAAGCGGTACAGAAAATGAATAAATGCATGAATAGAAGCAGAGGTGGCTCGGATGTATGGTTAGCACGTTTGTCTCACAGTGAGAAGCTGCTGGATTTGAGTCCTGGGCTCAGCGAGGGTATTTCTGCGTGGAGTTTGCAAGTTGTCCGCATGTTTGCATGGGTTTCCTCCAGCGACTCTGGTTTCCTTTCACAGTCCAAATACATATACATGATCATAATTGGCTGTTCTAAATTGCCTATAGGTGTGGTTCCCAGTGGGTGCGTGTTAGCCCTGCAATAGTCTGGCAAGCTCTTCAGGGTATCGGTGCAGGTATGCTCTACCCTCAGTGGTAAGTGAGTGTTATGAACAGTACATTATTCATTTAGTTTAACCACGCTGCTCATAGTGTACTTCACTTTCACCTTGCTTCGGTGGAGATAAGCTCCAACCTCCATGTGGCCTTAATTGGGATTAGAATTAAATGGTTCACTGAATGATTGAGTGTTTTAAATAGGGGCAACATGGTGGTATGGGGTTCAGCATGAAATAAGAAGGTTCCGGATTTCCGGATAGGGCAGCCGTGGCCTCGTTGTTAGAGATGACTTTGGAACCATATGGTTGCCGGTTCGTTTCCCTAACCAGCCGGAACAATATGTGGCGGTGGGTAAGGGAGTTACACCTTCCCTTCCTCTACATTTATAGCTGTCGTGCTCTTGAACAAGGTACCTAACTCCAAACTACTCTCCAGGTGCCCCAATGTGTGTGGCTGCCCACTGCTCCATAATGTGTGTGTGTGTGTGTGTGTGTGTGTGTGTGTGTGTGTGCTTACTGTTTTCCTCGAGTATGCTCACGATGGATGGGTTAAATGCAGAGACAATAATTTTCATAGCAGGATTAATAAAGTGGATTAAAAAAAATAAAAGAAGAACATTGAGTTCCGGGCTCAGCAAGGGCGGAGTTTACATGTTCGCCTCATGTTTGTGTGAATTTCCTGTTTCCTCCCACAGTCCAAAGATATGTATGTGAAGTTAACTGGCTGTTCCAAACTGCCCATGGTGTCAATCTGAGTGTGTGTGTGTGTGTGTGTGTGTGTGTGTGTTGTGGTGGTCTGGAGAGTTGGTCAGGGTGTAGGCTGAGATAGGCTCCAACCCCCAACGGTTCTTTTTGCTTTTTTTTAAATAACTTTTTTATTTAAGCAATAATTGGACATCCAAAAATCTCAATAGGCAACACACAGGGACAGATGTGAAAAGTAAAAAATGAAATAAAAATGAAAAATAAATAAACAAATAAATAAATTTGAGCTATATTCAAAGAGGTGTCACATAAAACAAATCAGAATTAATAACAATGTTTAACTCTTTACAAATTTATATTGTTTATATATATATATATATATATATATATATATATATATATATATGTGTGTATCATGATTTTAAATTCTTTTATCCACATAAAGTTTAAAAATATTGTTCCACTTATATCTTTTTAGATCATTTATATTTACAAATATAATATTTTCCATCTAGAATTAAAAAAATATTCAATATAACAAGCCTTTTTGAAATCATTACAATTGTTGTCATGAATAATACAATGCTTCGTTTTTCGAAACAAACAACTTGAATCAGTCAACTTTTTAAAGGACATTGTAAATCCAACCAAACATTATTGTGTTGCGACAATTATAAAAAAAAAAAAAAAAAAACTTTAAATTTTCTTGTAATGAAACACACACACCATGAATTTTGAAAACAACTGGTTACTAATCAAATGTAAAATTTTTGAGAAGTGGTGGCCTGGTGGTGAAGGTGCGGGATCACTGATCCTAACGTTGGGGGTTCAAGCCCCATTCTCAACGGGTTGTCCCTGTCCCTGCCCCCCCCCCCCCCCCCCCCCAGTGCAGGTAACTGGATTATCAAAGGCCGGCCATGTCTCTCACCGTCTCTGGTCAGAGGTTCTTGTAATAGAACCATTGCTGAAGTTCTGAGGTTCAAAAAGAATGGGCTGCAAAGCCGTCAGCGTGTTTCCGCCCTGCGATGGCCTGGCAATCTGTCCAGGGTGTACTCTGCCCTCCCTTGGAGTTGGCTGGGATGGGCACCATCCTCCCTGCGACCCTAAATAGAATTAAGCGGTTGCAGAAAATGATAATGACGGATGAACAATAAATTCCATGATTTGAAAAAGACTGTGATCTGTAACATATATTCTCAAGGAAACTTAAATGTATTAGATTTTGATGACATTTTGATCACGGAATTAAAAAGGGCATTTTGTTCGTGACACAATTATTGAATGAGGAGTGACATCCGTTTACTTATACAGAGTTTCTGAGAAAATATGGAATTCCAGTTACATATAAAAACTTTGCAGTTGTCTTCGATGTAATAACCTTCCCGTATTTTGAGATGATAAACGAGGAATTTGTGTGAACTAAACCTGCAATCTCAGGATGGTGTTATGTTCGCTGGTATACACATCACAGACAAAAAATGTACCAACACATTTCTTATGGGCTTTGTCAGAAACCTATAATTCCTCCTGCTGAGTGTTTTTGGAACTCAAAATTTGAAAATGGAAGGAAGTTTGGAGTATCAATAAAAATACTGTGTCAACCAGGGAGATTTAATATAAAATTATACATGTACTGGTTGCTGGTGTGTTGATACGTTTCTGGCATCACTGGCCCTTGGACGTATCCGCTCTTTTTTTAGCAAGGGCAGAATCCCTCCCGGCCATCACAGGGCAGAAACACACCGACTGATGTGCAGCGACTCTTGTCGAAAGTCAGCAATGATTCTTTTACATGGACCTCCCAACACAGACAGTGAGAGACATGGCCGGCCTTTGATAACCCAGTTAGCTGCGGTGGGGGGACGCCGACACACGACAGTGACAACCCATGGAGAGTGGGGCTCGAACCCTCAACCTGAGGATCGGCGATCCAGCACCTTTCCCACCAGGTCACCACTGCCTGGGTTGATTGTTTCAAATGAAATCAAAAATATTTTTGTCTATATATTTAATAATCGTACGTGGCCCATCCAGCACCACTGCAGTGTAAATTAGCCATGATTCACTTTTGATAGAAGTATGTGATTATTTATTGATAAATATCTCAAATTTGCTTTAAATCTTTTCAATCAGTGGATTCAAATTAAAATCAACTCTTTCTTTTTGATTTTTGCGAAACTTTAATACCCAAGCAAGAAACTACATATTTTAAAGGAATACTTTTTTATTTTAATTTTTATTTGAATCAGTAGGTTTATCTTTCAGGGGGATAAAAGGATAGATTTTTTTTTTCTCCAAGATTCAAAGGTTCAAAGGTTAAATGAATGAGTGAGTACGTGTCACGAGTGCAAGAGTGAGACTCTTCTTATTTAACCGCGCCCCCTTAATTTGCATACACCAAAGCAGTGTGGATGGTTGCTGAGGCGATTTGATTGTGGCCCCGCCCTGATCCCCCGGCTTTCCGAGCTCCTTCCCATAAACTAACGGCAGTGTGTGTGTGTGTTTTGCTGATTCACAACGCTGCTCTATCTGGACTCTTCAGTCGTGTTGCTGCTGTTTTACATATTATTTCCAACTTTATTTGTAAAGAGTTGAGGTGTTTATAATGTCTGCGGTATCAAGGCGCAGCTCTCTGGGGGTAAGTGACTCAGGGAAGTTATTATTTTTTTTTTGTGAATATCTTTTGAGCTTATTAGCAGGGTGTTGATATTGATAGCAGAGCTGTGTGGTGACGATGGGTTTTGTTTCAAACTGGAAAAACCCAAGAAAACCCCAGAAAAATACGAATTTAATTCTCACAGAAACCTGTCAGATGTTGTTGTCGGCTCATTTTACGACGACAACGACTGTTTACGTCGCAAAGACCAGAATGCAACATTTCCTCAGAATAAATAAACAAAAAAATTTAACAATGGTTTGTTCCTTTCTCCTTTATTTCTCTCACAGGGCTTTTGGTATGGAAATCAGTCTCGAGCCTGGGCTGCAGGGGGTCTTCAGGCTCATTTACAACAACTTGTATAGCAGCAACCAATTTAAAACACTTTTTTTTTTTTTTTTTTTTTTTAAATTTATTTAAAATAGCTCGTTTAAAACAACTGAGATTGACCCCAGGTACTCTATTAAAAAAAAGGTTCTAATGAAAGATGAGAATAATTCTTTTTTTTTTAACCGCTTAATCCTAATTTGGGTCACTGGGAGGCTGGTGCCTATCTCAGCCCACTCTGGGTGAGGCCTGGGTACACCCTGGACATCTTGTCAGGTCACCACAGGGCAGAAACACGCTGACAGATCTGCAGCTCATCTTCACAGAAGTCAGCAGTGGTTCTTCTACATGAACCTCTCGCCACAAACTGTGAGAGACATGGTCAGCATTTGCTAACCAAGTTAGCTTCGGGGGGGGGGGGGGGGGGGTAAGAATAATTCGATATGAAATTAGAATTGGGGGGATACTAATTCATTTACAAAGCCAAGTAATCCTGCTTGGTTTTGTTGGGAGTATCTCAGCTGATACTAGTCCAAGGCAGGGTACACCCAGAACAGCTCCTCAGATCTTGGCATGTCCAGTACAGTCACACACAGGGCCCATTTGGACCAGCCATTTTGTGTAATGTGGATGTCTTTTGGGTTAGGAGAGGAAACTGGATTTCCCTCCCAGAAAACCCCCCCCACACATGTGCAGTGAGAAGACCTGAAGAAGAAAAAGAAATGCCTGTTACTGGAACGACAACCCAGTAGTTTGTTGCTACTGTGTAAGATTTTCTTTCGGCTTTTTCCCTTTATCAGGGGTCGCCACAGCGACTGATTTGCATGTTTGATTTGGCATAGGTTTTTACGTCGGATGCCCTTCCTGACACAACCCTTGAGCAAGGGACAGAACCACGCTGATGGCTTTGCAGCCTACGCGTCATGAAAGTCAGCAATGGTTCTTCTACATGCCTTTCACCATAGACAGTGAGAGACACGGCCTGCCATTGATAACCCAATTAGCTGCACTGGGGGGGGGGGGGACAACCTTGTGAAGAGTGGGACTCGAACCCCCAACCTTCGGATCAGCGATCCAGTGCCCTATACCACTAGACCACCACTGTCTCCATAGTTTGTTGCTACTGTGCCACCCCAAAATAAAATAGATGTAGGTTAAAAAGTTGTAGAAAATCTTTTTTTTTCTGACTGTGTCACCAGACTTGATATCATCCTTAATTGGTTTTTCGATTGCATTATTTAAAAAGTTGAAATAAATGTGACTCATCTGAACATCCCAGTGCAACTGATTCCTCTACAACCTGTTCCTGTCCATCCACAGTCCAAAACCCCCTACTTTTGTTTATTTTATTTCTGTATGTCTTGTAGGTCCCTATTAAGAACATTGAGCGTGAGCTGATCTGTCCCATTTGCAAGGAACTGTTCACGCACCCCCTCATCCTGCCTTGCCAGCACAGCGTTTGCCACAAATGTGTTAAGGAGCTGCTCTTGTTAAATCAGGATGACTCGTTTGGCACAGACGCTGGATCTGAGTGCTCGAACCCTGGAAGCCCTCGGTCCAGAGTTCCCTCACCCAGCATGGAAAGGCTGGACAGGCTGGTCCGATCAGGTGCGTTCCGACTCTGACACCTCGCTCACTCACACACACCTGACACCAGAATATGAAAGTGTTCTTTGGAGAATGTGCAGGAGAAAAATAATAAAGCTGTCGAGATTGTAACTTTAAAGTTTTAATTTTTAGTTTCTTCTGTCTGGGTGCCTCATTCATATTGGACTTGGTTTGAGGAGGGAGAAAACACAGAAGAATTATAATGGTCAATTCAAATGTTTCGCTTTCTCATTAGCTTTTCTGGGTGGTGTAGTGGCTAATATGGCTACCTCACAGCAAGAAGCTCTTGGGCTCATGTGCTGGACTTGGTGAGGATGTTGTGTGGGTTTTTTTTAAATTTTTTTTATTTTTGGAGAATGCATGTTCTCCCCTTGCCTGTGTAGATTTCCTCCTGCAGTCTAAAGATCTACACATTAAACTAACTGGCTGCTCCAAATTGTCCATCAGGTGTTGGTATATTGTGCTGGCGAGCTTTTCAGGGTCACCCAGAATCAGCTGTGATGGGCACTGTGAGGCTGGAGCTATTTAGTATCAGTGAAGTTCGGAACAAATGACCAAATTTCTTTTATGCAGACTATTAACATGTATAACCTTTATAAACCAAAATTTATTAACATTCATGTCAATTTCAGCATCATGTCCAGTACTGAAAGATTTCCGCCTGTGTTCCTGAACTTGAAACAAGTTAAGCTTTTTTTCATAGCAGAACAAGTCATTCCTTGAATATATCGAGGGGGTGGGGTTAGCCAGGGTTTATCCAGAGTGCTGGGTTATGTGTGGACCCCCAGCAGAGAGGATGAATTGACTGATGTTTTCTAGTTCTACTTCTTACAAAGGGTCGTCATGGTGAGGCAGTGTGGTATGTTAAAATCAAAGTGACCCAACTGAAATACAGGGATCTCTCGGACTCTTTGTTATTCAGCATTTATTTAAGCACTTTTTTTTTTTTTTTTTTTAAACCTTTTTATTTTTGGCTTTCCATAACAGATATGCAATCCAGGCCTTTGTGAATTAACGAACATGCTCCTGTTTTCCTCATCTCCAGTGTCTGCTTTGCATTGAACTGTGTGACATGTAATATGATGTCATGTGTGTGCTATCCTGTGCTGTAAGCCAGGTCTCACGCCACATTTGTTCACATTTGTCTTGTGTTAGTATGATTTTATTTCACTTCTCTTGTTTGTTGCTTGCAGCCTCGCTCAGAAGGTCGTTTGGAGGGAGAGGTAGATGTGGGTTTCTTAATTTGAATAGCTGTAGTGAGTATAGTATCTGTAGAACCCCTGTGAACACACAAACACACTCTGCTTTTCTATAGATACGAGCAGTTGCTTGTGGGAGACGGTGTAATGGAATAACGGAAACAATGTGACGGTTCGCGGCTCTTTTAAAAAGTCTACTGAGCATATTTACCGAATGCCATGGCGTAACATCATAGGATGGTTGTCCCATGTCTCTGCCATATACAGGAAGCACAGTAAGACTGCCCTGTCACCAATAATAATAAAAAAAAAATTGAACCCCAGAAAGCTCAAGGCTCATGCGCTTCTACTCAGTAGATAAAACACACACTATCCTTGCTGTAGAAAAGAACACCAAACTGGAGCATGGAACATGAACCTGTAAAATGGATAATTAAACGAACATGTGGGGTGATACAAATAAAATGAGCTCAGAGTCGAAGGTGGTGAAACAAAAACCCAGTGACAACTTTTCCTTTTTTCTCTCCAGACTGTAGTCAGGAAAAGCAGGGGAGACATTATTTATTCATTCATTCACTTCTCCGTGCTCCTGCAACACCAGTTTTGCACGCCTGTCAATAGATATCTGTTGGGAGCTTTGCTTTTAGACAGTGATTAAACCTGTCTATTGTCGGTATTTGTACAATAATCGGCCATATTAATATGAGGGTAAATCCAAAAGTTAATTTTTTTACCCAGGTAGAAAAACTCAAATTTCACAAGTTTAATAACTTATTTCTCAACATAATCTCCCTGAAGATCAATACACTTGTTCCAGCGATGCTCCTACTTTACAATTCCATCTCTGTAGGAGCTGGCATCGTGCTCCTCTAAAAAGGTCTTAACAGCCTTAGTGACATAAATATCACTCACAAAATGTCATCTTCGAAGTTCTGATTTGAGCTTGGAATACAAGTCTGCAAGGCCTGGTGAATCGGGCAGGTGTGTTCGAAGCTGCACTTGGCGGATGCAACGGCCACCTGTGAGATGTGAACTGGTAAGTTGTTGTAAAGCAACAATCTTTGTATTCAGTTGTCTTATTAGTCTGATTATCCGTCTAACAAGTTCATGTTCTGTGTACCCGTTAATGTTTGGTGTTGTGCTCGGCAAAAAGTTTGTCTATCCACCTGTGTATTGATTTAAAAAAGATATATAAAACCATCCCTTGAATATCTCGGATAATGTAGACCAGACCTGGCTGCGATATTCGAAAAACCGCGAAGTAGGAACGCCTCTCTCATTTCTACCATGTTGTCTCGTTTCTGTTTTCGCGTCTATACAATATCAAGCTAACTGGGTTATCAAAGGCGGGCCATGTCTCTCACTGTCTATGGTGAGAGGCATGTAAAAGAACCATTGCTGACTTTCGTAAAGAGTAGGCTGCAAAGTCGTCAGCGTGTTTCTGTCCCTTGCTAAAAGGGTTGTGACAGGAAGGGCATCCGACGTAAAAACCTCTGCCAAATGAAAATGTGCGAATCAGATGATTTGCTGTGGCGACTCCCGAGTAAAAGGGAAAAAGCTGAAAGGAAGACAGACAGACAATATCAAGAAGTGTATATATTAAACATTAGTTATATGCATATATAAATACTTCACGTACTGTTCTCACCTCTGACAATAGCTCTTCTCCGCTTGATCTTAATCTTAGTCTTTTTTTGATGGTACGCAAGGTAGATTCATTTATGCCGTAATGGCGTGCTACATGGGCATACGTATTGCCCGCCGTCAGCATATCTAGCAACTTCACTTTTTGGGTCACGGTCATCATATTTCGCTTTTTCTTGGGCTCATTGGATGCCTTAGATGGTGCAAGATGTTCACAAACACTATCAGATCACAAAAGTTTCCCATGTTGCCACAGGAAAGGTGATGCTCCACACAGGTGCTCTGCTGTTGAATCCACAACAAAAATAATGCTTTTTAAGAGGAGGGTAAAAATTATGTTCCAAAAGCAGGGTAATTAAATATAACTTGCTTTTTTAGAAAAGCTTTATTCAAGAGCTGCACAACTGAATTAAGCTTTCAAGGTTAAACTTTGGGTTTACGATTCAGCTTTCTCTGACCTTGTTCAAAGATTTTTTTTATATATATATATATATATATATATATATATATATATAATATAAAAATAAAATTTTTACACACAATCAGGTAAATCACAAGGCAGAAAATCTAGCAAGTAAATGTTTGTGTGGTAAAAACATCAAAATTAGAAGCTTGACGGAGTATAAAACGTCTGAACAAGACTGGGACATAGATCAGGAGAGATCTTTATTATGGAAAGCTGTTTAAAGAGTTATCTTGACCCATTATCTGATATGTTCAGTATTTATCGCGAGTGTATGTGCAAGTTTCATATCTGAATGCCCACTCTTGCCCGCATGAGTTAAAACAGCCACACCCCAGATGTTTTTCGCCTGATGAACCACTTTAACTTGGACACTCTAATAGGGCTGCTGTCTGCCAGATGCATCATGTAGGCATATGGCGTAGAAGGGCTGTATAGTGATTTCAGTATTTATTTGAACACTAGTGCATGTGTGTGTGCCTCAACTAAACTGGCTATTTGAACATGCTTGGCTTTCACAGAAAGTGATCATGTCGTTTTGTGGTTGAATTATTCCAGTTATTACTTCTATCACAGCAAGCAGATGGAATTAAAATTGCTAACTGGTCCCTTAAACCTGAATAGCTAGGAATAATTCATTGAAATGGGCGTTGCTAATTCTAGAGCTGCTGTTTTATAAAGTAAATAGCACAAATCTTGTAAGCAATCAAGTAACGAATCAATCCACCATGCAGTCCTGGGATAATCTTTTAATACTGGATAATTCTGTTTCCTTTTGATGAACTTTTTAGATGTTCCTGTGTGAGTCTTAAACAGACTTGTTGGTCCTGGCAGTAAATATGCTCAGTATTTCCCGCTTATACTGTATGTTGGCTTTCGGATGTGTTTGAAGGCAATATACTCTTCAGCCCATCTGAGATGTGAACAGCACGTATTAGTTTACATCGGGGAGTGCAGCCCACCACGAAATTAATGTGTAACCATAAAGTGACAGCGACAGGCCTGACGGCATATAACGCACCATTTTCACTTTTAGTGCCGTTCGATAAGTGGATGAGAGGGTGCTTGCCGTTGACTTGTGATTTCTGTAGGGCCAGACACCTCTGTGCTCTGCCAGAATGGCTTTACGATCACTTACTGGTCTGAGCGTTTTATTTTCTTTCCCCTCCTCTGCACTGAGTGTCATTGCGGCAGCAGCAGCAGGCCCCAGCAAGCCGCGCTGCAGATGCTGCCTGCTCCTCCCCTACCCGAGCAGCACAGCGCAACCACGGCCTAAGTACTTGCTTCTTCTTCTAAACCGTCCTCACTCGTTGCTCATTTCCCTTCATTTTGTTCAGATCCCATCTGAAAACTTCCCCATTGTCATTCCGGCAATACCATCTCTCGCCCACGTCTGTAGCCGTTATCAGTCCGTTACGTCTCCGTACATCTTCATGCATGTTCTCCCCCCCCCCCCTCCTCCCCATATATTTTGCCTTCATTAGTTGCTATTATGCACCATCATCTCACTGTCTTGTGTTCATGCCATGCATCCAAGTTTAGTCTGAGTGTGTTAATGGCTTGTTTCTATCATATGGTTGTCGTGTATGTTTGTTTGTGTGACTTTTATATCTGTGGTTTTTCCTTGTGTGAGGTTCTATTTTGTCTGTTTGTGTAAATGTGTTACACTTGTTAAATACACTGAACTGGACAAGGAACAGGGAAAAAGTTTGTACTCCTGGATTAACTTTTTTTTTTTTTTTTTGATATATATATATATATATAAATACACTCCATCTGTCTAAGAAATTGGTCTGTAATGTTAGTTGTCATTTGTCTGGAATGTCTTTGTTTTGATCTTCAGAATTTTATTGTCCAGATCATTGTGTACCTTTTGTGGCTTTTTCTGACTTTGTTGCATTGTTTGTTTGCATCCTGAAACTCGAGTCAACTGGTTTGAGTTTCATCTTTTTAGGTCAGCAGTGCTTCACTTTACTTCATTATTTAAAAAAAAAAAAAAAATTGTTCATCCACCAGATAAACTGACGGAGAAATATTTGTGTGAAATCAGGGTCCGTGTCTTCCTCTCCTGGCTGGAGGCGTTCCTCAGTCACGCCTCGTGTCACGAGCTTCCCATGCCCAGGTTGCCAGCGTGACATAGAGCTGGGCGAGCGGGGCATCAGCATGCTCTTCCGTAACTTCACGCTGGAAAGCATCGTGGAGCGCTACAGGCAGGCGGCCCGTGCCGCTATCGCCATCATGTGCAACGTGTGCAAGCCACCTGCACAGGAGGCCACCAAGAGCTGCATGGACTGCAAGGCGAGCTACTGCAATGAGTGCTTCAAGCTGCATCACCCATGGGGGACACCCAGGGCCCAACATGAGTACGTCGGGCCAACTACTAACTTCAGACCAAAGGTATGACTTCAGATCCTCCTGTTTCATCAAGGCAACCTATTGCCATTATAAATAAAGAACTATAATCATGTTGTCCAAGAGTCTGAAAAGCATTATTAAGAAAAAATGTTGTTTTATGTTAAAGTGGAATGAAAATGACTGATTTCAGACTTTGATATGATTTGATTTTTAAACAATTCATCCATCATGTCCTATTTGGTCACTGTAGGATATTTTATTGAAAGAAAAATAAGTGATACATTTTTAATTTCAATATTTTTGAATTACCTAAATAAATGTTTCCAAATAAAGAAAAACTGAAAGGGGTGTGGCAGATTCCATCATTGTGGTAAATGCGTGCTGTGTTGACAAAGTCAGGGTTTGGTTTGTTCAGTGCTCAGGCAAGGTCAAGGTGACAATATTCTTTAAGTTGATAAGTTATTAGTTTAATATAAATAAAATACACTGTCCTTCTTTGTACTTCAATTTACAAGTTGACTGACTTACTATAAGATCAGAATCTTTTTTGTAAGCAGCACTGTATGAAAGGTTCTTCACCAGTGAATGTTGTATTCTTTTATAAATTAATTAGGCCTGAATATAAAGGTTTTTCTCTTTGTGTATATCTCAGTGTGCCGTGTTTGTGTGACTACACTTTTAAACCATCTTGTTGTGGCTTCTTCCGATACAGAACCTAAACAAGATGTAAAAATCGAACCACATCTGTCCTCTGGTTATGATCTTGTGTATCGGTGATAACTTGGTAGTGCAACACCGATTCGTCGAATGTGGAAACCTCTTAGATCAAGTGTTAAGAAACGGAAGAAAGGACATGACGCAGGTGTCAAACTCAGGCTCGTGGGCCAAATCGGAGCCTCTATCACATTTGATGTGGCCTTCAAGACCCTTGAAAGATTATGATTATCGTACATTGTTTGCATTGACCTTTACCGTAAAACTTAATTCGTCATCATTCCACTAAGTGGCGGCAGCATATTTTAATTAAATAACTAGTCATTCATGACTATAGAAGCATTGCATGCTGGCTTGTTGCTACTAAGCCCTTTTAGAATGGATGCTCAATAATTGTTTGCAGCTTGGTCATTTTTAAATTTATCGACGTGGCCGTCTGTGAAAATGAGCTTGACACGCCAGGGGTATGATTTCTAGAGAAATAAAATGTTGTTAATATGGTGCAAGGGTTGTTTAGTCTCGCATAGCAGAGTAACCAAATAGTTTCAGAAAGGTGTTGTGGCTGATTTTTGGTTAATTTTCAATTGATAACCCCTGTATTTCGTTTCTTTAAGATAAATGGGATGTGAATTGGTCCTTTTTAATATAAAATGTTTAACACCTCCACAAAGCGATTCCAACTCTTACCACCCAAAATCAGTTTCACTTTTCACCATATGTGTTCATAATACATGTTGATGTATAACAGTTACCAGTGTGTCCAGAACCAAAATATCTTTTTAGGGTTTTCTGTTGGAATAAATTCTCATCTCGAAGTAAGTGTTTCCATTCCATCTTGTTTGGCTGTAGGTGCTGATGTGTCCAGAGCACGAGATGGAGAAAGTTAATATGTACTGCGAGGTGTGTCGCCGGCCAGTGTGTCATCTCTGCAAGCTTGGGGGTTCTCACGCTAACCATAAAGTCACATCCATGAGCAATGCCTACAAGGTCCTCAAGGTATGTGGACTCTAAGTTATCTGTGAAGTACATGATGGGTTTCTAACATATTCTTAAGCGTGTGAGCTGGAGTTATTGGTTTACGGGTAAAATTTTGTTTTTTTTTTTTTTTTGGGGCGGGGGTGGGTAGGGGTTATTTAAACTAGAGCAGCACATGTGACCTGCTTAGAGAGAACTTGAGCTAAATTGCTGACGCATCTACTTTTTGTTCGTAAAAAAATATCCTGGCTGGATGAATTATTAAAAAATTTAAAAATACTCTTGGTTTTTTTTTTAAGTTATAAATCTAAGCCGTGTAACCTTAGATCGGACAAAGCAAGCCTGCACTCTGCATTTTTAATGCAATCAATTGTGTCTAATAAAGTTAGGAGAGCTCAGTGTATGCCAGTGTGGTATTAGATGGTCTGTACTGTGTGAAAAATGCTGAGGCAGTTCACTTTTCCATTATGTGCATTCATAGCTTAATAGATTTTATTGTTCCGCCCGCAGGATAAGCTATCAAAAAGTATCCATTACTTAATTAGCAAAGAGGAACAAGTGAAGACTCAGATTTCGGAGCTTGAGGTCTTGATTCAACAGACCGAGGTAAGTAGGTTGTGGAAACTTCTTCTTTTTCGAGCCTTTCAATATAATTTTTTTTCAGTGCTCATGACAGGGTGCAGAAGTGTTAATTTCATTGTTGGGTACAATTTCTGAGCATATTTCTACACATTCTGATTGCTAATATCTGAAATATTGGGCTGATTTGAAATGAGAGACTAAGATCTGGGATTAAATTTTCATAATTTATGATAGTCTTGGTAATTATGAAGTGTATTTAGTTGTGTATATGTTCTGATACCATTTGTATTAGTTTAATACCTTTCAGTACCTGTCGATACCCCTGCATGATGATAATCTATTACTTGTTAAGAGCTGTGTGTACTGTTTACTCTGTAGACCTGAACACATGCACAGATTAAATTCCCCAAACTCATTATCTTTCAGTCATTTTCTTAGTTTATTACACTTTATGTACATATAAACAAATGTTGAAGCTCAGCTATGTTAAGTTAAAGTAAAAATTATGCAATCACGTCCTCATTCATTCGGTTTCTGCAACTGCTAAATCCTGATTAGGGTCATGGGGAGGCTGTTGCCCATCTCGGCCGACTCCGGGTGAGGGCGGAGTACACCCTGGACAGCTCAACAGGCCATCGCTGGGCAGAAACACTCTTACGGCTTTGCAGCCTACTCTTGTCGAATGTCAGCAATGGTTGTTTTACATGAACCGCACACCACCGACAGCGAGAAACACGGATGACCTTTGGTTACCCAGTTAGCTGCACTGGGGGGGCAATAGCATCTTCGGTGTTTATTATATTATCCTGTAAGCTGAATGTTTAGCATCGTCTCCTAAAGGTATTTGTTTTATTAATGCAATAGATATTAGATGCTGCTTTTAAGGCGGGAGGGGTCAGGTGCCTTGCAAATGAAGTGAAGGAAGGGGTGTGTCCTGTTCATTGCCCTTCCGTCTTACCTTTTTCCCACCAGTTCATTCTTTAAATGCCTTATAAGATTGCTGGTAATGAATTTAGTAATGCTGGTAAACACCCCTCCCCCCCAATTACTATTTTTACTGCTGGGATTCTCCACAATTAAAGGTTTCAAAGTTGAGGGCGGTTTAACCATTGCCAGCCTCTCGCAACAGGAAGCTGGTTCTTTTTCGGAGACACTGGCAAGATCAGGGCCTTTTGGCTCCCGAGTGGCGCATCGACAAGGTGCGTGACTATTAACCCGGAGATCACAGGTTCATGTCGCGGCTAATTCCTCAGCTGTCCATGGCCGGGAGTCCATGGGAGCTAATTGGCTGAGCTCTCACGGGAGGGTGGGACGGCAAGCATCGCCAGCCAATCATGGGCAGTTTGAAAACAGGCAGGTATCTAACATTGCATGTCACAGGTGCATGTGTGATCATCCCTCCCTGCTTGGTGGTGGTCGTGTGAGGGGGGGGAAATCAATACCTGATGGGGGTGAAATGCATATGACTATCATTTCAGTTGGCCGTGTTTCAGAGGGGAAGTCATGCCTGACTGATTTATCTGCCACATGGCATCATTAAAACATGGTATTGTGTCATAAAAATTATACTCGTGGCTTTATCCTGGTGCCATGATGTCCATGATCTCGGTGCACCAAGATCTCCTACGATGGCTTGTCGAGGTCTGTTTAGCTCTATGATTCCCAAGTTCTGTGACAATTGGCATCACATCCGAATAATAGTGGCGTTTCTGAAAGGCTCTGTCATGATTCTGTCAGATCGTGGACATTGTGGCCCCAGTGCAGGAAAAGGAGTTGAAGATGGTCCACGTTTAGTTCGATGCCGAACCCTAATAAATATAGCGCAGTATTATGTGGTCTTGACTGATCAGTTTAATGATGTTGGCAGCTGGTAAAGAGTTAAAAACTGTAGTGGTCCTTTAAGACTGGTTCTGGAATTGCTGGTGTGGTGTTTTGTGTATCTTGATGCACTTATCTAATGCACTTGAGTATCAGTATAGAACCTAAATTGGCCAGGAACACTGAATTGATTTTAAGGCTGATTGAACCGTGACAAATGTCAGTAAAAGCCGAGTAACTTCTGAGTATTTCCCGTCTCAAGCAGACCATTAGCTGATGGAATAGAAATGGGAATCCGATCACAATTGGTTTTGGTAAATAACAGCTTTCATCAGTATCTCAAAAATGAAAATGGATTGAGTGATGCTTTCAGTAATCGCTGTTGTATCTCTTCAACGTAGGAAAATGGACAGCTTGCAGAGAGACGGGCACACGAGCACTTTGAGCGTCTCTTTGAGACTCTGCAGGAAAAGAAGACTGAATTGTTGAGGTCCCTCGAGCTATCCAGGAACCGGCGTCTGGAAAAGCTCCGGGTCCAGGTGGACGAGTACCAAGGCATGCTGGAGAACAGTGGCTTAGTTGGTTATGCACAAGAGGTCCTCAAAGAAACCGACCAGTCTTGCTTCGTTCAGACGGCGAAGCAACTCCATGTCAGGTTGCACCTCTATCCTTGCACTAATCCCTTTTACCACCCAAGCTGAAGGCATCCATTTTGTTCTTTTGAATTACTCAACGATTTTAATGAGGATTAAGTGCTACTGTTTATATATTGACTCAAGCTGCTTAGGGGCTAGCGGTCTATCTTAAGATTCCGTCGAGTGAACGCTGGCCTTGTGATTTTTCCAGAATGAGCTGCATGAGTGTATTTAAGTCCTTGAGACTTATCCTGATGATCAATCCCCGTGAGGCTACTTCTGGCAGCGTATCCCCCCCCCCCCTTTCATTTTGGACACCAGTGGAGCACCACAGTATAATTCATAATACAAGCATTGGAGCAGTGGTGGCTTTGGGTTAGTTATCTAAAGTTCAGGGTTCAAACCCCAGTCTCACTGATCTGCTGTTGAGCGCTTTAGGAAGGACCATGACTCATGAACACGGCTGTATAAATTAGATTAAAGAAGAAGGAAGAAAAAGTAAATCGCTCTGGATAAGGGCGTCTGCCAAGTTCTGTAAATGTGAACTTCACAGCTCTTCAGGAAGCTGCTTTATCACATCCCCTTGAAATGCTGGTTTTGGTTGTGTGCTGGTCAGCCTGTTTGGCTTCCTCCTCTTTCTTGGGTGGGGGTGGGTTATTGGAGATACTGTTGTGCGAGAGAGAGTTGGGTAGGGCCAGGCCAGCCAATCAGAAGTTCCATCACTCCATGATCCACTAGTGCTCAAAAAAAAAAAAAATGGCAAAACCCCCCTGTTTTATGGCCAGCTCAGATACATGCACTAACCTAGTTATTTGACACTCTGGCATTGTCTAGCATGACTATTCAACACTGCTTTGTACTCTTTAACCCATAAACGTCGTGAGTTTCGAAGAACTTTCTTTTATACAATGATTTATGTGTCTGCTGGAGAACTGCTTCTACATCTCACTGTTTTCTTGGGTTCAGGGTTCAGAAAGCCACAGAGTCACTGAAGACCTTTCACCCTGCTGCTAACCCTTCATTCGATGAGTTTGTCTTGGATACTTCGAAGGAAGAGTCCTTGCTGAAGGACCTTTCATTTTGTGGCGGTAAGTGTGAGAATGGAATCTGTTCCTGTAGGGGGTGCTGGTGTGTCCTGTACCGCTTGCGGCTCTCTAATTAAATCAGCCGGTTGGAGTCCTAATATATCCTTGGGTTTTAGCACAAGGAGGATTGTCAGAATTTACTCTTGATCCCTTTCACACAATAATTCCTGTTTTCATTGGTAGGCCGAGTTGAAGTGGCTTTGCCTGTAGGAATGTATGGATTGTACAGCTGAGCACCACAAAATATGTTGAAATGGATGCGGCTGACTGTACAATGATCCATACACTGGATGTGGAAGTTTCCTCATCTCATTTTCCCTCTGCTCAATCCTCTTATTGCTTTAAATACATGTTCATCAACTTGGAATTTTGTTTTCTAAATGAATTTTAAACCAGACGTCCAATTCATTTCTCCACTGAGAAACGTTTGCACTCGAGTGCGTGTGTAGATGGGAGAAATACAGGGACACACTGGACTGCTACAGAGGCAAATATAGATGTTAAAATTGCAAGGTAGTATTCAGAGTCTGCTGAGGAACTGTTTATTTAGTCTGAAGTCTTTCAGCAGCTATGTAAAGTGGGCATTTTGTACTGGGGAGCAATAAAAAGGAGTGAAAAGCAGAGGATAAAGACATTCCAGCCTTGCAAAGCTATTTACACATAAATTAAGTAATTAACTGGTTAAAAAAAGGGCAAAAATGCATTTGAAGGTTCCAAATAAACAAGTTGGCAGCATATATTTCTATAAAAGCTGTTAACATGGACTGTGGAACAAATATTTAACTTCTTTCCTTGCACAAAGCCTTCATAAATATTTCTCTTAAATTTTTCTCTTAGCCTGATTTTAATACGGATGAAAGTCAAGTGCAGGTTCATCATCAGGTCCCTGATTTAAAAAGCACCCGTTAGGATCGGATTCGTCCTCGAAGCCACACTCTCCGCCATCAGATTGACCTAATGTGCATGTCTTTGGATTGTGGGAGGACACCAAAGTACCGAGAGTAAACCTTTTTAAGCACATGGAGAACATGCAAACTCTACATGGAATTGGCCCCTGGCAAAGATTTGCATCTAGAACCTTCTCACTGTGAGGCAAATGTGCTAAACCCTGAGCCTCTAAGTCTGGATCGTGACGTTTTAAAATACTATGAACGAGACCAGTAATAAAATTTTGTCATCTGATCTTTTTTCGAGGGTCCTGCCCCAAGTGGAGTTCAAATATCTTGGGGTCGAGTGAGGGAAGGATGGAGCAGGAGATCGACAGACGGATCGCTGCAGCCTCTGTTGTAAAGCGGAGCCTGTACCGGTCCGTTGTTAAGAGGGAGCGGAGTTGCAAGGCGACACTCTCAATTTACCAGTTGATCTACATTCCAACCCTTACCTATGGTTACGAGCTTTGGGTAGTGACCGAAAGAACAAGATCACGGATACAAGCGGCTGAAGTGAGCTTCATTCACTGGGTGGCGGGGCTCTTCCTTATCTATAAGGTGAGAAGCTCTACTATCCGCGGGGAGCTCCGAGTAGAACCGCTGCTCCTCTGCATTGAGAGGAGCCACTTGAGGTGGCTCAGGCATCTGGTCAGAATGCCTCCCGAACGCTTCTCTGGTGTGGTTTTTCGGGCATGTCCAAGTGGAACGAGACCTTGGGGTTGACTTAGAACACGCTGGAGGGACTGTATCTTGGCTTGTCTGGGAACGCCTCGGTGTAGCCCCCCCCTCCTCCCCTCCTCCCGAAGAGTTTGGGAGAGGGTTGTCTGGACCTCATTTCTTCGGTTGTTGCCCCCTTGTCCTGACCCTGGAAGAAGTGGATGATTTGGTTTTCATGGATAGTGATGAATAAAAAGCATAGAATATTTCAAAGTGGAATTGATTAAAGGAAAAAGTAGACAAGGCAGGTCTGGCCCATTCATTTCAACGCTGTTTGATTCAAGTGGTGTTTCATGGTAGTCTGTGGTGCTGATGAAAGCCATAAAATCCCAGACTGTGGCCTTGAGCCCCTGTACCATACTTTCTGGTGCAGCAGATTATTGATGAGTGAGATGAGGTTGCGAGTTTTAATGCAGCCCTTGTTTTGATCAATAGCTTGTTATTTCAGGGAGAAGTGCTTTGGGCTTCATGCCCGACGGCCTGGCAGGCTTCTTTTCTTGTGTGACAGTCCCCCTCTTCATCCTGACTTGCTGAGGTTTTCACTTTTTTTAAAGCAACAGTTGGACATGAGCTTTCTTTTAAACTTAATATACTGTCAGAATTTTCTGTATCCAGCATGAATTTGTATGATTTAGGAAAAGGGTGGAGGTGAATATTTCTCAGAATTCACTGTGGGACTCACGCATGTGGAGGTTCTATCGTTCACGCTGAATTCTCTGTATCCATTTTTGCCCTCCAGTTCCCAGTCCTCCCATGATCGATCTGTCTCAGAGTCGCGTGTATAATGAGGGTCTGATTCACTGGAGGCTCCCAGAAGACTCTGTGCCCACTGACCACCATGTCCTCGAGTATAGAAAAGTGCCTGCAAAGGGTGAAGAGGAGAGTGAGTGGCAGCAGGCTGAACGTGTGCACAGCTCCAGCACAGTGGTGTGTGACTTGGATAGAAATTGTCGTTATGCATTCAGGGTGCGGAGCTGCCGTAATACCATTCACAGCCCCTACAGCCCTGAGGTGTCCTTTCACTCGCCACCTGCACCAGGTAAATCTATCATTTTTCTTTCTTGCATGATAAGAACTTGATAAAACTCAACCAGTTCTGGCCCAATGGTGAAAGCAGATATATACATCGGTACTGTTAAAAAAAAAAAAAAAAAAAAAAAACCTCATCTTTCGCACAGCGATGCTTTTCATTGAACCAATGCACTGAAATCCAATGTGACTGCTCTCTGTATGATGTCCATGATGAATTGAGTAATATAGCAGGCTGTGCAAGTTTGTATCTGCAGGTGATATTAAATATTCATGTTGTTGATTTAAACGAACACAGAATCTTGATTAAGCTGTAAATTAAATTATTCTGTACCAGTACAAACATCTGTACTGTAGTAGTGAAGTGACTGCCACAATTTCTTATCCTTCAAGAAACAAACAAGGAATTGTAGTTGTGGGATTTTGTTTAATTTCATACCTTATATTTGGTGAGATGCTGCATGGGATTTGACATTTAACATGCCTTCCTCACAGGCACAACAAACACCGTGGAGTTGGTCCAAATTGTACCAGATTCTTATTCATTTTCTGCCCGGCAGAGGGTGCATCCCCTTTTTTTGGGTCTTGTGGTCTCTTCCAAAGTAAACCATTACACGCATGTTATACAATAGTGGTGCATATGGTGATAATTTATGGAGCCGTATAATTTTCTGTGATATTCTTCTACCCCGGTTAATGCGTGTGCGAGATGCTTGGACTCTTCACACCTACTTGGTAGCCATTAAACAAAAAAAAAAAAAACAGATGTGCATAAATTTTTTTTTTTTTTTTTTTTTTTTTAATTATAAAACATAAAGCCCCCGTTATTTGCGGGGGTTGTGTTCGACCATCATCCGCGAATGATTGCGGTTTTAAAACCCTATGTATGATATTATATATGCTAAGATGTGCTTCTGAAACCCATTCTATATCCAGTCTTGCTCATTAATACAGTAATAATGCAGTAAAATAGTCATGATTCAGTAAAAACTTTTTAAATTTTGTATTGTTGTAATATTTATGAATAAATAAAGCGCTTGGGCTTCTTCCTAGAAGCTAGAGAAGCTGCAGGGTGTTTGAGTGGCATCATAGGTCTTGAAATAATCACTAAATACACACACACACACACACAAATGAATTCACAATTCAAGCAATCACGTTAACAACTTGCGTGTGAAGGAGATGAGGTGTACACACCGGCAACCAATCAGAAGGAAGGAGAAACAAAAGCTCTCAGCCATTGGCTAAATTTGAATCATGTGCCAGTAATTTGCTGGGGCTGCTGCTAATCCGAGAATATGCGGGGCCTTGGTCGGTGAACTGCGAATGGGCGGAGGCTTACTGTATATAGTTATGGCAAATGAGTGAGGTGAGGTTTTTATGCTCTATATGGATTTTACCTTTTTGTGTGAGCTACATGGAAGGTGGTCACTATTTTCATTCCACCGTTCAAGTGTGCGTTGGTCCGAGTAAGTTATTACATTTTTGGCGAGAGCTATTTTGTGAGATTTGAGAGAATATGGAAATTGTACTAAAGTAATATAATATTTTCGTAAACGGAAACTTTCCAATAGGTCTGCAAGTGTCAGTCAAATCTTATGAACAATTTTTGATTGAGCTTGTGCTGCAAACCCTGAATAAACTTGTTGTTTGAACTGAATTCATGTCAAGTATCCTTCATCAAACAAGTTTGTATGAATGATTGATTGTCTTATTGAGTAACACCAGTCATATTTAGAATATTTTCTTCAGGCAACCATGGCACCGCCCCGTTCAGATCTGTTCGCACTCGCTTTCAACTGAAACCAAACGTAACATTTTTAGTCTTGTGCCAAAAAGCATTTTTTTGTTATGCAAATGATTTAAAAGATGAATACAAGAAATTAACCATGATCTCTTTCCTCAGTCGGAAGTTTTTTCTTACCTCTGGGGTAAAAATATCAAAAATATTTTTGAGGCATGTTTGCAGACAGCAATAATTTAATATTGACCAAAAATCAGTTTGTTTTTTCCAAAAAAATATTTTTTGCCAGTAAATTAAATAACGTTTATGTATAAAGGATACGGTGTCACTGGCAGGTGAACAAACCTGTATACAGTGGTGTTTTGAGTGTCTTTTATAATGAATTTTCCATGATAAGAGCTTCGATCCCACCAAAAATCTGCACCATCCAACCAGCAAAATTTTGATTTACAAGCTCTGCTGGGGAAATGGCTTTTCTGGGCCGATTAGCCTCATATTCTTCCGCGTGTATTCCAAGAACACCTTTTGCAGTGCCTCTCAATTATTTTCTGTGATTTCCCCCGCTAAGAAGGAAAGAAAAAAACATTTCAAGCCCACCCCCAGCACCCAGTGTGCGACTATAAATAGGGTTTACTGCACTTCATATCGTTTGCTCTGTGGTTTTTTTTTTTTTTTTTTTTTTTTTCTGCACCATAGGGAACGCGGAGAGCGTGCCACTGCCAACTATTGTATCGGATGGGCAATTACACTTAATTCTAGTATAGTATGGCCCCAGGGTCATACGCGCACACATGGCATCACAACGTGCTCCCCAAGGGGGGGCCCCCCACTATTTGAGAATCACTGGCCTTGTGTGAGCTCACGGAGTCTTTCCCCGATGGCATTTGTCGCGTGCACATGCACAAAATTCTCCTCCTGTTGCGCAACACCTCCTGCCTGCCCATGTGACCTCTACGCCACAGTTGATGATTGGAAGGGTTAGTTGATTTATTGTTAATGTACAAATAGTATTAAATATTTCGTTTTTACGTGTTCATCTTTAATTTGACGTGTTTGTGGCAGGTTGAGTTTGGGAGGAGGTTAGTGGGTTAATTTGGTTTTCTGATATTTCTTATGGGAATGATTGTTTAATCTAACCAACTTTTTGGGTTATGAGCTCGCCCTTGGAACGGATTAAATTCATAAGTCAAGGTTCCACTGTACTACATGCAGTGTATTATAGAACTGTCTTCTTGCAGCATGTTTTCGTGTGTGTATGTATATTATATTTTTTTTATATATTCATTCTTCTTGTCAGCCCCTTATTGCACCTTTTTATAGAGAGATTTAATCTGTTCTACGTAATCCATCATATCTTCAGAACCGCTGGCCCTTTTATTCGGATCCACTCTGAGGAATGTGCTGATTATGCGTCTCTCAGACGAATCCCGAGTTTGCCTTCTGTGTCTCTGCATAAGAAGCAGCTCTTGTATGTTGGCTTAATGTCTGAACACATGGTATGTGGCAGTTGAACTGCTAAGCCATTATTGCGTGTGTAACCTCATGGGACATTTTATGTAACGTACTTAACGCATATATTTGAACAGGATTATTCGGTCGACGGATGTCTTTTGTGGTTGCTGCATACTTCAGCACCTCTTGCTCTGATTCCTTTTTCGCTCCAGTCAAATCTACCAGTGTTGGATCAGCAGGGCGCATCCAAAGCATGGCCATCTTCTAGCCGTCAAGTGTCTGTCATTCAGTGAAAGCCGAATTCAAGTGGCTTTTGTCGCGCATGCACAGTAGTGCTTACAAATTTGTCGATTTAGGTACATTTGATGTATCGGCACACTGAGAAATCAGTTACGACCATCAAACCGTCAGAATTATGTTGAAGCGATGAAAAATGCAAGTTAACTTTTTTTTTTTTTTTTTTTTTAATTATTTATATAAACTTCCGACGCAATCAGTTTCAATAAATCGAGTAAAGAATTTGGTAGAAATCCGAACAGGTCGCCAGCCTCAGCTTGTTGCCTCTCAACAGTTTTTGAGTTGACTGCTAGGTGGATTTTTCTCTCGTTTAATTTTTTAACACCTTAACATGACTCAATGATTTCCTGACACTGTCTCACAATTAATCACTGACGGCTCTGACTGCGTCTCAAATGGAGCCTATGGGTCCTTCCTACCATCATTTGAGGGAAGTGGAGGGGAGCTATCGGAATAGGTTCCATCTTTCCAACTTACTGGTGTGATTACTTTGGATGGAAATAAATGGATCATCACAAATGGTGTATGGACCAATCCCATTCACCCTTGGGAGGGGGTCCATCCACCATATGTGGTGATCTAGTCCACCCATATACAATCCCAACCAAGACATTTGGTGATCCTAGTTCATTTCCTTTCCGAGAATCACAATTTCTTGGTTGAAATTGTATGGGTGCCCTTGACCTTGTCCCAAGGTCATGCCGGTCATCATGGTGAATTTTCTATGTTTGGATTTCTCAAGCATTGTTAGTGCAATAACCTTGAAACGAAATGATATACGATCATAAATTTTGGTTAACGTGTTCCTCTCGGGAGTACACAGGGGTCACCTTCCATCGTCACACATTCTGACTTTCAATTAAAAAAATATTTAATGGTCCTGCTGATGGGAGCATCTGGAGGTCTGTGTTGTTGGTGGGTTTTTATTAGTGTGTGTATGTGTATGTATGTATATATATATAATATATAATATAATATATATATGTATATATTTTTTTTTTTTTTTTTTTTATTATTAATGCTGCCAGATGTTATTTTGGCTACTGTTGATGATAAATGGATTAAAGCCTCAACTTAAGATGCTGCTGTTTTTCTTAGTGTTTGGCTTCCTGTTCAATGAGAAATGTGGCTACAGTGCAGAGCGTCTGCAGTTGAGCAAGAGGAAGGACTCTGTGGAGAGCATGGCTGGCATGACCTTCCTGTTGGCTGCTGATCGGGTCCAGACTGGAAGTTACATATGCCTTGACTACATCATTGGTGACACAGGCATCTCACATGGTCGTCACTATTGGGCCTTCCGTGTAGAGCCGAGCTCTTACATGGTGAAAGTGGGCGTAGCATCGGACTCAAAGATGACCGAGTGGTTCCACAACCCCCGAGACACCAGCAGCCCAAGGTTGGTTGAAATTAAAAAAAACAAAAAAAACCCCAAAACATCCTGTGCATCATCTCTTCAACAAATTGCACTTGAATAATAGTAATGACGGCTATTAAATGCCACTCCACCCCAGATTCTTGTGATTCTGCCCCATCTCTCGTGGTTTATACTGTATTTCAACACTTGTAAGCCAAAATAAAAAACCCTCCCATCTTTTTTTTCGCCATTTCCCTTTGCTGGAATCTATGTCGACATCAACGGCCATTCCAGGTCTATCAGCTGGCTTAAAGGTCATCGGCTAAACACTGAGGATTTGATATGAAGCAATGTAGTGGAGACTTTGACAGAATAACTTGCTTTGAATTATTGCAGTCTGATGCAGTCTCATCACCACAAACACTGAATAGAATTGGTTCGAGATTCCCATAGGGGGAAATGAATCATCTGAAGGTTGAAACACTGCGTTGAGTTCTGTATAGGGTGATGTATGGTGCAGTGGATTACTTTTCTATCACAAAGCTGTAGTGTCTCTGGTTTGACCTGGGCTTTAGTTCCTGCCCATGTGGGCGTAAAAAAAAAAAAAAAAACCCACATGAACCCCTAAAGGTGGTCTGACTGCTCAAAGGTTCCCCCGACATGGTTTTTCCATAATGGGGTACAAGCGAGCATGTCTGCCCCACAGCAGGATGGTTCTGGGTCGTCTCTGGTTTCCTCCCATAGTCCAAAGGATTTGCACATTAGACTGACTTTTAGCTGTTTGAAATTGCCAGTTGGGTTGTGTGTGTTTGCCCTGCGATGGTCTGGTGAGCTGTTCAGGGGGTATCCTTCCCAGTGTTGGCAGAGATGGGCTTCAGCCTCTGACACTTGGGATGATTTTTGTGTTGTCTGGCAAAAAGTGAGTGAAGTGGCTTGATCCATTTTCACGCTAGAGGTTCATGCGGAAATGCAGACAGACGGAATGATGTCTTAAAAGTGGGCGTGGCAAAGTAAGATCAATATGCAGGTGTGGAACTGCAGTGTTGCACATCTTCACGTCGCTGGATCTGCTTCCTTCACCCTTTAATGCCCGAATTATTTTTTGCAGTTAAAAAATCCCTCCCTCCCCAATCAACAAGGTCGAAGGAAACACCCTGTACACATTTATTTCAACAAAATTATAATAACACTAATCATAACATAACTCTTTCAAATTCGTGAACAACACAATCTTGTGCACTCAAGGTTCTCACAGCTGACTGAGGCATGTGGAACCAAGCTGTGTTGCATCAGGTTCCGCCACAAGTATAGAACACGTTCAGAATGGCAACAGAACAATGTGTCTAGGAGTTATTTGTAAATTTTGGTTGTTTTTTTTGAAAGGTGACCATATGGTCTTGTTGGGCATTCAAGGGTTAATCATTGCCCTTCATCTAATTTCTTTCTTAGGTATGACCAGGACAGCGGGCATGACAGTGGCAGCGAGGACGCATGCTATGAGCACTCGCAGCCCTTCACTCTGCTCACAGTAGGAATGGGCAAGCTCTTCATTCCCAAACTGTCCCACTCTATGGCCCCCGGAGACCACGGCAGCCGTGTCCTGCCTCTGCCACAGAGAATCGGCGTCTGTCTGGATTATGAAGCCGGCCGCGTCTTCTTCTATGACGGTGACTCGATGCGCTGCCTCTATGAGCGCCAGCTGGACTGTTCCGGAACCATGTACCCTGCGTTTGGGCTCATGGGAGGCGGTGCTATCTACCTGGAGGAGCTCATCACAGCCAAGCGTCTCTCTTACATGTGAACGTGTCCGAGTCGATATCCTGTTCTCTTGGTTTATTTAGTCGCTGGGCTTCTCACAAGTCATGTGTAGCTTTCTGGTGAAAACACTATTTCGATGCACTATTTCAGTTTAAGAGCCACAAGTCACCTGAAAATCCCTTTTGGTTCAGTGCCTTTTAGGAGACCAACTAGGCAGGTGTAGTTTACAAATATCAACAGTTCTACACCTCAGGGTTTAATAACAGTCACAGAAACGCAAAAGAACTCGCACCAGACCTTAATTTTCATGCACTGGATGTCACGTACGTACTGTTTACATGTCAGCAATTTAAATCAAACCCCCAATAATATAATAATAATAATACCGATACCCTTGCACTAATAATAACCGGCTTTGTACACTATTGTGATGGCAGTAGAAATGCTTGGGTAGGATTTCCCCTGTTTTGATGAAGAATAGAATTGTTTTAAGGATAATCATGAATAAATAATTTGCTGTGAAATTAAATCTAACACGCCACACGTTGTGGTGGATTCTCACTTTAACGTGGAAGGACACCTCACAGGATTTGGGATGCCCCTGAATGCACTATTGAATAGTTCTTGCATCTTGAATGTATCTTTTGAGAAAAAAAAATTATATATGTATAAAACGTAGCATTTAAATCACAGCTTTGCTGCTAGCTTTTAACCAGGGTATAAGTACTAACACTGATCTTGAAGGTGATTTGGGTTCATCTGCCTGTGAAGAAAGACCGGACGAAACTAAAATGCCTTATTTAATAAGAACAAATGGATACTTTATTTTATTTATTTATTTTTTTTGTGCATCAGGATAACCAGCTGTAAAGGGACTTAATCTGAGTTGCAGTTGTAGATGGACTGGGGCTGCCATGTGACTCCTCAGGTACTCGTACTATGGGCTTTCTGATACCTACCTCTTACTTCTGGAATAATGGTACTGATCCATACTGGGGTTCTGCCCAGATGAGTTTGAGGAGGTTTGGCATGTCGCTGTTCACTAAACCTCAGTGTTTATTTGCTTCTTCAGCTGAAAATCCTTTGAGTTATCAACGCATTTTTAACTTTCTTTAAATTGTTGACTTTTTGATTTCGGTGCAAGCTGATGCCTCGGTTTCCTTTTTAAGATTTTTTTTTTTTTTTTTTTTAAATTTCATGGGTTTTCCCTTTTTCTTGACTTGACTTTTTTAAAGAATGCATATAGCTGAAATTCTTTTTTTTTTTTTTTTAATTCAAGATGCTATTTTCAAATTTCAATTTCTGACTTGGTTTTTATTTTTATTTTCTTAACTGTAGCATGATAAACCTTTATGAATTTTTGTTTATATTAAAATAAGTTATATTATAGTTGCATGTCTCTTTTTATTTTATTTTTTTATTATAAGTCTTGTGTACATTTTAACCTTGTTGTGTCCTGAAGATGCCCTTTTTGCTCGTGTTAATTGAAATAATCATGTGAATGGTAATCACATCAGGAAATAACTGAAATCATGGTATGTTTTTAAATTGTTCCTTTTTCTTAGACACACGAGTATTTGTTTTCACAGTGGATTTAAGGGAGCACCTATGCACACTAGATGCACTTTTTGTTTTTGGGTTTTTTTTTTGTTTTTTTTTTTGTTTCTGGTCTGTGTTCTTGTGAATGTTGGGTGTAAACAGGGTGTAATATAGGAACAGTTGTGTTGCCTGTGCACGTGAAGCTGTTGGTCACAGAAGGGGAGGAGATTGTGGTTATGTCCTCACTAATCACTTTTATTTATGTTTGGTGTAGCTTTAGTGGTCGAGTATCAACATACTGTGAGCTTTTTGCTTATTAAACAAGACATGTCTATTAGTGGTTGTTTGGACTCATCTTAAACGTGGCACTTTAGAGCATGTTCAGTCACATGGCTTGGTGCAGGTTTGTATGAAGTAGTGGTGCAATATCATTTGACCTTCACATGAGGTACTGTATTTTTTTTTTTTTTTTTTTTTTTTTTTAAATGAGCTGCATTGTGAATTTTTGCTTATTGTGATTTTTAGATTCTTTAATGATGAACATCTGTCTGTCACCTGTATCTATTCTTTGTTGTTGGTTTTTTTTTTTTTTTTTTCAATTTACCTTGTGGGTTTTTGATATAAAATAAAGATGATAAATTGGTCCTGATTTTCATTGGTTCTTATTATAGGAGGAGGAGGATTTTTTTTTTTTTTTTTTTTTTTTTTCCTTTTCTTTTCTGAATGTGCCTGCATGTCAATTTAAATTGATCTTGTTCACCATCCATGATTGAAAGTGGGGTGGTGGTTAATTTATCCACCTCACAGCAAGAAGATCCTGGGGTTTGAGTTCTAGTTCTTGGTTCAGGCACTTCTTTTGTGGGGTTTGCATTTCTCCCCATGAATTATTATTATTTGGGTTTCATCTGCGGACTTTGGTTTCCTCCGACAGAACAAAGACTGCACATGATGCCTGTTTGGCTGTACTAAATTGCCCCAGAAGTGTGAATAGTGTGTCCAGTGATGGTCTGGTGAGCTGGTCAAAATGTACCTTGCTTTTGCCCAGCATCGACTGGGATACCCTCCAGCCTCCTTGAAACCCAAATGGGATAAATGTGTTCAGTGAGGTGAGTGAAAACTTCCTGAAATTCTTATGGTGTCTCATTAATCGATAACAAGCACAAACGTGTTCGTTCTGCTTTCACTGGAAACTGATTTGAATTCAAAAAAAGAAATAGCAAAGTACTGTACAGTACACTGTAAGAGGGAGTTGTAATGTAGCAGCGACACCTTGTGGTTGTTCGAGAGAATGGCATTTTCAAATAGTATACTGTACAGGCATGATCAAAAAAGAACCCAAAGCAAAGAATAGTCATTCATCATTGCACTGTAATCTGTGGGTCAAACAATCTACACTATCGTGCAACATGTCAACATAACATGGTGTAACTTATCAAATGACTGCGTTCACCATACTGTCATTTGACCAGGTCCACCATGATCTGTTCCCATGTTGGTCCAGGGTGGATTGTTTGGCCTATTTTTGTGGATTACGATGGTGAGTTTGCTCGTTCTTACAGTTAAACGTGACCAATTTGAATCTGTCAACAAGAGATTTGGGGTTGCATGACAGGGAATGGAACCAGTCAAACTTAAAGTAGAACTTGTTTTATGATGCACAGATAAAAATACCAGATGATGTCATCATTAAATATAATATAAAGGTTCATGCGCTGTCCGACCCAGAGTTTCCTTTGTACCCCCGTTTGCTGAAGCGTTTAGTCCGACTATTGACCTGGAGACTATCTGAGCAACATTGGCCGAAGGTAAAGTACACCCTGAATAACTTGCCAGGCCATTGCAGGGTAACACGCAACCATCCACACCTAACATGCATGCATTCATTTTCGGAACCAGTGAATCCTAATTCGGGTTGCTGGGCGAAGGTGGAGTACACCCTGAACAGCTTGTCAGGCCTTTGCAAAATTGAAACATGGTGATGGTTGTGCAGCTCCTCTTGAAAGTCAGCAATGGTTCTTTTACACCACACAGTGAGAGATATGGCTGACCTTTGATAACCCAGTCAGGTACTCTGGGGGTGGGGTGGGGGGAATAAACAGTGAGAGCAGTGTGTTGAACCCCTGACCATGGGATCAGTGATCCAGGACCTTACCCCCAGGCCACCACTGCCCTTTGAAACAGCCAGTTAGCCTAACGTACACGTATTTTGGAAAGTCAATGGAAACCCACACAAGCACATGGGAAATACAAACTTCACACAGAAACGCTTGAATCCAGGACCTTCTTGCAGTGAGGTCGATGTGTGAAGCAGTTCAAACTGTTTCATGTTCTGTCAAGATTTTGATTTCGGTGTTTGCTCCATGAACATTTATTTCGCGGCATGTCTGGGTACCCGAGTTATCTTGAGTTTTTTTTTTTTATTATTCTGTATGATGGAATGTTGGTTTATAAATTTGTTTTTTTAATATTAATTAGTCTCTTTGCATTTGTTTATTTGCTCCACAGCATCAACTCAGCAGTATAGTACCTTATTGGGTTTCCCGTGGTGTGCATGCACGGACATGGAGTGGACATCCAGGCCATTGTTCCATGACTATGCTGCACTGGGATTAAAAATGGAGAATTAGTGTGGTGTAAGGAAGCTCAGTTTGGCATCACAACACCTCATGGGGAATTATTTCCTGTAACAGCCCACCACTGAGCGCTTTATCCATTAATACATGCTTGTTGTGATTCTAGGTTTAGTGTCAAAATATCAGATTGTTCTGAACGCTGTAGGGGACCACAATCAATTTATTAATTTAAAGAAATTCTGGGAATCAATGGTTGCACCTTGGTTGTGATCCCCTATAAATGACCTCGCCTTGTGGGGTATAGGGAGTCGGGCAGGACTCAGAGATTAAAGATCTGGTGCACTGCCCGTGCAGTAGTGGATTATTTCAGATTGATTTTCACAATTTCAAGATCAAGTTCTGTAAAAAAAAAAAAATTAATAATAATAAATAAATTTAAATATTCATCCCGAGTCAACCAGTTGTTATAGATTTATCTGAAGACCCTAAAATATTCCCAAAACCAGTCTAGTGATAATAAAATATTCCACATAATCTCTGGAAAAATGGACATTAATACAAAACTTTTTATTTGAAATATATTTTGGAATTCAGTTTAATTTTACTGAAATACAATATAAATAATTTATTTAGTTGCTGAGTTGTTTGTTCAGACTATGCTTGCAGGCAGAATGGAGACTATCTCAGCCACCTGTACAGGGTCAACTCGTGCAAAACTATTCACACTGGCAACTGAAACGCGAACCCAGGGCCGTCTTACTACTGGACTGATATGCCAACCACTCTCATTGGCGATAACACAATCAGAATGGGCTCTGTGTTCTACGAGCAGGTTGCCTCGGCCGCATTGTACCACCGGTGGTTTGACTTGATTGCGTGCTCCGTTCAGGTGTACAGTTCACTGCCCAAGCAGCTCAATTGTTGGCATTCAAGGGAGGTTTTGAAACAATGCTTCATGCATGGTGTATAGAGCCAAGTTGTTTGATACTTACCTTAAAACTGCACTCCAGTCTGCATCCATGACGAAGCCGAAGTAAGATAATTTCAGCTAATTGGAAAAAAAAAAAAAAAAAATGGAAGTTACGTTAAACAAATTTTAAATACCATTCCTTCATTTTCTGAACCACCGAATCCTAATTGGGGTCACGGGGAGGCTTGGCACCCATCTCAGCTGACTAAGGGCGAGGACGGAGTCCACCCTGGATAGCTCATCAGGCCATCGCAGGGCCAACACTTACTCGACCATTCATCCTCACACTCATGGTCAATTTGGAACGCCCAATTAACCTACAGTGCATGTTTTTGGCCTGTGGGAGGAAACCTATGCAAACACGGTGAGAACATGCAAACTTCACACTGAGGAATCAACCCCATGACCTCCTTGTTGTGAGGCAGATGTCCTAAGCAATATGCCACCGTGCATTCTACTATAAAATTAATAAAATCTTAATTTATCTTGACCAACAATTTATAGGGAATGATATTACTTTTATCTCGTATTATAAGCATCATTTGGTGTACAATAACAAACATTTCTGGCCTGAAAGACCATCCATACAGACGCCCACCTTTACACCGGAACCAGCGTAAAAGAAACACACCGACAGATTCCCGACTACTGAATCCAAATCACTGATTAAACCTTTACAAATATGGGCAAATATAAACATGTAAACTATTATAATCCAAGAGTTTTTATATCTAGTTTTAAATAATTTGAATGCTATTTTATTTAATAAAATTCGGCCGTAATACGAATGATATGACTCAGACCACCGGAAACAGGGTAAGTCAGTATATAACGGCTGAGAAAAATCTTCCCCCGGATCCCCCAGCGTCCTTCATGCTTCCCGGATAGGAAGGGCACCGAGACGGCTGGAACAGCCATTCCTCCACACCCTGCAGCAGCCTGACACAGCAGGGGCGTGGGGGCGGGTTGCTGCTGCTGCTGCTTGGGATGCAACCATTTTTTTTTTTTTTTTTTTTTTTTTTTTTTTTAACTTACCTGTGCATTAACGGTCGGTGACGACAAGGTGCTCACGTCACCGAGCTGAGCAACGCGGAAGCGGTGAAGCAGGCTCCACGTCATTTCGGACCGAACCACGGGAAACCGACATGGAACTCGAACCGCAAGCGACCGAGCCGGAATAGTGTTTGTCCTCGCAGGCAACGGCTGTCTCCCGAAACCGGTTCTATTCAGGTATTATCGTTTTAATGTCTCTCGGCTACTGTTGACCTAGCATGGATGTGACTAGCGCGTCAGGGTTGTGCTATTGTAGCGCGCGCGCGCCTGACAGACGCTAATCGCACCCGTTTTCTGTCCACACAGAACCGACCGTATCTCTGTAATTCTCTTCTCGACACACAACCCGCGCTACTCCTTTCATTAGATGTGTATGGGTGCATTCGGTCCATCTACTCCATATCCTGCTGATTCACTTCCTCTCGTACCGTTTAAAATACACCCAGAACCTCTGAGCTTGTCAGAATCATCACAGTGCACCTGCATTAGTGCTGATGACGTCATGCTAGTCCTAGGATCAATGATTTTATATTTGTAATATGACTGCCTGGCATATAAACTGACCTCAGTGAACCAGGTACCAGATCTCTCTCTCTCTCTCTCTCTCTCTCTCTCTCTCTCTCTCTCTCTCTCTGTGTGTGTGTCCTGTGGTGTGTGCAGGTGTGTATCATGTAAATATAAACATTTATAACCACACACAGCATGCAAAAGATAACGTTGAAAGCTATCCATGTGTTCCTGTGCAGGAAAACAAACCAGATTAACACAATGACCCGGTTCTATAGATTATTTCTGATTAGTGCAGAGCTCGCTTTAATTCTGAAATCCCATTAATCTTGTGTCAGGAATAGAATAAAACCTGCATTCCAGTAATAGGTGTGTTTAAGTGGGTGTGTCATATACAGGTTTATGTGAACATGTGTATTTGTTCTGAGTCACTCTGGTGCATCTAATGATTTTACTCTAATAGGAGACGCCTTGTTGCCGTGAGCAAGAATCCGAATACTGTATGTGGGATGGCTTTCAGAACATCAGCATCACAACAAGAAGGTCCGGGTTACCTCTGGGTCCTCCAGTTTCCTCACACACTCCAAAAGAGTGGATGTGACTGTGTGTGTGTGTGTGTGTGTGTGTGTGTGTGTGTGTGTGTATGTGTGTGCTGGCACTTGGTGACTTAACCCTTTCAGGCCTGAATTATTTTTTGCAGTTAAAAAAATAATGATCACGAGTTTTTCCTAATCAAAAAGGCCGATGGAAACACCATGATAACATTTCTTTCAAAAAATGATACTACCACTAATAATAATAACAACAACATATTAATAACATAATAATAACACTCTCACAAATTCGTGAACAACCTACATACTCAAGGTCGTCTCACCGCTGACTGAGGCACGTGGGACCAAGCTGTGTTTCATCAGCCGACGTCACAAGTATAGAATGCATCTAGTAGTTGTTAGCATTTTTTGAAAGAGAACCATATGGTCCTGCTGGGTGCTAAAGGGTTAAAGGTGGGGTACACCCTGAACATTTCACCAGTCTATTACAGGGCCCCCAAACACACACAAACACACAACCATGAATAGACTGGTGAGCTGTTCAGGATGTATGTACTCTGACCTCAGGTTAGCTGAGTTAGGTTTCAGCCTAACTGTGACCATTTAGTAGGATTCAGTGACTGTATGAATGAATGTATTCTGTTCATGTGTACTTACTGTCTTTTTTTTTTTCATCAGACAGACATCTTTGGTGCTTATAACTGATGGGTGAATCAGGGCCACGTCGCTCCACCCTGGTCTCCAGGTTGCCAATCTTCAGGCGCAGTGTAAGAAAGAGGCAGGACTCGTTGCCGTCTTCTCCGTCCTCGGGTGGTGTAGGCAATGGTGTACACACTTCGTCTCCCTCGAGCACCAACTCGAGCTCCAGCAGCACTGGAAAGCGGCGCAGCCTTTTCCGGACACCGTCAATCAGCTTTCATAGCAAGAGGAGCAGCGAGTCACGCACTGATCCCATCCAGCTCAGTGCAGACAACCGGAGCCGGCTGTCCGAGCCGAGCTTCAATGACGGCTTCAACCACAAGGCACGACACTCGTTTGGATTCGGTGGACACAAGAAGAAGCTCAGCCGCTCCCAGACTGAGGACTTTGAGAAAGCTCCCGCTAATCGTAATGTTTTCATCAACTGCATTAGCTCAGGAACAAACGACGGAGATGATTCTGGATTCCTAGATGATGTCAGCAGCAAGAAATCTTCAAAATCAAAAAAGCTGCTGCCCAAGTCCTTTTCGGCCCACCATCGGTTTTCCAAGAACTCCTCTAACCCTGTAGAACAGAATCAAGTCAAGGATGATTCTCCCAATACAGGAACTCCAGGTTCCTGGCCCGGTGAACTTGCAGACAGCACTCTACAATCGCCAATAGTTTCTGAGGACCGCACAACAGCCATCACACCCTCGGACTTCGTCCACGTCACGGAGGACACGGTCTCCGAAGTTGATGCTCTGCCTGTTCCGAGTCCAGCCGAAAATCCTCCCGAGAATATCAGCCATGGTGTTTCTACCTCACAGACATGTGCCAACCCAGAACATTGTGCTGTGGAGAAGTCAACACTGCCAGATATGAGCCAAACTGCCAATATACAGTGTGAAAGTACCACCGTCCAAACAGAACAGGAAATGCCAAATACACCAGACGAGCCTCTCCAGGATCAGATAAAGGCCAGTGAAAAGGAACTGAACACAGAGCTGAGTGAGGAGAGCAGCTCGAACACAGAACCCAGAGAACGACCACACCGAAATACCGTGCTGGTCCAGCAGCTGGGAAAATCGGCAGGCCTGGGCAGGTTGGAGAGCAGGCCAAGCTATCTGAGGAAACCTCACACAGGTATGATGAAGAGGGAATTCTGGGTAGTAAGTGTTTTAAGGTCCACATTCATGAATGAATGATGTCAGTGAATTTAAAAGGTCTCCCAGTGAAGCCACCCCAGCTCACAGGCTTCATGTCTCCATTTTTGCGGCTGTTTAGTATCACCCGTATCTGGTTACAATAACAGTGACAAGACCACCTGACCAGACGAACAATACAGTATGTATATGTGCAATAACTTGACAAGGATAGGACTTCGAGAGAAATAAAAAAGATGGTGATGTTTAATTAATATCATGGTGTCCGGTGCAGGGCTCGTGGCGATACATATATAGAGGAGGAAGACATTGACATTGAGTTTGATTCCAATTTATTTCCAAAAGATACCACTGTCTGTCATGTTTGTTCAGTGAACCTGGGAACTACATGGGAACCTTTTAACGTCAGTGTTATTAGAGCAAGCTGTCATCAGACTTCAGTTGAAACCCAGAAGTCAGTCATTGTTTTATTTAGTTCCTTATTTGTTTTGCGAGCGAGCCGAAGAAATACAGTCACACTGCCAGATACTTGCTGCTTATCGTGTTTGAATGTTTGCGCTTTAAATTGGTTGTAATTTCAGTTTACATTTGGTATGACTGGTTGAAAATATCATTCTCAGTACTCATGACCCGAGGTTATGCTTTAACGAGACTTTACCAAAAGTCCTGTAATTTAAGTCGTGTTATGTGTGTGTGTGTGTGTGTGTTGTGTGCGCGTGTGCGTTTTTCTTTTTTTTTTTTTTTTTTTTTTTTTTCACTTTATTATCTGGAACTCATCAGCAACCCTTGAAGGTTCATCACAGTGGCATTAGAATCTCATTCATCCGTTTGAGGCAGCCCATAGCATAACGACTAGAGACTTGGCTTTGGGACCAAAAGGTCACTGGTTCGATTCCCGGGTGTGGTGATGGGGGAGTGAGCAGCACTTTCCCTTCCTCCACACAAATGGTTGAAATGCCTTTGAGCAAGGCACCCAAGCCTTTTCAACGTCTCTCAGGTGTCCCCAACTGCTTCAAGTGTGTGTGTGTGTGTGTGTGTGTGTGTGTGTGTGCTCACTTTGAATGGGTTAAATGCAGAGGAATTAATTTCCCTTATGGATGGCTCAGGACAGGCAGGGGTTTGGGAACTTTGTTGCTGCCCTACACACCACTGGACTGGATCTTCGTTTCCTTTCGGCTTTTCCCTTCAGGGGTCGCCACAGTGAATCATCTGCCCCCATCTCACCCTATCCTTTGCATCTTCTTCTCTTATACCAGCTACCTTCATGTCCTGCTTCACCACATCCATCACACCACTGGACTGGATGTAATGGTTAAATGATGATGATGATGATGGGATGAATACATCGTAAAAATTTTATTTTCTGAACCGTTTAATTCTAATTAGGGGCACAGGGTGGTTGGTGCCTATCTCGGCCGACTCGGGGCGAGGGCAGAGGACACCCTGGATGGCTTGTCAGGCCCATCGCAGGGCAGAAACGTGCTGACGGCTATGCAACTCTTCTTGTCGAAAGTCAGCAATGGTTCTTTTACATGAACCTCCTACCGCAAACAGTGAGAGAAATGGCCGGCCTTTTATAGCCTGCACTGGGGGGACAGTGACAATCTGTTGATAGTGGGGTTTGAACCCCCAACCTTAGGATCGGTAATCCAACACCTTGCCACTGGGCCACCACTGCCCCAAAAAAAAAAAAAAGGTAAAGTCTGTTGGGCTTTTTACACCCTAGCCATAGTGGCTCATCAGGCAGGCCGGTGCTTATCCCCGGTTTCCATTGTGTGAAACTACCAGGAGTTCGACTCCTGCTGGATGGGACGCTTGTCCATCGCAGATTACAGGCATGAGATTTTTCCGCTTTTTGACGGACATCAGCTTTTTCAAACCCCCAGAGGCTACTTTTTATATTATTTCAAATCCGTTAAAATATTTTTTTTGGGGGGGGGGTAAGGGTTGAACTCCCGCCCCTCTGAGCATGACGGAGATGTGTGATACAATGTTCAGATGAACATGTACATTTCATTCTAGGCTTAGTGTGAAACAGGAAGTTCTCGCAGTGAAGTGTCGTCTTCTTCGTGATTTCGGACGCTCTCTACCGGAAGTAGGCGCTTTCTGCCTACTGCTACGGAGCTTGTGAGACAATGCGTGGCTTATCCGGACTTCCGATCTTTTAAGTGGGCAAGTGCGTGTTTGAATACTTGTTTAGTACTCAGCCATCACTTGCTCAATTGAAAGATCAGAAGTCTGGATAAGCGGCGCTTTCTCTCACAAACTCTGTGTGTCACTTGCGACAAGCGCCTACTTTCGAGCCCGTCACATTTACTGAAATCATCTCACGACTGTGCTATTGCAATTGTCATTTTACTAGTGAGAGCAACGCATGCACGATTTCAAAAGTCTGTTTGCTTCATTCCTATCAGTTCATGGGCGCCGCCATACTGTGAACAAAGTCGGATATACTGTAGAATAATTTTGTTTTTTTCTTAACTTATTCATTCAAATACGAAAGTGACTTACCTGTGTATAATAAGTGATTGTATTTTATAAAAACTATTTTAGCAAGCAAAAAAGAGCAAGGTTAGCAATCAGAAGGAACAGGAAGAGAAAGCACAGTGGAGAGCTAAAAGGAAGGAAAGAACAGCCAAGGTCCTGTCGCTCGCAAAGAAGATTAAGCTCAAGAAGTAAAACAACAAGAACGAAATTTGTACATAGTGTAAATATTAAACATAGAAGTTAGTGTAAATAAACTGTTTTTCTCAAAGACACACATTTTAAGAGTGGTCCCTTCATCTTGAAAGCGTAGAAGGTAAGATGATTTTTTTTTGTGATAACTACATATAATCTATTGTATGGATTTAACAACACTGTAGGAACTGCTAACATAATATGCATATCTGCTTTTTCTACACATATGTGATACAGCAATGCCATTCCTTTTTGAAGAACTTTAACCTTTCAAACCCTCTCCAAAAGTTATGAAATTACTAATCTTTTGGAGAGATAAATATGATATATGTTAGATATTTCTAGGTTCTTTTTATTATTTTAATTATTGCAGAAATAATTAAGTATTAAGTTCGTTTGAACACTGAAATTGTGGAAGAGTACAAGAATAAAGAATACACATGTAAAATATCATTATATCAGCGGGTATTTAAAATTCTTAAGATATTTTGATGTGATTTATTCTAAAAAAGTGAAGTCTTCCATTTTTCAAAATTTTTCTGAACAAGTTGAGACAGAGTGTAAAAAAAAAAAAAAAAGGAACAAAAATGTGTTGTTTTCTGATTTGAGAAACTGAAGTAGTGCAGTTGTGGTCGTTCCTCTTTTGTGCTGAACCATGTATTCATTCATTCATTCATTCATTCATTCATTTTCTGAACCGCCTAATGCTAATTAGGGTTTCCGGGAGGCTGGTGCTTATCTTGGCTGATTCCAGGTGAGGGCAGAGTACAACCTGTACAGCTCACCAGAACATCACAGGTTGTGTTCTTTTTCTTTAAAAAAAGAATCCTACTAATCCTGAGCAGAAAATGTGTACAGGTTCTGATTTATTGTGAAATAATCACACTGTGTGTGTGTGTGTGTGTGTGTGTGTGTGTGTGTGTGTGTGTGTGTGTGTGTGTGTTTTTAGTTTATTATTTCAGTGGTGCTGAAAGTTTTAAAATGTCTTTTTAAATTGCCAAGGCCATGGTCTCCTTACATCGTGTTACTGACTATGACTACCTGCAACTACTAGCTTTTCCGTGTCAACATAAAAAGTATCTGCTTAAAAGTGCTCGTCAAATTAACCAAAGTACGGCACAGTAGTAAAGTCCATGTAGCACAGAGTAAACATGAGAAATGGTAATGTAGTTTGCACAAGTCAGGATTGTCTCGCCATGTAATTTCAAAACAATTTCACAGTTAGAGATCATTGTTTTAAACAACTACGTGTAAGAAGTGTAGTCATTTAGTGATGGTCTGGAAGAACAATCAAACTGTAATGCTCAGCTGAGAGGAAATTGGTTTGAATGGTGAGGAACATCTCCAGAACCACCAATGCACAGGCATACCAAGAATTGCTAGAACACCAATGTCACCATCTACAGTCAAGAGAGTTGACATCACCATGGGCTGGTATCCAAGTCAGAAGATCCTGTTTCAAAATCAACAGCTTCAGACATGAATAAAATTTGCAGCTGACCACGTAGACAAAAAAAAAAGAAAAAAGACCCGACCAGAGGTATGTTTGCAGTAAAGTTGTGTTCAGTCAGAAGAATACTGTTGTATCTACTGACTATGGTGGCGGTAGCATCATGCTCTGGGGATGTCCTTTGCTAGTTGAAGTGGTGAATGGAATATGAAAGCAGGATGCCCTCAGAAGTCCTTAATCTGACCTAAAAATACTAGAAACTTGGACATAATTGGGTTTTCCATCAGGACACCAGAGTCGCATCAAAGCTGTTTGTGGAATAGATAAAGCAGGTTAGGCTTAAGTTTTTGGAATGAAAATATTAGGAACCTGCTTAAAGTTTGTCCAGATGGCAGGAAACCTACAAACTAAGTTACACTCTGTTAGGACGTGTGGTGAAATAAACAACCAGAATTCTGTCGGATGCTTGTTAATGGTTTACAGAAAGTATCCATTCAAGGTGAAACTTGCAAAGGAATCTTTAACCAAACATCAAGTGTACTGTATGTATAATTTTTTTTTACCCCGTATTAATTTTAGAAACTTAAAGTGGCAGGGTGACGTGTACTGCACATGCTCTGTACTTTGAAAACTGTTCATCCCGTCAAGAAATCAAACCGAGGTGAATTTGTCAACTCCTAATCGAAATCTTTTTCCATTGCTGCTTGGAAGTATATAATTTCAGATTGAAATCATAGGATCCTGTTTGTAGAAGACAGATCTTTATATATGTGTTTATTTTTGAAAGTTGGAGGCGTTCGAGTGCCTTTTTTGGCATTTTGTATTTCGGCTATGTCCTCAAGAGGACAAAAGCACCATGGTAGTAGCCGCAAGCTGTTATTCGCAGATAGAAGTTATAAGAGCAGGTCTGAGAGCAATTTCTTACTTGAGTTGTTTTTGTCAGTCACTTCTGCTTTTGAGTTGTGAAGTACAATCCATCATGCCATGTGATTTCAGTTTGACAGGATACATGACTGAATTGTACACTACAAAGTGCCAACAAAAGCACATCATTAGAAAAGTAAATACACGAGGTACTTACCACTTCAGTACAATTTTAGCTTGTCGAATCACAACTTTTTGTAGTTTGTCATGCCAATACTTAGTTAAAAATTCTTAAAGTGAAATGAAAGCTAAGCTTCTAAACTCTCCTGTTAAACATGACCATATGTACATTTTCATTATCAGGTGGTGCATTTTCGAAGTTAGTGGGGCTTTGCTCATGATCAAGAGGTTGTCGGATGGAATCCATGTTAGACCCCCACCGTGCCAAGACCCTTGCGCAAGGACGAACAACAAGTGTGCCTCTGTTCACCCAGCAATGGGTACCGGTAAAAAAAAAATACTGTGAGGGTAACTCGCGATGGACTAAGACGAGTTGAACTTCTTGTTGCTAAACACTATGGAAACCGGGGATTGGTGCCAGCTCTGATGAGCCACTAGGCTTGAATGTAAAAAGCTGAACAGATTTACCCTTACATTTTTGAAATTGCAATCTCCTAAAGTCCGTTTGATAATTTGAGTTTATTTGCGAAAACTGCAATTTCTGTCTTGCGAAATCATGAGAATAGGACGTGAATAAGGCAAGATAATGGAAAAAATAACAGTATACAGATATTAAACTAACAATACTGATATAAACAACTGAAGTACTGAATAAATTAAAAGTAGAAACAAATACACATCATGCAAACATCCATTCACAAACCTCACAAAAACACTGAATCGTACACATGAACTAATAGTATAACTGTATATTCATATGCAAATTACTTCTGTATTTATCATCACATTTATGTATACTGTAATAGTAGCATATTTTGATGTGCACAGGTGTATATGATGCGTGCAAGTTTGGGTTTAATTTCCTTTTAAGGCAAGGTCGAACTGTGAACTATGCTACCTCGGGTTTCACATGCATTTGTTTACTAATCTGCATCTTTAAAAAGTGGGGAATGCATAGTAACTGTAATGCAGCTTCTTCAAACTGTAATTCAAACTTGTGCACCAAATTCAATATTGTCATTCAACAAAACACATTTTTTTCTTCTTCTCGGAACTAGGCAGGAAAATATTGCTTTGTTTGCAAACATAGTGAAGTGTGTGAATTACATATGATTCTGATTTCAAAATTACACCCATTTATCTTCCACACTATCCATTCGAACAGTATTAAGTCAGGCTTCACTGTCTGGTGGTTTGTTGTATCTACAATAAATCATACGTAGTCATTGTATGTGGGGAGGTTGGAGCCTATTGCAGCCATCTTTGTATGTCCTGAACAGGTAGCGATTAGATTGCAGGCTAACACATGGACAACCATTCACATTCACAACTAGGGACAATTTCAAACAACCAATTAACCTAGTGTGCGTGTCTTTGGACGATGAAACCAGAGGACCCCGAGGACAGTCACGCAAACATGAAGAGAGCATGCAAACTACTCACAGATACTCCCTTGTCAAGGTCACGATTGGAATGGCCTGTGACCTCAGTATAGAGTAGGTGTGGGTATTTCAGAAGTAGGAACCACACACATGGGCGATTTTAATAATCTGACTGCTCTGCCCAGAAATTCAGGTTGAGGGTTGTGCAGACCAGTAAATATTGACTGAAGTTGCCAATGCGTTTGTCTGTTAGCATGTACATGTTAAATTATAACATATCTGAGAGGGGTTGGATATTTTTGGAAAACCCCACAGATTACTGTGTTTTCAGGGTATCTATAGTGTATGTTAGTGCTGCTGCTACATTAATTTTCTAAGCTGTTTAATCCTAATTAAGGTCACGGGGAAGCTGGCACCCATCTCAGCCGAGATTTTCCCAACTTCTTTTTCTTACAACTCCTAAAAGCAGATAAAGAGAATGCAATTAAACTAATGAGATATGGCTTGCGAACGGCGCATCGACAAGATCACAAGTTTGAATCCGGGTTAATGCGACAGTTGTCTGTGATCAGGAGTCCACTTGAGATAATTTGCTGGACTCTCACAGGAGGGAGGGATGGCATACGTTCACTTCCCTGTCACTCCCAGCGATCGCCAGCCAATCATGGACATCTGTGAGCTGATTCGTACGAGTGGGGCGGATAGCGCTTTCCTTCCAAACCCACATGCGCAGCAGATCATAAAGAGGCTGGTGGTAACATTGCATGTCAGCATTGCTGGTCGGTGGAGGTCGTGTGATAAGGAATGCAATACTTGATTGATGGGAATTGGATATGATTAAAATTATGGAGAAAATGAGGGGGGGATGATTCATTCATCCATTTTCTGAACTGCTTAATCCTAACTAATCATGGGGAGGCTGGTGCCCATCTCGGCCATCTCTGGGCAAGGGCAGAGTACACCCCGAACAGTTCGCCAGGCCATCGCAAGGAAGAAACACGCTGACGGCATGCAGCTCCTCTTGGTCAGTCAGCAAATGGTTCTTATACATGAACCTCACACCGTAGACAGTGAGAGACATGGCCAGCCTTTGATACGGACCGACAGATGGACGAATAAGACTAATATACAGGGATCCCTCACTTTCCACTGTTAATTGGGACCGAGATTCCCACGCGACCATCGAAATCCGCGAAGTAGGATCACCCCCTCCAACCCCACCCTGACTGACGTATATGTACATGTATATATGTATATAATATCAATAAATACATATTCAATGCTATAAATGCTTATAATAACAATGAAACATTAAAAAATAACATAAGATGTAAAAAAATATAAATACACACACATACAGATGGTATTGCATGAGAAGAAGACGGCACACATACATACATACGCACGCTCGCAGATGCGCGTGCACACACAGATGAAACAATGTGAGTAGTTTTAATGTGAGATTTTGAGTTGTTTTTTTGTTTTGTGTTGAGTTAGGCTTTTTTTTGCATAATTGGCCATGTTTTTGTGGCATTTTCCTTAATTTCCTTATTTTTTAATTCGATGAATATTTATGCATTTATTTTTTAAAAAGCGCGATGCACTAAAACCGCATGAATTGAAACGCAAAGTAGCGAGGGATTACACTGTATTACACTCGTTCAGTTATGTTCTGAGGTGGCTCGGTGATGTAGTGGTTAACCTTTTTCGCCTCACTGCACAAAGTTCGAGGGTTCAGGTTCCAGGCTCAGTGAGAGCGTTTTTATATGGAGTTCTCATGTTCTCCATGAACAGGTGTGGGTTTCCTCCTGCAGTCCAAAGACCTGCACATTGAGGTTATTTGACTGTTTTGAATTGCCCCATGTGTACGTGAGTGTGTATGTTCAGTGAGTGCCTGCCTTCATTCAGAGTTTACAAAGATAGGCTCCAGCCTCCCCGCAAGTGTAGTAGTAGTAGTGTCAAGCTTTTCGGCCAAGAAGTGGTGAATGAGGTATTATACAGGTTTCGATATTCAGCTTATATATGTATATATATATATATATATATATATATATATATATATATATATATATATATATATATATATATACACACACACACACACACACACACACACACACACACACACACACACACACACACATATATATATATATATATAGAGGATTTTCTGAGTAGATCCTTCCGTAGGAGAGTGCTCAATACTTTTTGGTAGAGCAAATAAACAAAAGGACAGGACAAAGGCTTTCTATTTAAACTCCATTTATCACTACAGATCTGTTTGAGGTGGTGAAACCATCCCTCTCTTCAGGTGATTACAGAAGAATTACAGATTCTTCTGTAATCACCTGAAGAGAGGATGGTTTCACCACCTAAACAGATCTGTAGTGATAAATGGAGTTTAAATAGAAAGCCTTTGTCCTGTCCTTTGTATATATATATATATATATATATATACACACACACACACACACATATATATATATATATATATATATATATATATATATATATATACATACACAAATAATATTTAATATACTAAATATGTATATAATATATGATTATATTGACATAAACTTTATTTTAAATTTATTTTTATTTTTCCATATTTTTTTTGAAAACCGACGTATAACTCAAAATGACTTAGATTGAGCTATACCTGTGTTTGTATGAAAATTAATTTTTATAGATAAAAACTAAAAAAGATTACCATAGATGTTTGATGGAAACAGAATGTTTCTCAATTAATATAATCATTGTTGTACCTTTTTTAATTTACTACTGCACTTTTAGAGGAAGCTTTTGCTTGTTTGTTTGTTTGTTTTCTAAAGAACCACTAAGGCGAATTTTTCTGTGATGTTTTGTGGTGCCTCAAGTTTGATTTACGAAGCCTTTATTTCAAGCTCTAGTTCCACAATTCTTGCACTGCACTCCTCAGACACATTATTGCTTCTACCCACTAAAAGCATCTTATTCGTCGTGGTGGGCCTTTGTTCTTCTTTTCCCCTGTGCACTGCGGTGTTGTAATGTGATCTCCTCCTGAAGCTCTCGTTCCAGAATTCATGTGGCCGACAGGTTTTATGGAAGCCAAACTTTGTTGTTCTATTGTATTATATTTCTCCCTGTGGAGATGTAATCGACACCGTCCCAGTGTTTTGTTCTTCATCTTGTTTTCTAATGCTTGTGCTGGAGAAAGTGAACTTCCCTCAGTGTAATTGTTAAATTATGTGCGTAATGTGTTATTGTCATGGGCGGCACAGTGGTATACTATTTAACACGTCTTCCTCACGGCGAGAAAAGTCCTGGGTTTGACTCCCGTGCTTGAGGAGGGAGTTTCTGTGCAGGCACGCCACCTTCCTCACTCAGTTGCTGAACTGCTCAATTCTATCAGGGTTGCGGGGACGTAAAAGCAGGGAGCATCCTGAACAACCCGTCATACCATAGCAGGGCCAACACACACGCGCGCACGCACACACACACACACACACACACACACACACACGCTCATACACACACGCGCGCACACACACATTCACACCTAGGGGTAAGTCGGAACAGCTAGTTAGCCGAATGCATATGTTTTTTGGACTATTGGAGGAACCTGCAGTACCTGCAGGAAATCCATGCAAGCAGAGGGAGGAAATTGGAACTCCATGCCCATAACCCGAACCCAGGAGGCGATCGGAGAGGCTTCTGATTTTGTCCCACAGTCAAAATACATGCACATTAGACAAACAAGGCATTTCAAATTGCCCCAGGTTAGAGTGCAAGTATAAATGTTTGTGTGTATGTTGGGTCTGTGATGACATGGTGAGCTGTTCAGGCTGTACTTCGCATTCGCCTTGTGTCGGCTGAGATAGGCTCCCTGCGACCCTAATAAGGTTAAGCATTTTGTCGAGTGAGTGATCTTGTCTTTTGATTGTTGTTGAATCATGAAAAAGTTTGTCTTTTTCTATGTTGTATTAATTCTGCTAGGGAAATGATTGCCTCTGCATTTAACCCATCGGAAGTAAACACACACACACACACCATCACCATCTAATCATTAGGCTACGACTGCCCCATTTTCAGGCACATAATGTCTTTTAGGGTGTGAATATGCAAATTTGATAAGTTTTTATTGTGTATTTTATGCCTTGCTGCTGCAGAATGTGGGTATAATCTCAGGTATTTCTGCTGCAGGCTCATAATGTTTGAGTCACATTTAATCCAAAAACTATTTGAACCTCGCGAGCATATAATGTTTATAATATGAAAATATATTAAAATCATAGTTTGACTAAAGCACCATGTTGAAACAAAAAAAAAATCTTGCCTCATAAAGGCTTTATCCAATTTAATTTCAAAACAGCTTTTTCGTTACGGTTGCATGGAGGCTGAAGTCTATCTTAGCCAACTTGGTGAGAAGGTGGCGTACACCTTGAAGAACACGCCATGCCATCTCAGAGCAGCACACGAGCGACCATTCACACTCACATCTAGGGGCAACATGGAATAGCCAATTAGCCTAATTTGCACGTCTTTGGACTACAGGAAGAAACCAGATTACTCAGAGGAAACCCAAGTAAACACAGGACGAACCTGCAAACTCCACATAGAAATGCCCTCACTGAGCTGAGGACTCGAACCCAGGGCATTTTTGCTGTGAGACAGATGTGCTAACCACAAGTCTACAATGTCACCCATGGGGAATTTAGAACAGCCAATTCGTCAAATGTATGAGTCTTTGGACTGTGGTAAGGCCGGAGGCCCGAGAGACAACCCATAAGCATGGGGAGAACATGCAAACTTCACATACACACACACACACACACACACACACACACACACACATGCCCTCACCAGGTATGGGGCTCAACCCAGGACCTTCTTGCTGTGTGGTGGACATGCTAATCACTTCTTTATCTTGCTGGTCAGGCTTCATTCGCATATTTTAATTTCAGTAATTTTAAATGTACAGAAAACGCAATGGTGTCCTCTAAAAAAAATGAAAACAGTCAAGGACTGAAACCTTTTTGTGATGAGATATTTTGATTAAATGATGGGTGGTATAGTGGTATAATGGTTGGCATGTTCATCTCAGAGCAAGATGGTCCTGGGTTTTAGTCCATAGGCTTGGTGAGGGCATCTGCAATTTGAGTTTGCATATATTTCCCATGCTTGCGTGGGTTTTCTCTAGGTATTCCGATTTCCATATTTTCCGGATTATACGTCCCTCCGGAGTTCAAGTTGCATTGGTCAAAAAAAAAAAAAAGCATAATAAAGAAGAAGAAGAAGAATATATATATATATATATATATATATATATATATATATATATATATATATATATATATATATATATATATATATAAGTCGCACTGGACTATAAGTCGCAAACTCATGGAAACTGTCTACCTTGGCTTGGAAATTTACTGGCAGTTTTTGTGACGTGGTCCTCGCTCTGATAGAGAGGCGGTTGTGTTGCAGGAAGCTGTAACACCAAGAAGGTCCTCACGCAAAATAATTTCTATTCATCTCCGTGAAGCTACCTCGACGTGCAGACACAAGGTCACTGTTGACAAGCCCCTCCCTGAGGCCCGTTGCTCAAGCACCCATGTGCGAGCTCGTTCCTCTAGCTGTGGCCATCTAGCCTTTAGCTCGCAATTAGCTTTTTTTGTTTTCTTCATCGCAGTAATAATAATCTCCGCTTTTCTTCAGTCCTTCACAAGTTTCTCGTTCACTCCAAACTTTCTTCATGCTGCTCGATTACCATTTTATGCTGCATATTTCACTACTTGCAGCTTGTACTCTGCGGAATAGGATTTTCTTTTTGGGGCCATTTCTTCAGTGGTACAGGATGAGCAGGAACTGGTATCCAAGTCTAAAGTGCCCTCTTGCGGTTGTAAGTGTAAAAATAACAAACATGTGAAATTATGTTTGTTATTATTATGACGAACAGAATTATATGTAATAGTTTCACATATAAATTGCTCTGGGGTATAAGTCGCACCTTCAGCCAAACTATGAAAAAAAGGGCGATTTGTAGTCCAGAAAATATGGTATCTCCTTTAGTTCAAAGACGTTCATTAGACTAATGGCTGTTCCAAAATTGCCCCTAGGTGAGTGTGATTGTGAATGATTGTGTGTGTGTGCTGCCCTGTGATGGTCTAGTCTGGCGATTTATTTGGTATAAATGTTTTTTTTTGTTTGGTTTTTTTTAACCTATTGTTACTGTTTCATTCTGATGATTGTTTTGAGGACCCATTAGATCTCATTTATCCAAGCAATATACTCCTGTTATTCCAGTTTTATACCATTTAGAACTTGAGTGTGAATTAGCTAACTGTGTTACCCATAACTCATACTAAGCTATCTGTGAGTTTGATATAAACGCTTCAGTTACTCAGTATGGCTCTCGCTTCTCAGTGCATTGCTGGGTGAATTTTTAAGAGTTTGCTGAACATTTTCACATCACCCACTGTGTGGCAAACTGCAGACTTGTGAATATAAACTTCTTGCATGGTTGAAGGGTTCTCTGCTGCCATTCTATACATTGCACTCCTGAACCTGGAGAGACAACTGGACTCCATTCACATGCATACAGAGATTTGAGTGTGTGTGTCCTCCCCGTGATACGAGTGAGTCTTACTTTGAACTTCAGCCGAGTTCCATCACATTGCAGTGTCCAGCTTCCTGTTCCCCATTTCCTATTCTCTGAGCTTTCCCCCCCCCAAATCCTTGATAATTCGCTTCCCTATCCAACAGGTTTCACATCCCCAACATTCTAAGTCTGTCATGCCCGTGGCTAAGTTCTGTTAACCAGTGAGTGGTTGAGGCTTTACATTTATATGCGACGTCCCCATTCATCTATCGGTGTGTCCGAGATTCTTGTTAGCATGATTCTCAAAAGTAAGTGGTGATAATTTTGTAGAAAATGTCAATGTGGAGTTATTATTGCATCCAGAAGATTCACCTGAGACCGAGGATGGCACAGTAGTACAGGTATACCTTGGCTTACGTTGTTAATTGGTTCCAGGAGAGACGACATAAGTTGACAACGACTTGAATCAAATTAGCTTGTCTCTAAGCTGTCCTAAGCTAGGCTACGCCAAATTTTATAGATATGAGACTAGTATGAACTTTCCACGTGTGAGCTGGTAATGTGCTTGCGCTGCTCTCAGAGGTCAGTCTTGCACCATTCCAGTGACGCGCAGACTAAAGCGCACGTGCGGCCGCCACGCACCTCCAGATCCTACACAGATAACTTCTTTATCTGGGACCGGGAACTGGGACCGGTGGGTTAAATGGTGTGCCTTGGGGATGCTGAGTGATTTTGATGTGCAGGATGATGTTTACTGCGGTGTCACGGGAGGAATGGTGTCATTAACAATGATTTGTGATGGTCATGATTTAACACCATAAAGACTTTAAAGCTTCAGGTGCGCGGGCAGCAGGTTGATTTGGGTCGGGTCAATGTGGGGCTGAGTGAGACACAAACCATGAATCATATTGGGAAATTCCCCCAACAAACAGAATTATCTCGGAAGCATTACACACACTTCGGGCAAATAAATAAATAAATCAGATTATCTTCTTATCGAAGTTCGATTATATTTCTCCAGTGCTCCTTCCAAGGGCGACCGGAAGCTGGTCAGTTCAATTGTCCAGTTGTAGTGTCGTGTGTGTGTGTGTGTGTCTGTGTGTGTGTGTGTGTGTGTGTGTGTGTATGAGAGAGAGAGGGGGAGAGAGAGAGAGAGAGAGAGATTGTATACAGTACAAACTTGTATAGATTACTTATACAAGGTTTAAACATACATTCCCCTCTATAGAATGCCCCGTAACAACTTACCAACAAATTCATCTACCGAACAGCCGTCTAGAACCTAAGTCGTTTGTCAGCGGGGGAGCGTCTGTAATACTATTTATAGTCGCGCGCGGGGCGCTGGGGGGCACGAAATGTGTTTTTTTTTTTCTTCTCTTCCTAGAGGGGGCACTGGGCAGTGGTAGTCTAGTGGTTAGGGCACAGGATCTCTGATCCTAAGGTTGGGGGTTCAAGTCCCTACAGGGTTGTCACTGTCCCCCCCCCCCCCCCCCCCCAGTGCAGCTAACTGGGTTATCAAAGGTAGGCCATGTCTCCCACTTTCTATGGTGAGAGGCATGTAAAAGAACCATTGCTGACTTTCGTAAAGAGTAGGCTGCAAATCCATCAACATGTTTCTACGACCTGGAGAGGGATGGGCACTGCCAGGTCAAAATCAGCCCAAGTCTCGCCATCAAGGCGCCCCAACGACATCCCCGGATGTTAAGGGATAAGTGAAGTGAAGTGAACAGGGGGCACTGCACTAATTTAAAAACATTCTGTAAAAAAGCCTTTGAGAGCAAAATCCATGAGTATGCAGGGCCGCGAACGGTGAACTGCGAATGGGCAGGGGCTTACTGCAATATATAATATATGATTATACAGACGTGCGGCACGGTGGCGTAGTGGTTAGCACGTCCGCCTCACAGCAAGAAGGCCTGGGTTCGATTCCCGGCCTGGGCGTTTCTGTGTGGAGTTTGCATGTTCTCCCCGTGCTTGTGCGGGTTTCCTCCAGGTGCTCGGTTTCCCCATAATCCAAAGGCGTGCACTGTAGGTTAATTGGCCGTTCTAAATTGACCGTAGTTTCTCTCCTGCAGCGGCACTGGAACCCAGTCGTATTGGCACTTGCCTTTCCATTGGATCCTTCCGGTGGCGCCGAGACAGGGGGGGACTTGCTGCTTGGGTAACAGCCTGTCCCTCATTACTCCCTACCCAGGCTCTGTGCACTGGGGAGTATCACCAGTCGGGATACTGGCCAGAGCGCAGCCATAGTCCTTCGGGACTGACGGAGGCCTACGCGCGCTATATACAGACGTAAATTTTATTTTAATTAAAAAAAAAAATTCCATATGTTTATTGAAAAATGACGTATAATCGAGAACAACTTAACTCGAAACGACTTAAGTCGAGGTATACCTGTATAGTGGTTAGCATGTTGGCCACAAAGCAAGAAGGTGCTGGGCTTTGGCACTTCTTTGTGGAGTTTGGATGTTCTACCTATGGTTGCCTGGGTTTTCTTTGGGTACCCTTGTTTCCTCCTGCAGTCCAAAGACATGTACTTTAGGCTAACTGGCTGTTCAAAATGGCCCCTACATGTTGATGTGAGCATAAATAGTTTTGTGTTTGTGTGTGGGTGTGTTTGCCCTGAACAAACTGGAGAGCTATTCAGGGTGCACCTTGTCTTTGCCCCCTGTTGGCTGAACTAGGCACCAGCATCCCCACGACCCAAGTAGGATTAAGTGGTTTGGCAAATGAGTAAGTGAGTAAGTGAGTGAGATTCCGTTAGACTGAAATCTCAGGGTGTTTCTGACATGTAGATTAGTAACAGGAAGCGGAGCATTGTCCATTGTGTGGTGAATCCCTGATGATGAAGTTCATTCTTGTCTTATTCTCTATAACACTAGCTCTGCAAATTTTATACAAAGTATGTGTAATTGTCTCTGCTGCCTCCGTGTTAACAGTTTTGGCGAAGCGGTCTCAAGCTGATTCACAGTGAATCCGAATTGGCCTCTTGTGGCTGTGCACAAAGATTTTGTCTGTGTAAAGATTACTTGGAGAGGATTACAGGATTTTTTTTATTTTTTTAGACCATCTGCTTCATCTGAATTGGCTCTGTGTTCAGCTTAATGGACTATGAGCAGGTTGCCTAGGCCGCAACGTAGCACCGGTGGTTTGACCTGATGAAGTGCTGTGTTCAGGTGTACAGTTCACTGCCCATGCAGATTAATTGATGATGTTTGGTGGAGGTTTTGAAACGATGCTTCATGCATGGTGTATAGAGCCAAGTTGTTTAATACTTGCCTTGGAACTGCACTGCAGTCTGCAACCATCAGTGTCTTGAAATAGCATCAGGTATGGTTGGCATGCTCCGTCTTGACAGACACATGTCATTCATTTGAACCATTCGTTCATCATTCATCATCATTCAATCATCATTCGTACCTTTGAAAGTACGACATGTGGAACCAGTCTACCATTATCACATACATAGAGTTGCTCCAATGTGTGTAAGTCATCTTAGACTTATGAATCACTGGAGGTTAGCATGATCTGTCTACCTGAATATATTATTTCTTTCACTTATGACCCCCTAATTTTCTCTCCATTTCCTCCAATCAGACATTCTTTCCTGTCACATAACAACAACAAATCTGGAAAGGAGTAGGTGCTTTCTCCAAGGCACATTATGCCAACATAGTTGTAGTCATGACTGACATAATACACGTGGAGAAAAGCTATGTCTTTGTCTGCCTGAGCTCATGGACACCGATCAGTTCCTCCCTACCTCCTTGACAACAGGGCTTTTCTGTTGTGCCACTCCAATACTTATATACTTTCTAACGTTTCCAAGAGTTCTGCATGTTTTAGCCTATGTTGTGATGTTTGAAGGGAGCACATTAAAGTATATGAGAAATAATAACTACAGAAAGCACCCGTTATTGGTGGGAGTCTCATTCCACCCCACCCACAGATCCCGGAATTCCGCGAATTATTGATACAGTTTTAAAACTCCATGTATGATATTACATACGATGATATATGCTTGTTAAACACATTCTATATCCAGTCTTACTCATTAATACAGTAATAATGCAGTAAAATCTAGTAATAATTAAGTAAAAATTTTTAATTTTGTACTGTGATAATATTTATGAATAAAGCGCTTAGGCTCCTTACCAGAAGATAGTGAAGATGCAGGGCGTTTGAGGGACATCATAGGGCTTAAATAATCATTAAAAAACCGTGAATTCACAATTCAAGCAATCACATTGATAACTTGTGTGCGAAGGAGGAAAAAAGAGGTGTACACATCATCTGCAACCAATCAGCAGGAGGGAGAAACAAAAGCTCTCAGCCATTGACTAAATTTAAATCACGTGCCAGTAATGTTGTGATGATACATGGGTATAATTTGCTGGGGCTGCTGCGAATTCAGTGCTTCTCGAGGTGTGATCCCAGGGGCAATTGTATGACCCTGGGGAACATGCTTTTTTGCCATACTGTACTAGAATTAAGTGTTTTTTTATTTTTATTGAATGCTTTTTTATTTTTAATGTTAATAAAGATACACTGTTATGCAGAGGTGTGTTAGGAACCATTTTATAGACAAATAATACTATTTATAGTTGCTAGGGGGGGCATGAAATGTTTTTTTTCTTCCTAGAGGGAGCGTCACAGAAAATAATTTAGAAGCACTTCGCTAATTTAAAAAAATTATGAAAAAAAGCCTTTGAGAGCAAAATCCACGAGTATGTGGGCTCACGAATGGTGAACCGCGAATGGGCGGGGGTTTGGTGTACTGTATATGTTATCAAGAAAACTGTTTTTATATCATACCGGGCTGAGAGTCACATGACTGAAAAATATTACAACAAAATCAATGGGCACCAAAGAGTTGTAGCAGTTATCATGTACACCTCACTGCAATAAGGTCCGGGATTTGGGTCCCGGGATCAGGATGTTCCTCCTGTACGTGTTGTTTTTTTCTGGGTACCGTTTCCTCCCACAGCCCAAAAACATGCACATTATGTAAATTGGTTGCTCTAAATTGCCCTAATATGTGTGTGTGTGTGTGTGTGTGTGTGTGTGTGTGTGTGTATGTGTGCGTGTGCGTGTGCGTGTGCGTGTGCGTGTGCGTGTGCGTGCGCGTGCGCGTGTGCGTGTGTGTGTGTGTGTGTGTGTTTGTGTGTGCGTATGTTGTCTTTTTCCAGTATAGTGGCAAACTGTTCAGGGTTTACTCTGCCTTTGCTGAGTGTCGGCTGGGATTGGCTCCAGCCTCCCTGCACCCCTAATAAATTATTAATGGATACAGCAAAGGAGCGACAGTGAGGAATTAATGAATAAATAAATAAATACACTGAGCTTTGCTTTAATTGATGATTGTTCACTAAATATATTTTCCACTCCAACTGCACCATAGCTGCTTATTTTGTTTTGTATAGTTTTTATAGTCTCACCCCTCACCACCGTGTTTCATTCTCCACAGTGTCCATGAGCAGTAGTATGAGCCCACGTCGTGAGGTGATACGTTTGGAGAGGAGGCTACGCTCAGCTTCAGAGGGAGCCGGAGGCCCAAGACTTCACCTCAACCTTAAAGAACATACCTGCATGGAGAGCAGCATGCTGGCCAAGTACAGAACCAACTCTTCATCCTCCAAACTAGGCAGTCTGGTAAGCAGGATCATCAAGACTGCACGAGTTTCAGGCTTTTGACTTTATTACACTGTTCTAAGCCTGAATGTTTATTTTTAAGTTATAAAAATTCAGTGGGTGGAGCTAGTTATCAATCATTCTTCATTTAAATTGCACTGTGTTTAAGGATTCATGCCATTCCCATTCAAACGCACTCACAAGCATAGTTAACTAAATCCACAGAAGTGAGAACATACTGGTGCACTGCAAACGGGTGTGGCTGGATAGGAATACTGTATAGAGCACTGCAGGGGTTCAAAGGTGTACCGACTCGAGATCACTCATTAGATCCTGAAGTTGCTAGCCTTGTCTTTTAATATCAGAGTTGGACTCATTCATTGCATATATTTCCCCTGTGCTTATGCAAAAAGAAGAAAAAAGAAATCTCGACTATAATATGCTTCATCAAATTTACTGCGGTCTCATAGAGACGAACTCATCCCTCATTGGGAGTTTTATAGATATTCATTCATCCTTACAATTTTTTCCCCCTCTTTCTAGCTGTTTTAGTCTGATTTCTCACTCACAGCTCTCTGGTTGTATTTTCCATTATTTAAAGGAGGGATATTACGCTTTTTCAACTTTTGACACATGAATGTTGTTCTATGGTAAAGTATCCATATTAGATCATACATCAAGCAGCCAAATAACGAGGTTAACTCTTTGTTTTCCCTCTGGGCCAGGGATAGCCAACCAGTCAGAGACCATGGGCCATATTTTTTACTGTGTTACCGCAAAGAGCCACATCATACACATGGGCACACATGAACATCACCCATCCCTTTCTCACAGACACACACACACACACACACACACATCTCTTCTCAGCCAGATTTATTGTAAATTCTCACACCAACATGATAAAATACATCTTTGAAGGTCAGAGTGCAACTGTGATTCAGTAGCCATGTTAATGTCCAATATTCTGTGTTCAGCAGTGTGACGGGACAATTGGACGTTCGATATCACGCGTTATAGTTTGTCGTTTTCAGGAGACAAGATTTCAACAACGTCACTGAGGGATTTTATAACAAGCCCTTCTTCATTGTATGGCGTTTTGGCCCGTGTAATGTTCCAAGCCAGTTGATGTGATGCAAGCGTTACGGTCTCTGAGCACTTTGTAAATTTTTAGAAAAACTATCTGCTTTTCTGGCTTACTTTTCAAAGTGAACAATTTGTACTTGTGAAGTTCAGTCTCTTTTGGAAATTCCTCGTCAAAGTTGGCATGCAGTGAGCTGAAGTGGTGCTGAAGATTTGAAGTTTTGAAATGCGCCAATGACACCTGACCTATAAGGCAGAATGGCTTTCCACTACATTCAAGAACAACAAAAAACTCTCCCACTCTATCAAAAATGTTTATCTTTTGTTTATCTTCATCTTTTCATTTTGTTGTGCATTTTTTCTGCCATTTTAAGAGCAAATTTGACACAAATCGTTTTCTGAAACGCTCTCGCCTTTGCAGTATTTTCAACTCGCACATATAAGCATTTGACAAAAATACCATATTAAACTCAAGCGAAGCAAACGCGCACATTAAAAAAACCCACAAACTTTAATATGAACATAAGAGTCGCATGGAATTCGGCAAAGAGCCACATGCGGCTCGGAAGCCGCGGGTTGGCCACACCTGCTCTGGGCTGTATGAGCTAGCTGCAAATACAAGGTTTTTCCCAGTGAATTTTTTTTGGACAAATGAGTGCTGGGCCTTCTGCTCAGCTTTCCTTCCCCATCTGAACTTTCCCCAACAGAAAGACCATAAAGAGGAGGAGGAAGCCAAACATGTTGGCTTTCAGGTGGAGGTGGGGAAGTAGCTTCTTGAAGAACTTTTGGATTAAGAATCGTACTGTGGTGCTACACTGGTGTCCGAAATAAAATAAAATAAATAAATAAAGGTCCAAATATTATATTAATAGCCAACCTTTAAATTGCTAAGATGCACTGATACCGAACATGAGCCCAACGTGAGACGATCATATTCCGACTTCAGACGATATTGTTCCAATATGTTCTCAGGTTGCTACTTGAAATGATTTTATGTTATTTCAGTGTTTCACCCGATGTTATTATGATCTATACCGACGTGTCTCTGATATAAAAAAAAAAAAAAAAATGTTTCCCGAAAATGTTCCCATTGCTACACTGATGTGCAGTGTGTACCCATATTAATTTTCCTGGGTTTTTTTGATGCACTCAAAAAAAAATGTATCAAAAAAGACACATTTTTCAACGCTCTCAAAATATTTCAGTTTTCCCTGAACTTCGACACTGATGTCCAATGTTCTCCGGCATTTAATGATGTTCTCCGATCTCCTGTGGACTGAAAAAGACAAAACTGCTCACTTAGATCTTGATCAGCAGTGCATGTTTCTCGCAGAGGAGACATCTTACTTCTTTCTCAGTACTTTTTCTGACAGATTTCTGACTGTGTAAGCACAGTTGGAGGAAATAAGAGATTTGAGCGCAGATATTTATCTTAATAAATTTCAGACTAGTGCTGTGCATTCGATATTTAATGCATTAGACTCTGTAGATGATTTGAAGTTAGAGACGGAGATCTATCGTCTACCGTGATTGAGTTTGATTGGAGCAATTTTGACTGATATGGTTAAACCCAGGGTAGAGTTTTCACGATTTGCAGGTGAGCCTTTGAGTCTTTTTGAGTCGTTTTAAATTATTTAATTGCTTTTTTTCTGGTCTCCACAAGTATATTCTTTGACTTTTTTGGTTTTATCCATAAACTTCGAGCCAAGTATTGCTGCTTAATGAGTTACATGTCGTAGTGTCCATGGGTGCTATTTGTCCGAGCGATCATGGGAGGGAGGGACGGCAGACGTTTACTGCCCTGTCGCTCACAGCGATCACCAGCCAATCACAGGCGCCTGTTTACTCATTCACACAAGGGGGCAGATGGCGCTTTTCCTCCAAGTGTGTTAGACTGCAACCGAAATTCGCTTGCGTTGCAGGGCGAAAGGAGGCGGGTTGCTAGCATTTCATGTCACCGAGGGTGTGTGTGCATGCTTTCACCCTTTGCTGGTTGGTGGTAATTGTATGATTGGGAAGGTAATACTGCGATTGAGAAGGTGATGCTGTAATACTTCATTCATACTTTCATTCATACTAATTCATACTTCATTCATACTACGTAATCCTAATTAGAGTCACGGGAAGGCTGGCACCCATCTGAGTCGACTCTGGGTGAGGGTGGGGTACACCCTGGATAGCTGTCTATGGTAAGAGGTTCATGTAAAAGAACCATTGCTGACTTTCATCAAGATAGCTGTCAGTGTGTTTCTGCCTTGTGATAATCTGGCAAGCTGTCCAGGTTGTACTCTGCCCTCTTGGCTGAGATGGGTGCCAGCCTCACCATTATCCTCATTACAAAACATAGCTCAGAGAATGAACGGAAAAAAAGAAAAATATATATACAAGTGTACCTTGTCATACAAAATTAATTCGTTACAAGGGCGAGCTCGTAAGCCAAAATGTTCATTAGATAAAACAAAAATTCCTATTGGAAATAATAGAAAACCAATTAATCCGTTCCAACCCCCTCCCAAACTCATATAGCCTGACACAAAGATGTATATTTGACCTAATTAAAGATAAACATATAAAAACAATAAATATTTAATAAGAATAATACATACACATTAACATTAATGATAATTATGTCAACTAACCCTTCCGATCATCGACTGCGGCAAAGATGTCATGTGGGTGCAAAGATGTCACATGGGCAGGCATGAGGTGGTGCGTAACAGAGAAGGAGGAGGAGAATTTTGAGCATGTGCACGCTACGAATACTAGCAAGGAAAGACTCGTGGTACGCTCCCACAAAGCCAGTGCTTCTCAAATAGTGGGGGGCACGGTGTGATACCAGGAGGGGCACATATGACCCTGGAGAACATGCTTGTTTTGCCATACTGTACTAGAATTAAGTGTAATCGCACATCCTCTACAGTAGATGATAATGGCCCTCTCACTGTGCTTCCTATGGTGTAGGGTAAAAGCACCAATCAAATGATATGATGCGCTGGGTGTGGTGGTGAAATGTTTTTTTTTTCCTATAGGGGGCATCACAGAAAACAATTGAAAAGCACTGCACAAGGCGTTCTCAGAGCGCAGAGGAATACACGTGGAAGAGTACAAGGCTAATCAGCCCGGAAAAGACATTTTCCCAGCAGAACTCATAGATCAAAATTTTGCTCGTTAAATATTGCAGATTTTTGGTGGATCGAAGCTTGTGTCATGGAAAATTCATTATAAAAGACACGCGCAAGTCTAGGTGCCCCTATATATATATATATATATATATATATATATATATATATATATATATATATATATATATATTTGTGTGTGTGTGTGTGTGTGTGTGTGTGTATATATATATATATATAATATATATATATATAATATATGCTTTTTGTTTTCATGGCTTTTTGGCTTTTTCTAAGCTTGCCAGACATACTGTTGAAGTTCACTTCATTATATAGTGACTACATGCACTATTTTTCAGATTGATGTCTACCAGGAATGCACAGATTTTTCTTTTATTGTTGTTAAATATGAGTGTACCTTTCCCCTGGGAAACTTTACTTTGGAACGGATAATAAATAGCTCTCTAAGCCCCCTAAAAACTCTCAGTAGTGCTTCAGAGTGTGTTAGCTTCAGGACTATTAGAGTCCTATTCATTAATAAAAATGGTGTGTATGAGCCGACAGAAGGTGAAATATTGCGATCCGGCATTGTTCTGGCTCGGCAGTGCATTTATTACTGCTGGTTGTGCAAATGAGCAGAAATGGAATGTAATCTATACAGTCTCCATAGCGATTTGAGACAGATTTGCATTCCTCAGCTTTGCCGAGAATGATATCGCTAGTCTTTTGATCAAATATGAAAATTCATAGATACTGTGTTGTAAATATTTTAATATTCTTCCTACATTCACGACTGACTATGATAGGACTGCGTATGATTTAGTTTTAAATCTTTCCTATTTATTTGTTGTTATTTAGTGTTTGACCCAAATACCAGAGTGGATAATCGGTGTAAGCCGTCTAATCTAATCAGGTTTAACCAAATAAAAATATCTACGTGCCTTGTGAGTAGCGCAAGGTACATGGGCATTTAATATATTAAGTGCCGTTGGTGTTGCTTTTAAGGCTCTGCTTGATATGGATAAGGTTTCTCTGCCCACATTCTGATTTCAATACCAAAAAGGATTTGTAGGAACATCTTGTTCTGTCCATATGAATAGACCTATTACACATCCAGCACAGTCAGCACTCGACCAGCAGCTCACGTCAGGGTTCAGTTAGTAAACGCTATATTGAAGATTGTATCTGCTCGCTTGAAATAAAGCATTTCTTTTTATTTTTCTCACATTTATTTGGAAATGTTTCATAGATGGGTGTCCTTACTAGACATAAAGCTGGCCTGAGCACAGTGTCATCTATAGGAACCCATTGGTTGAGAGGTTTATGAGTTTGTTGTCCACAGTGTGAGATCTCTGAGCTCCATTCCCGAATACGTGCGCCGTGTGTCGACTCAGACAATTCACACACTCGGTTTGCAGCAAGAAAGCTCTCTTTAACAAAACCTACTTTATGTCCATTTGCTTCTTTGATTCATATAAATAGCTTGACACCAAATCCGGACCTCAGCAGTGAGAATATTACAGCGCACATGTTTTGCTTTTTTTTGTGCTGTTCTAGAAATGCTTTACTTGTTGCATCGATTATGCTGATGCTATCAAGCACTTTTAGGGTATCCCCAGACTCCTCAGAATTAATTCCCATCCACTCATCCATTTTCCTCCTGCCTATCCAAGGGTCCAATTCTGAATGGTCTGAATTCTGAGGGTCCGCTCATGGCCTCCTCCCAGTCAGATGTCCCCCGGGTCACCTCTAAAACTGAGTGACCAGTAGAAATTCTAATCAGATGCCCAGACCACGTCAATTTAGTCCACATCAAGGAGCAGTGTCTGTACTCGGAGTTTCCCCCGGTGTCTGGGAGAACGAGCTCCTCACCCAATTTCTAGGCTTCTGGTAATTGCATTACTCTTACCAGCTTGCTTTTTTTCCTGCTTTCACAATCCCAGTGATGTACCCCACTTGATTGCTGGGTCTTGTTTAGCTAGTGTAATATTACTTTTAGGATTTCTCAACCCACTGTGCTGCTTTCACACTGCTTCACTTCCTGTGAATGTACATCAAGACAATCTTGGGGTCGGCATATTGTGAGGTAGCCTAGTCCTGCACTTGTGTGACAACAGACATCAGGCAGCTGTGTCAAGTAAATGCTTCAGCTTTACTGGAAAACCTGCATCACGATTTGATAAACAGAATGCGCTGATGGCGGCCTATCGGCACGCTCCACGAAGTCGGCTCATTACTCACGTTTCAAGAATGAGAAGCCGCCGCTAGGAATGCATCACAATGTGTAACGTTTGCCTAAATGTGTAACTTGATGGTGGAGTCCAATACTACTTCTTCACACGTTCAAATGCTGACATGTACCATGGACCACATTAACCTCATCATTAAACTTGCCGACAAATTAAGACAAAATGTGGTAAGAAAAAGTGTTTGAGGAGACTAAGCAGATCTGATTTCAACTCGTTTCCTTTGCTGTTTTGAAACTGCATCGACGAAATTTACCTTTCTTTCAAGAGGCTGCTGCAGCCGCGTCTGCTATTTGCTTTCGGTGCTGCATGGGCATTGATCATTGTCAATCGTCTGACTCCACTGGGGCCTTGCTGAACAAACTGCTCATCATCCTGCACTAAAATGTACAAGGATTGGAAAAATCCCACAGTGCATAAGTTATATAGTGGTGCTCGAAAGATATGAAGTAAGCAATTCTTTCAAGCAAACTCACCAGCATCCCAGAGTTGAATCTGTTCTGTATGGAGAAATGGACTAAAATTCCAAGACAATATGTGGAACTGATCAACAGTTCAGGTAACCTTTGTTATTATTATTATTATTATTATTATTATTATTATTATTGTTGTTGTATTGCTACACTAGGGCGTTACACCAGATATTGAAAGCAAAGGGGCACAGACGTTTGCCACTGACACGTTTTGAATGTTTCCTCAATCAGAAAAATACAAGATTCCCGGTTTGAGACCCAAGCTTCGGCAAACACTTTTCAGTCTGGTGTTTGCATGTTTTTGCGGCACTTCCATGGGATTCCTCTGGGTAATTCAGTTTCTTCCCACAGTACAAAGACATGCACATTAGGGTAATTGGCTGTTCCAAATTTCTACGAGGTCTAAGTGTGGATAGTTGTTTGTGTATTTTGACTCTGCAATGGTTTGATGAGCTTTTTAGGGTGCACCCTGTCTTCACGCGGTGACAGCTGAGACAGGCTCCAGCAACCCAAGAAGAGGAATAAGTGAGAGAGTGCCTTATTTTACAATGACACATATTCAACATCATTCTTCCAAAATATATTTCCTTGATACGTGTTTGGATGGTGAGTTGGGGGTTTGAGTCCCACTCTCCACAGGGTTGTCACTGTCCCCCCAGTGCAGCTAACTGTATTATCAAAGGCCGGCCATGTCGCTCGCTGTCTGTGGTGAGAGGTTCATGTAAAAGAACCACTGCTGACTTTCATAAAAGAGTAGCTGCATAGCTGTCAGCGTGTTTCTGCCCCTTGTGATGTAAAAACTTATGCCAAATCAAACATACGAATCAGATGATTCGCTGTGGCTACCGCTGAAAAAAGGAAAAGAAGAAGAAGAAGGTGTTTGAATGGTGGTGATGTGGAGTGATGTTTAACACACCCGTCCCATATCTCCCATCGGTATTTGGTTGAATTGAGATTAATCAAACCGTTTAGAGAGCAAGCATGACATTCTTATAATGGAGCTATTCCATTAGTATAGAAATGTTTCCACATAGCGTAAAGGCGATCAGTCAGTATGGCTTGATATTGATTTGCAGTGACCCTTTCATTTAAGAGGACAAATGAATCCAAATAATTCCATCCAAATGCCTCTTATAAGAGAGTTAGAGGAGTTTCCTTTAATTTATCATCTTTCTCCAGCTATATAATATCATGTAAATAGTCTATCTGCCTGTCTGTCTGTATGCCTGCCTGTCTGCCTAGTGGTTAACATGTCCACCACACAGCAAGAAAGTCCTGGGTTCGATTTCCGGGCTCAAGCATTTCTGTGTGGTGTTGGCATGGGTTTGGTCCTCCTCCATCTTTTCAGTCTGAAAACATGCATAGTAAGCTAATTGGTTGTTTCAAATTATCTGAGTTAGTATGAGTGTGAATGGTTCTATTAGTCTTGGCCCTGTGATGGCCTGGTGAGCTGTCGAGGGTGTACCCCACCCTCATGCAGATTTCGCTGAGATGGGCACCGGCCTTCCTGCAACCCTAATTCGAATTCAGCGGCTTAGAACATGAATGAATGAATAATATATATAAAAGTATATAAACTCAATCATTAATAAAACCAACAAATGTCAATATGTATTTAGTTTGATGATGATAATAATAATAATAATAATAATAATAAATTCATCATCGCAGTCATCTTCTTGTTCTTAATCCAGGGTCGAGTCACGGGTGCAGCAGCCTAATCAATGAGGTCCAGACGTCCCTTTTCCTCGCCAGTTCATCCAGTATCCAGTTCTTCCGGGGGGGGGGGGGGGGGGGGGGGTACCAAGGTGTTCCCAGACCAGTCAAAAGACAATTCTTCCAGCATGTTCTAGGTCGACCCTGGGGTGTCTTCCCGGTCAGACATGCCTGAAACACCACACAGGGAGGCGTTCGGGAGGTATTCTAACCAGATACTCGAGCCACCTCAACTGGTTCCTCTCATCGCATATTAGCAACGGTTATACTCCGAGCTCCTCCCGGATGGCTGAGCTTCTCACCAAGGAGATCCCTGCCACTTGGCGAAGGAAGCTCATTTCAGTCGCTTGTATCTGTGATCTTGTTCTTTCGGTCGCTACCCAAAGCTCGTGACCGTAGCTGAGGCTTGGAACGTAGATTGACTGGTAAATTGAGAGCTTACCTTGCGGAGCTCCCTCTTCATCTCGACAGTCCGGGACAGGCTCTGCTTTACAGTAGAAGCTGCAGAAAGCCACCTGTCGGGTTCCTGCTCCTATGTATTTTGTATTTATCATATATGATTGTACATGAAGAAAAGTTACAAACAAAATGGAGAAAAAAAACCCGTAAGATTTAGCTGCTCTGTTAGAAGTGAACACGTGAGGAGAGCCAGTGTGTGATTATAAGGTTTTGATTAATATTGACCTGATGGCTGTGTGTGGTTTAGAAGCTGTAGTTGTAAAAAAAAAAAAGTTAAAATATGCTTTCATAGGTTTGATAGCATGAGAAACAGCAAAAACATTTTTTTCTGACCTTCACATAAAAGCAGAAGCTTTCTTTGTCCAGAAATCATTGCATTATATGTGGTAAGTGCTGTGTAATAGGGGTGTACAGTAAGTGACGTGTGACCATGGCGTGTGAGTATGGCTTTTTTATGTTCATGCACACCACTGTAATGCAAAAAGTAACTAAAAGTCATGTGATCATCATGTGTTTCCACTGGCAACATGGAAATAATTTGCATATGAATCAATTTAGTCAGAATTTCACTTGTTGATATCTGCTTTGTTAGTTTAGTAGCCGGACACTATTATTTTTGCCATTAACTTGCTCTATTTGAACCGGGACATTCATGTTCTATTCTTGTGATTTCTCACTCTTGCGAGAGTTAATTAGCAGCCTTTATTTATACTGACATTTACATTTACAGCATTTATCAGAAGCTCTTATCCAGAGCGACTTACAGAAGTGGATAATATGGATAATTTGTGCTTGCTGGCAGTGAAAAAGTTATCAACCAATCCGTACTGGGGAATTATGGCCTGCTGATTGCACATACTGTGGTTGCCATATAATAAATACCAAATATTCACTCAACACCAAAGTAGCTTTGCACCCATCATTTTGACATAAATTTTTAAAATTAACTTTAACCTGCTCGAGCATTGGCTTCTCCAGTGAGCTTTTATGTTTTGCCTTCTTGATTTATTTGAGATAATTACAGATAATTTCTAGTCTTACTGGACAGCTTCCTCAATAAACTAAAGTGCAATTTAATTATATATGTATTGTATATTTTTGTATTCATGAGTGATGGCTTTACTTATTCTCCTGAGTAGTTTCTGCCAGACGGTTTCTATAGCGTTCTTATGGGATGTTTCTATCATGATTATGTCTTGCAGAATATAAGGACATTTTGTTGTTCCTGCATGTGAATGTCAAGGCTCTGTAAATGTCCCATATGCGTATGTGAGACTTAACTGCATTATCCAGTGTCATATAGTCCCTTTGAGTGGATTTAATTCATAAATTTTCACCTTGCTAAATTTCTAAATGCAAAGGGAGAGTCATTGTTTTTTTATTTTCTTGTACCTGGTACCTAATCCATTCATACGTCTATTATTTTGTACGGCACTTATCTGTTCGGGTCATGGGGACGCTGGAGCCAATCTCATCTGACTTCAGATTGAGAGGCAGGGGTCTAGTGATCAATTATGTGTTTCTATGTTTTTGCTAATTAGAAATTAGCACTGTGTGTGTGTGTGTGTGTGTGTGTGTGTGTGTGTGTGTGTGTGTGTGTGTGTGTGTGTGTGTTCATTGTTACTAACTCAGTAGGTAGTGAGTTAGTTTCTTAACTGAAGGTTGTGGGCTCAAACCTCGGATATGGCACAAAATTATGTAGAGGTGGCACGGCGGTGTAGCAAGGCTGCCTCACAGCAAGAAGGTCCTAGTTTTGATTCCCAGCGTGGTCGTTTTTGTGGGGAGTTTGCATGTTCTCCCCGTGCTTGTGTTGGTTTTCTCTGGGTACTCCAGTTTCCTCCCTCAGTCTAAAAACATGCCCAGCCGGTTAATTGGCTGTTTCAAATCACCCTTTGTTGTGAGTGGGTGTATGAATGTTTGTGTGTGTTTAGGCCCTGGGATGGTCTGATGAGCTTTCCAGGGTGTAGCCCGCCCTCACCTGGAGTCGGCTGAGATGGGTGCCAGCCTCCCCGCGACCCTAATTAGGATTAAGTGGTTCAGAAAATGAATGAGTTTGATTATTGCACTACAATTGCTAAGCTGTTGGGACCACTAAGCCATGGCTACACGACAAACTCATAACTATTTCTATTCTGTCACCATTGTATAGTCGTGCTGTAATATATAATAGTAGTAATGAATTAATAAAACACTGTCCTAAGATAAGAACCAGCTGACGATGTCTGTGTTGCAAGGTTTTATGTATAAAACTTTAGTAAGGATTGGAATCACTAGTGGACCAACCGATATGATGTTATTGCGATACTTGGGTGCCGGCTTGATTTGTAACTTGATACTGAAAGGATTGTGATGCTATAAATATCCGATTTGGAATTAATTTTGTTATTTATTCATTTCCTGAACCACTTATTAGGGAAATATGGCGGCTGGTACCCATCTCAGCCAACTCTGGGCGAGGGCAGAGTACACCCTGGGCAACTCGCCAGGCCGTCACAGAGCAGAAACACACAGCTGGCTATATAGCTCCTCTTTATTAAAGTCAGCAATGGTTCTTTTACATGAACTTTTAACTACAGACAGTGAAAGACACTGCCACGTGGTCAAATTTAGTCTTTGTTCACTCTGTATGCTTTTGAATCCGTACGTCATCTCTGAGAGTTTAAATACAGTACAGACGAAAGTTATTTTTCTTTACAGTCCTAAATATTTTAGTACAGTTTTAATTTTTAAACATATTATTAAATTTAATGTTTTTGGTAAAATATTCGAGTGTGTGAGGAAAGCATTTCTAATGCACACTGCCCACTTTGCCCTGTTTGATGGATTATAGATTATGCCCGCCTCTTCACTATCATTCCCATCTTGAGAGGCTAATGAGTCTTAAAAAAATGAGAAAAGTACCCTCTATCATGGCCTGACCCCCCCCCCTCTCTTTTTACATACTATATTAATCCCATAAGGGAAATTATTTCCTCTGCATTTAAATCATCCAAAATGAGCCCACACATACACTCGGAGCAGTGGGCTGCCATACACATTGGGGGCACCCGGAGAGCAGTTGAAGGTTAGGTGCCTTGCTCAAGGGCACTTCAGCTATCTTATGTGGAGGAAGCACCAGCTCATGTTTTTTCCTGCTGGTTCTGGAATCAAACCAGTGACCTTTCGGTCTATAAGCCGCTTCTCACACCATTAGGCTACGGCTGCCCCAATATTTGCCAATATAGGCACTTTTATATCATGCCAGTGGAAAACCAATGTGAGACAAAAGAGGCAGTTTCATATTAGAGTAAAATGCACTCAGATCGAAAAGAGCCTCGCCGCATGGCCAAGCACGGGCCAAAACCGGTCTGATCAGTACCGACTATTTACTTTAGCGGGTTATTGAGAGAATGCTTAAAAATAGCCTATGTGGTCATCGGTGTTGTTTTGTTCCTGAGTTGATGTTGCATGTAAATCGCAAGCTGCTCATTAGATTTTGTTTTGTTGTAAAGCAGCTTGAGTCAGTATGTATCACAGCTATGTGTGGGGTCTTCGATCGGCCCGTGTTCAGGCCTGGTTTCTTATAGATATTATTTGTATATCTGGCTGGATGTTCTCGCGTATTTGTTTGCTTTGTCGTGTGGCTGTGTTGAAACATCAGGCAGCAGAAAATTCTCTCAGTTGCTATTACACAGTTTCGACCAGCTTGACGGGAACTGCAGGATCTGCCATTAACGAGTAAAAGAGGTTTTCTCCTGGCAAAGGCATGAGAGGATGAGAAAATCAATCTGTTGTGAGAAGAAGAAGAATGAGTCACACCAAATGCTTCGAGGAGATAAATGTTAACCCGCACGAGAGTGTTCAGACAGCATACTTGCTGCAGGTAGTTGGATTACAGGCAGATATGTACGTATGTGGGTGTGATTTTTATCTCTCGATTGAAAATAACAATGCATGAATACAATACTCTTCTTGCTTTTAAAAAACACAGCTATTTTTGTGTTCCAGCTTATGGACACACCCCCGGAGTCGAGGGGTGTCTTTATGAAGGTGCTTTAAAACTATCCATTGGGGTGGTTTGAGTTAAAGGGATTTGAGTTGTCCTGGCACTGCTATGCAATTTCTTGACATATTTATCCCTCGCCTGCACTTCTCTGCTTTCAACTGTTCTTAATGCTTAATGCTGGTCACAAGATGGCAGTGTGTCTCTTTGAAAAGGTTTTGAATAAATTGATCAGGCAGGACATGCCTATTAGGTGTATTGTACTATTCTGAGCCTGAAGCTGATAGAAGAAGACATGTCTTGAGCTTTATGTTAAAGCCTAAAAGCTTCCAGGTCATTTTGATGTACGAATAGCATGAATTTAGGCGTATTGTTACTCATCCATTGGTCGTCATCGGTTCTAAGATTATTAGAGTATTTCTATGGCTCCAGTCAGAGAATTAATGAAGCCTTTTGATGGGTAGTGTTACATCTTCGGTAACCTCTTACTGCCCGCCTGCTTGAAATTCAGCATCGAAAAATTTTCCTTTGAGAATATATGAGTTAAATCCAGTAATAATATGCTTCACTGTATCATATTGGTCTGTTGTAGTGCATCACCAGCTTGTCTGTTGCTGATCAAGACTCTGAGGTTGAATACTCCTACGCTTCAGGATGAAATAGTATTGGACCGAATCTGTGTGTTATGAGCTCGAGTGCTAGAACAGGATGCCTGCAAAAGTCCCCATCCTATAGAAAATGTTGCTCTCGGTGATCTCTAGATGCACTACACACCCCAGGAAATGCACTAAAATTCATAGTAACCATGTCAGTTCATTCGATGACACGCTTACTTGACATTGATTTTAAGTTATTCAGAACAATAGTAGTTATAATTCCTTTCAAGTGAAGCACGCATGCCTTCTGAACTGATGCAATGCTGCCTTCTCTTCGAACAGGATGTTTTGAACAATCTTGGCTCTTCTGAGCTGGATGAGGATGATCTAATGCTGGATCTGGAGCTCTCAGATGACCAGAGACATCGACACGGTACGTCTTTGAAAGCTAAACATGAACTTCACTCTAAAGTCTCAGAAAAATACCTTCTTTTTAAAGTATATACTCACTCAGTTTTACTCATTTGAAGAATCGCTTAGTCCTACTAGGGTTGAAAGGCTAAGAAACCTATCTTGGGTAATACCAGGAGAAGGTGGGGTGGGGGACACTCAGAACAGCTTGCCAGACCAGACCACGCTGGGTCTACACAAACAATTCACTCTCAAACTGAGTGGTTATTTGGAACAGCCAATTGGTCTAAGATGCTTGTTTTTGCACCATAGGAGGACACTACAGTACCCTGAGGAAACCCATGCAAGACTGTAGAGAACATGCAAACTCCATACATAAATTCCCGAGCATGAGACTTGAACCCAGGACCCATTTGCTGTAGAGCTGACATGCTAGCCACTCTACCACGGTGCCGCCCTGTGTATTCATGTATGGGTCTGATCATGATACTGGTACATTTTCCAGCTTCAAACTTGAATAGATATTTATTTCCATGTCAATGTTTATTTGTGAGTCAATGCATCAAAATCTTTAGTACATGCCTGGGAGATACTATCATATCAAAATATGTACATATGGTGAACATAGTTTTTTTTAAATAATTCAAATATTTCACAGTTTATACCTTTTTCTTGATCAATTTTGTGACAAGAAAAAGACCTCATTATTTTCACGTCCTGCTGAGCCTTTTCTAAGGTCTCCACGGGTCCAATAACGGCATGAGTCAGAGCACAGGTGCACCATGAACCATGGAATTTATATGCGTGCGGCAAACTTGGTAAATAAACACTAGACTTAAAAAGGGATCGATGATGTATGTAACTTTTCCTGTCCATATTACATGGTGTATCTTGTGCTCACACCGATCGATCGGCATTTATTGACTTTAGACAATAAAGAAAAATTGAACATGCTAATCTCCATCGATCCGCTCAGTGTCACTAATTAGACAATTACTATCTAAATCTATTATTAGTGAATAGAAGCTGTTCATTCTGTTCATGTTACTGACTTTTTGAGTCCGAATGATAATTTGATGAAGCTGCTTCTCCAAGGAATATAATCTTGCATCTAACAGGATTTACTGCATATTGGCCTCAGAGATTAAAAAATGCGAAAAGAATTCTCTAAAACATGCAGAAAGTGTAAAAGGTCAGTATCACACATTTCAGAACCAGTTTTATGATCGGACCCGTATTTAAAGTATGTATGAAGCTTATTCCAGTCACACTTGCTTTTTGATTTGCAGTGAAACCCGGTGACATTTGTTATGCTTCATAATACGCTGCTTTCTTTATTGAAGTACTTTTTTTTTATTATTTAATTTTATGCTGGAACACTAATATTTTATTTGGAAATCTGAAATTTTTTTGTAATGCTAATGTACAAGTTTTTTTTATATTCATAGTATTTTATATGTGTTACATTTATGGCTTTTGGCCGACACCTTTATCCAGAAAGGCTTACATTTTTATATCAGTGAGCATTTGAGGGGGCTCTGTTACTTTTGGTGGGAAGGTTATGCAAAATTGGTGTTCGTATTTTAGTTTAACTAATATGAATTGCTGTGTAGTTGGGTTACTTTAATGATATGTTCAAGCTAATTCTACTGATAACATTACTACTGTTTGTGAGTAGTGGAGAAATCCGACTCCTTTGAATCTTTGAGCATCCGCCATATTGCTTCAATGTGTTACATAAGCACAGATTATGCTGCAAGGATGAACAGTATTAATATCTCAACTTTGTGCTTATGTAGAAATTAAATCTTATCTCAGGCAGATTTCTGAGTTTTGTGGTGTATATGAAAGTTTTGGTTTAGTTCCTAATCAGATGATTCATAGGAAAAAGTAAAACACTTCATTAATAATTTAAATTTCCTGATCAGTTTCTGGGTAATTTAATATTGATTGTTTATAAATGTGCATAAATTTAGTTGTTCATTCTGTTATATAAAAAGGTTGTCATGTTAAATCTCAGTTCCAATGACTAATTAACGAGCATTGTTGTTTCTTTAGCTTCTCAGGAAGACTCCAGCCAATCTCTTGCCTCCTGTCTGAACCTGCTGTCGTCCCCCCTGGATCTGCCTACAGACCAGAACACTGCCAAGGAGTGCAGAGAGAACAACAGGTACTTTTTCTTCATCCTTACTCTGTCTCACTCGGTGTTAATATTCTCCTCTCCTCACATCCCCATTTTACCCTCTGTTAATCTTTTTTCTCACGTCTCCTCATCTCTCCTCATCATCTCCCCTCTCCTCTCCTCTCTTCTCCTCTCACGCATCCTTTTCATTTGCATGCTGAAACTTCAAATCAAGGGAAAGAATTTGATGTGATCACCTTTATAAAAATTGCAATAACAGTTTGACCCAGCTTTTGCACAACTCATGGAGAAAGCGTAATGAATGCACAAGAGAAGATCGTGTTTGAGAAGCACAAATATTTCTTCTTCTCGCATTATGCCAAGCTTTTCCGACACTGGATTTTAGTGTGTTGGGATTTCAAATATCTTTGCCTAGAAGCTTGGCAGTTCATTAATTTTTTATCTGAATGAAAGAGAGTGTAAGTGTACGCCTAAAGTAATTGTGTCATCATTTCTACCCAGTTTTAGTTGCCAAAAAATTGACTAAATATGCCATAAATATCCAAAATACTTGACTAGATTTTTAAGTTTCCTTTTTAGCCTGCAAATCAGAAAGAGCCTTGGGCCCGATATGGAGTGAATGAGAAAGGATTTCAAAGTGGACTTTTTGCTTTTTGGAATCTTATTGGGTTCAAAAAGTTGTCAAAGATTAAGATCCTGTTTAAATTTAAAAACCTCCAAGCAAACTTAATGTATGAACCCAATCCATGTCTATTATCTGTCATAGAAAAACAAATGTGTGTATATATGTGTTTATATATATATATATATATATATATATATATATATATACATACAGTCGGCCCCGAACTTACGAAGACCCCTGTGTATGAGACAGAGAGAAAATAACACTTTAGTTTTGTTTTTTTTTTAACTTGTTTTAATTCAGTAAATGGTCAAGCAGGGAATGCACTTTGAATTCACATCTTGTGAGATGAGAGAGAGAGAGAGAGAGAGAGAGAGAGAGCGAGAAGGAATAACGCTTTAGTTTTTAGTTTTTTTAATTGTTTTAATTCAGTAAATGTTTTGAGTTTGTTAAGCAGGGAATGCGCTTTGAATTTACGTCTTGTGGGCATGGCCCGCAGCACGCACCCGAGAGAGAGATAGAGAGAGAGATATATATATAGAGAGAGAGAGAGAGCGAGAGAGAGAGAGAAAGAGAGAGAGAGAGGTGTGTGTGTGTGTGAGAGTGTGTGTGTGTGTGAGAGTGTGTGTGTGTGTGTGTGTGTTAATAAAAATGTTTAATAATGGTTTAATTAATAAATATGTTAATAAAATAGTTTAATATGTTAACAAAATTATTAAATGGTTTAATAAATAATTTTCTTTTACTTTTAACACATATTTCATATAAAATTGGTGTACTTTTATCATTTTTAAAGGGTTTATGGGGTTTTTCCAGTCCAAAGACTGGAGCTTTGGAACAAATTAGGCGTTTACCATGTGAGGTGCGACCCCTAATTACGAAATCTCCGCGTTACGAAAAGGGCTCTGGAACGGATTAATTTCGTAAATTGGGGGCCGACTGTGTATGTGTGTGTGTGTGTGTGTATATATATATATATATATATATATATATATATATATATATATATATATATATATATATATATATATATATACATACAGTGGTGGTCTAGTGGTATAGGGCGCTGGATCGCTGATCCAAAGGTTGGGGGTTCGAGTCCCACTCTCCACAAGGTTGTCACTGTCCCCACAGTGCAGCGAACTGGGTTATCAAAGGCGGGCCATGTCTCTCACCGTCTGTGGTGAGAGGCATGTAAAAAAACCATTGCTGACTTTCGTAAAGAGTAGCTGCAAAGTCGTCAGCGTGTTTCTGTCCCTTTCTAAATGGGTTGTGACAGGAAGGGCATCCAATGTAAAAAAAACAACAAAAAAAACCCCATGCCAAATAAAATGTGCGAATTAGATGATTCGCTGTGGCGACTCTCGAGAACGGGAAAAAGCCGAAAAGAAAAGAAGAAGATCGAATTTAAAAAATAAGGAGATTGAGGAAGAATAGGGGAAAAAGTTAGGGGAAAAGGGGGAAAAATTCACTGCCCGTAAAAGTGAGTTTATACGATATTTCAAGACCCTCTGCCACTGGGGAATATCTATAATGTTCATCAGTAACTACACATTTGATCGTTCCGCAGTGCTTTAAAAAACAGGAAAATATTTTGCTGTGTTCTCTTGGTAAATGTCCAACAACCGATGAACCATTAGAAACTGCTACAGCAAAACAACGAGATGCTCTGAATGAATGAAGCGATGAGCCAGATATGGACCTACAGAAGGTGATGACGAGTATTTTTCACCCGATTCTCCTTCTCACTAACTTTATAAATTTAAAGACATTCCTGGCCATGTGCTTTTGTTGATGTTCGTGTTGACTGGTTCAACGTGCCATGTGCTAAAGTTGACATTCATGTTGATTGGCTCGATTTTACTTCCTGGAAAACGTTTAAAGGAACAGCATTGGGAGGGAAAAGTAAGGGGTCTTTTATTAATAAAAATTATGCTGTTTTCCCTTTATTTTCAGCTTGCATGTAAGTAGTTTGGTTGATACCACAAAATGAATAATACAAATACCAGTAAAACTCTTTTATTGTTCTGTAATTATTCATGTTTTCTACCTCGATGGGAATAAGCACTTACTGTTCCACCCCGCTGGTAACATTTTAATAAGTGCCCACCTACTCCAATTTTTAAAGCGCCTTGGGCGCTTACACGTCGAATACAGTATATATATATATATATATATATATATATATATATATATATAGAGAGAGAGAGAGAGAGAGTCAAACCTCACCTTACAAAATTAATCCGTTCCAGAAGTGGTTTTCATAAGTTGAGTTGCATTTTACATGTAAAAGGCCTGATTCGTTCCAAGGCCCCCAATACTACCCCCTAAACCCTTTAAAAATTATAAAAGTATACCTTTTAAGGCCTCCTTCTGCGGCAATATCGTACCAATGGTAGACTGGTTTCGTCCATATTCCTTTGCAATATCACTCAACCGCATGCCATGAGCCCGCTTCTTCTTTTCACTCGCACCGGGAATCACTTTCACCGGGAATTACACACGCGCATGATTCATTTTTTCATTCAATGACCACAACACCACCCCTTTACGTGATGAAGCCTTTTAGCAGACTGATCTCTGGGCTCTGTAGTGTCACTGTGGAATTTATACCTGACTGTTCTTGTCCTTGATATTTAGGATGAGTTTTCAGTGCATCGTAGCAGATTGTAATCAACTTGATTAAATATGCATTGTGGATATCTAAATCCATTCCAGTTCTCTCATGCTAACTGTCGTATAAACAAGATCGTGGGCTGTTAAGCTTGACAGATAATTACCATAATTTATACAGTTATGTTTATGATTTTTTTTTTTTTTGGTATAACTTCCCAGTGCTGCCAGTAATACATTACTGGTTAAGCTAGTTAATAAATATGCTCCCGAGTGCAGAGTCCTTACAGAACTGGGTCTCATTTTTGACAGCTGGCTTTTCCTCCAAATGATGCCAGTCATGTCCCATGTGTGGATGAGCTGGAAATTATATCTGCATGGAAATTAGCCTAGAAAAGTATATATATATATATATTTCTCTGACCTTTTAATTATTTCTACAATTTTTAGAAACTGTCCTACTCTGGTCCTGGTTGATTTTGAGAATCTGGACAAAAAAGGGTGACAAGCAGATTTTCACTATATGCTATAATAGGATATGTGGTACATTCAAAAGAATGTCAACTTTATCAACAGCATAAGAGGTCTGTGCTCTCCATCAAGTTGGTTCCTATCTCAGCCAACACTGGGCAAAGACAGGTTTTACCTTGAACAGCTCACCAGACCATTGCAGGGCAACAAAAACCCTCACAACCATTCACACTCCATCCAAACCCGGGGGCAATTTAGAACAGCCAATTAGCTTAGTATGCATGCCTTTCGGCTGTGGGAGGAAACCGGAGAAACTTGATGAAACCCATGCAAGCATGGAGAGAGCGTGCAAACTCCATAGAAACACCTGCGCTTCGGATTCGAACCCAGGACCTTCTTGCTGTTTGGTGGATGTGCCACCTACTATGTCCATCGATCAAACTGTTACCAACAATGGTGTATTCAGAACCTGCAAGAAAGGCATGCAATAAAAATGGAGGATTATTCTGTAGTGCTCAAGTTTAAGGGATTTCAACACCGCAGGAAATAAACACTGTTTGCAAATCTTCACCGCTAATATATTTTATCAGCACTACACACAAACTTGCGCTCCATACCACTGCATTGTTACTGTCATTACTGCGCTGAGAATGATCCCCCTCACTCTGATAATATCAACTCAGTGGTTACTTCTTGGTGAGCTTTATCCTGTTTGATGGATGAAATCTATATGAGCCTACATTTAAAATGATGCCCTACAGGATGCTAGATTTTCAATAAGGCTCAAGTCTGTAGACTGATAACCATAGTGCAACATCGATTTTCTGTCCCACCTCCACTTCAGTTTGGGGTCATTATCTTGCTGAAGCATCCATTTACAGGCAAAATATTAACCTCCTGGCAGAGGTTGTGGGCTAAAATATCCTGAACCTTGCCAGGATTCATGATGCTATCAATATTCACAACCAACAGCCCCAGTGCATCAGTGAGCCAACATTTCATTTTATAGTGGGGGCATTTTGGTCCCCTTTGGTCACCAGAGATGGAAAACAATGGTTAAGCGTTGCAATTTCAACATGATTTCTTAAGGTGCGGAGCCCCCTCCCCCTCTGGATTTTGTTTGAGGAACCTTATATTTGGCAGGGTATGCTATTTAAGAGGGATAGTGGAGATCTCTGTTTTGAGATCTATCTTTTTTGGGGGGGAAGAAGAAAAAAAAAAACTTAGAAGAGTTTTGTTAGGATTCAACTTGAAGACTGATCTTTTTAATCTATTTTTGAGTTACTGCACAAAACGCCATTACAATCCCTCTGGAGCAGGTGGCTTCGCCTCGTCAGCAAGACATATGAATGACCTTGTCTTTGTACCTTTGAAACAGCTTTGAATTACATCTCCACTGTGTATCTTCCAAAAGTATTTTATATTTAGTGTTACACAGCCTGTTATACATTCTCAGAACACCTGGCTTGCAGTTTGATCGTTGCGTTCTTATATTTTCTTGTTTCTCATCAGCTTGTTAATATTTAAATAAGCACCGTGACAGACATCAGACGTGGATGATATGATCAAAATATCCCTCATCCTTTTGTTTTTCCAGAATAGTGATGGTACAGGGTGACCAAATGAAACCTCCCACAGTTCAAACGTAAATGAAAAAAAACCCTCAAATAATTATTTGCACCAATGGAACTTCATTCAATCCAGCTTTTATTCATCATGCTTCACAATGTTACTCCAAATGATGGCCATTATTTTCTACATAGTCTCGGAGATGATTTCTGAAGGCTGCTTAAGCTGCTGCCACCATGACCCCACCCTGGATTAAGAGGAAGATGATGAGATGAGATATTATTAATGTATGTCTAATGAACGGCTATTTGCTGAAGACGATTTTTGTTTCTATGAATAATCTGCACAAAAGAACTATGCACTGTAGCTACGTCTCCTGAGCCTAAGGTACTGTTTTAATATATACTTGTAGGAATATTAAAAATAAACAAAATCAGAATTTTTATAGTTAAGTTTTATACATTTTAAGTATGAAGAGGAAGGTGAGTCACTGTACCAACCTTTCCATTATTAGTGAGAACATTTTCAGTTCCTTTGATAAATAAATTGGATAATACAACTAAAAATAAAACAGACCTTATTATCCACCTGTATGGAGCTTCTTTGTTGTTAAGATGTATCTGTTGTTCTACTGGATGGTTTACACTGAGCCATGATGTCCACAATCTCCATGATTTGAGTGAATTATGATGGATGTGTGGAGTTGTGGGATCAACTTGTGATGATGTTGAGGGAACTTGGTGGATTCATGATGATCTTGAGGGAACTTGGTGGATTCGTGATGATGTTGAGGGAACTTGGTGGGTTCGTGATAATCTTGAGAGAACATGGTAGATTCATGATGATCTTGAGAGAACTTGGTGGAGTCCTGATGATCTTGAGGCAACTTGGCGGATTCGTGATGATGTTGAGGGAACTTAGTGGATTCGTGATGATGTTGAGGGAACTTGGCGGATTCGTGATGATCTTGAGAGAACTTGGTGGATTCGTGATGATCTTGAGGGAAGTTGGTGGATTCGTGATGATTATTATGATTGCTTATGATTTGATGCCAATTGTAATAGATTGTGGAGTCTTAGTTGAGCTTAACAGAGTGTAACAGACCTTGATGTGCAAAAGTAGGAGATCCTGATGAACTTGTAAAAAATGATTCCTTTGAGTTTCCTTTCTTGGATACAACATGCTTTTTTTTATCCCCTATCATACTCCAGACTTTCTTATAAATCATGGAGCTCCACACAGTTTTGATTCATGGACACCGTGGCCCAGTGTAAACACAGGTGTGTGTATATAATTGTTCATTTCAGATAAGATACATGGTAGAAATAATTTCACTCCTATGCAGTAAGCAAAGTTTTATATGCAACAGTGCATTTGATTCTTTACATGAAGTCAGTGCTGGTATTAATAAGGTAATCTACTGTTCCACTGTTGCTCTCGCTGACGTGTTTTCTCTGCAATTAGGAAATAAATAACTCTGAAGGGCAAGCGAAAAACAACTTAGTAGGATTATACTATTACCATCCACCAGTGCAGAAAAGGATACACTGTGTGTCTGTAAAGTTCTTATTCTTCTGCCATAGCTACTAAGTGATATGATTTATTATCCTCAGGCAAAACCTGACTTTTTCTACACGTAACACTTCAATAGCTGATGAAAATGATGCTCAGCCCTGGAGCCCTCTCTCTCTCTCTCTCTCTCTCTCTCGCTCTCTCTCTCTCTCTCTCTCTCTCTCTCTCTCTCTCTTTCTCTCTCTCTTTCTCTCTCTCCGTCTCTCTCTGTCTCTCTCTCTGGAAAAAAACCCCCAAAAAACACAGCCCTGAGGATTGAGGCACAGCTAAACTGAGCAAAGAAGAGAGAGAAGAAAGTGTTCATCCCACTTTACAAGAGCACTAAAACGTGTTTTATACTTTGCAAAACCGTGAGTGTATGAGGGTCTGGTACAGACCACGTGACACATCTGAACCCGATTCTCTGTATGGACCGTGTGTACACCCATCAATTGTTTGTGTCCCCATCGAAAACCACTAACTGCATGTGCTGGAATGCTGAATTTGAACATCGGCGTTGTGAAGCCTATATCAGCTGACTCTGGGAACACGAAAGTTACACCCCGGACAGCGTACCAGTCCATCACTGGGTACTACACGAGAGTGACCTTGCTTTGCAGAAGGGCATGAACTTTATTCATGGAAAGCTTAGTCATGTTAAAATTTAATCTTGGACCAATTTACCAGATCTTATCATGGATTTCTCTGGAGCTTCCAAAATACATAAAATACGTAGTGTAGACGTCACAATTACTGCCGGTCAACATGCCAGCTGAGACGTATGCGTACACATCTTTGGCAAGTGTATATATTCTTTACAGATTTTTTTTTTCCATGAGGCCGTCTCCAAAATCCATCTGAAGGGTCCCAGGATGGTCATGGTAAGCATGACTCACACCTCAGTTGGTGATGCGGGACCTGTGCCTCAGCAGCTTTATAGCACATCCATCCTCGGAACGACTACAGTGTCGTAAGTCAAACAACTCCACGCCTGCGCTGTTTACAAGAGAGTATAACACACTGAATGCTGAACCACTTGTTGTACAAAGACAGTGCAGTATGCAGAGATTCAGTTTTATTTAGCAAGAAAGCGACATCTGATTCATGTCCTCGCTTTTTTTTTCCCAATGTTTTTCCCCCCCTAATTAATGAAGAAAAAAGTCTTTGGACAGAGCCCAGGTGGTCAGGTGCTCAAACTCTCGGCCATGAAATGGTGTTCATCTCACGTGTCCTTCAGGAACAGGTTTGTTGCAGCAGGGGGGCAGACTGCATAGGCTGTTCCAAGCTGTGGTCCTCTTCAACAGAAGGCTGTGTGTCTGGCCTTGTGCTACTTTTCCTGTCTCCTTCTCGTTCAAGGTGATCTAAAGAGTTAGGCTCCAACTCGCGTGTACGAGCCACGACAAATCAAGAAGTACGTTAAACTGAGAAGGTCTAATCCAACCCTCAGCCACCGCACTCAGTTCTCGGCTGAGAAACGTCTCAATTGAAATGAGTCATGCTTGTCACCTGCTTGTCATTCACATTAAGCAATCATTGTGACCCCCCCGCCCCGGCACAGCCACCATACTGGCGAGTTGGGATGCTTCATGACGTCTTTGCAGTTATCCTGAGTGCCTGTTTACACCCGTAATAAATGATGAAGTACTTAAATATAGGATTTCTTATACAGTATCACTCATATGTCAAGTCTGTTTTTCCTATCTACCCAAACCTGTAGATTTGAATTTCTCTCAGTGGTGATTGAGTTTTTAATAGACATGCCGTCATATTAAGTCAGGCATTGGAGTGAACGCCAGTCTACCGTCATTATTTCCACATTCACAGTGCTAACACAGGGAAATCATGGCTAATTGACTATTGTTGCAGTGTGTCATTTGGTTATGAGCAAATAAGGGCAAAGAGCTCTGGGAATTAAATGAAAATGAGCTATCACTCTCAGTCACTTACAATCTGGAACAGCCGATTATCCTAATGTGGACGTCTTCTTACTGTGGGAGGAAACCGGAGTAACCGAACAAACCCCACACGAGAAAGATAGAACATACAAGATCCACACAGAAACATCCGAGCCAGGGACTCCAAACCAGGAGCTACTTGTTGCTATAATGTGCTAATCATTGTACTACAGTGTGGTAACAATTCACCTGTAATTAAGACACAATATACGTACAGTGGTACCTCACCTTACGAAAGACCCAACAAACAAAAAATCCAAGTTACGAAACGTATTTACCTAAAATTTCCGTCTCTGGATATGAAAAAAAATTAACATTATGAAACGCGCCATCTCAAAAATTCAAACAATGCGCGAGTTGCTCTCCCATTGGCTATCTCCCAACACCTCACCCCACTTCCTCTTATTGGATAGGAAGGAGCTGCATCTCCATAATAACCATGATGCTTTTCATGTGCATTCGACCCATTGTTCGTCACGGAGATGCAGCTCCCTCCCATTGGCTATTATGGCGCTGCATCTTCATAACACCCATGATGCTTTTCGTGTGCCTTCAACCCCTTGTTCGTCACGGAGATGCAGCTCCCTCCCATTGGCTAGGAGGGAGCTGCATCTCCATAATACCCACGATGCTTTTTGTGTGCCTTCAACCCATTGTTTCTCACGGAGTTCGAACACGCGTCAAGGACAGAGTTACTGTTGTTTCGTGAGTTTTTCAAGTGTGCTCATTGCAACTTCATTTTTCGTCATTCATCATGGGCCCCAAGAAAGTGATTCCTGATGCAAGTGAAAAGAAGAAGTGGGCTTGTGGCATGCGGTTGAGTGATATCGCAAAGGAATATGGCCGAAAACCGTCTACCATCGGTATGGTATTGCCGCAGAAGGAGGCCTTAAAAGGTATACTTTTATAATTTTTAAAGGGTTTAGGGGGGAGTATTGGGTGCCTTGGAACGAATCAGACCTTTTACATGTAAAATGCTACTCAACTTATGAAAAAATTAGGTTACGAAACCACTTCTGGAACGGATTCATTTCGTAAGGTGAGGTACCAGTGTATTTCTTAATTCAGTATTTAAATCTTGGTACAGTGAATGTGATTGTTGTTGGTATGTGTATCTTAAGGTAAGCGGTACCGGATGAGGGATTATTTTTTTTTCCATTATAAATGCTGAATTTAGTCCTTAATGCAACTGAGCAGTCAAGTGTTAGGAGCTTGGTGGTCCTGGAGCTTGAACTGCTGACCTTCTGATCCAATAACCCAGAGCCTGAACCATTGGTCCACCATGTCCCCTATGTAGATGTTGAAAACAGAGATTTTAGCTTGTTACTTCAGAGTGTGTGAATTTAGTCATAATTTCTTTTTACCGCCTGAGATGACAGTGTGTTTCATGTAGACTAATGAAGAAAGAAACCCAACTGTCCATCAGGGTCATGGGAAAAATTGGAGCCAATCCCAGCTGATTTTGGACATGATGCGGGTGCACCGTGACAAGTCAGTCTATTACAGGGTACTAGCCATGAGTAGCCAAGCATAATAGCTGAGAATGTGTGAACTGGCTTTGAACAATGAGAGAAAAGAAACCACATTATATTCATATGTTTTTCTGTTGACACGCACAATGTCATTCTCTGTCTGCCTGTCCATCCGTATGTTCGTCCTTCCTTAGGCCAGGCTTAAAAAATTCTTTGTTGGTAATAACATGATGAGAAAAGATTCACCCGGGAGGGAGGAAAATTAATTTTTTTATGCCACCCGGGAGTCGCGGGGAAATGTTTTTCATGCATCATGCTATATTATGTATGTGATGTTGTAAACACTGTAGCATGAAATAAATATCTTATATTTGAAATCAACATACTGAATAACAAAGTTTATTCTTTTAATATTGTAATCAACAGAGTATCACGGTTTCTTCAATATATCAACTTTTAATATTGTTGTCAACATATTGTCAAAGTCAAATACCTTCGTCACGCTCCGCGCAGTTGTTGGCGGTTTATAATTAACTTGTATTTGTCCGAAAATGTCAGCAAATGTGTTGCTCAATTTGAATCTCATTAATTAATTTATTATTTTCATGTTGGGACCTTTAATTATGACAGAGAACAGGTTTTTTTTGCCTCATCATGGTCCCCTTCCATCATGCTTTCTGCCTTTGTTGTTAAGACAGTACTGGCCAATGAGAATCGCTGTTTCACCGAACTAGTGAAATTGACCAATCACAAGGCGCAGATGATACTGATTTCGCTTTGGTCACTTTTTAGTACGATTTATAATAGGGGACACATGTTTTTTCAATACAACCGACCGGTATATTTTTATTTTTTGCATCAGTTAATGCTCAGGCGGGGTTTTTATATACAATTTCGGCTCAACCGGCTGTGGTACCGCCAACAAAGATATTTTTAAGGCTGGCCTTAGTTGCTTTTAGCACATAACTCAAAAATGCCATCACAAATCATCACCATTTTTGGTATGAATGTCGGGATTGGGTAACTACACAAGCCTATTTATTTTTGTTGCAGTCCGATATCCAATATGGCCACCGTGGGACGATTGGCTTTGCCTGTTTGGTGGTGTTTTTCTTTTTACTTAAACTTATTTTCAGCCGTGTTTCCTTCATTATTCTAATTGCTTAAAGTCAGCCATTGCTGCCCACTGAACTCAGCACGCAATATGCTATAATGGATGTAAATAAATAGTTTTATGCCGATTGCCAAGTATTTTCACACACACTTCACACATTTCACTCGTTATCTTGGTACTATCCTCCTTTCGTAGCACTTCAGGCTAATGGTCCAGTGTAAAGTCTTGGATTGCAATGCTGAGATCCCTGTTGCTGCTATGGTTTCGGGTGTGTACCATATAAACGTTCTTAATAGATCAAACCTGCTAGAGCTCCTCGGGGTGTTCGTATATCCACAGTCCAGCTATTTTTTTTTTGGGTGGTTTTTTTCTAGTTTCAGTGCTTGGCACAAATTCATACAGCACCATCACTTTTCAGACTGCTGCTATTTCCAGTTTTCTTTCTTTCTTTCTTTTTTTTTTTTTTAAAGCTTCATATTTTTTGGGTATAGCTCTGCGTTTGTTAAATCTCCTCCTACTCACTTGGTTATCTCCAGCCACCAAATGTGCTGTACAGCTTAACAGCTTGCTAACTAAGGTATACAGATATGTGCCTTTTGCCAGGATATAAAATTCCACTCAAATGCAGGTTGTTCTTTTTTAAGTACTTCACTTTGCTTGAAGTGTTTATTATGTTACTACTTGATGTGTTTACTAAATTCAGAAGCTACAGATTTGTTTTCAGGCTTATTCTTTGCATAATGCCTTACTAAAACACAGTAATCTTTTGTGTTCGCTGTTGTTTTTCTTCACATGTTGCATTTAAATATCTTTATTACAAAAATACATGGCTTAAAAAAAGTCTTTGTTTTAACTATGACCTCGACGAAGCCCAGATTGTATTTCAGGAGCCGTTCAAGCAGAGATCCAACTTCTCTTCTGTAACTCTGTAATGAATATACCAGCGTGATGGGCTTCACGGTGCCCAGATGCAGCGCTGCTTCTCTAGCGTGAAATTAATGTGTAATTAGAAATCAAAGGCACTGCGTGGCATGATGCTCAAGGCCCTGATGGGAATACTGTGCTAATAACCCAAACACGGAATATGAGCTATAAAGCAGTCCAGCTGGGGAAGTCCATTGCGTGTGACAGATGCTCACTGAGAGCAAAGGGATGCTGGCTCCCCTTGTCCTCTAACATGAGAAGTCCAGGTGAGCACACAGAGGGGGCCATCAAAGAGGAGGCTAAGCAGAGGGACAGGCCTTTATAAAAGGGTCTAACTGGATGATATTATTAGTATTCGCTTTGCACAGTGAAGGCATGAACCTAGAGAGTCCTGGGGGAAGCTATGACAGCTATAATGATATTGTAATGGGATATTAGAGGTGACTGGAATGTTGTCAAAGCTAATGGGCAGCACTTTTAGATGTTCTACACAGGGCTGGATTACAGTGAAGGAAAGATAGAGGCACTAATGTGAAGCATATTTAGGTTTTATAGTGTTTGAAGGGACAGAAATACAGCTTGTGCCAGCAGAGGCTGGAAAAAGTGCTTTCGCAAGGAAAATTACATAGAGTAAAAAATAAAAACAAACAGACAAACAAAAAACCCATTCTGCAAAAAGCAGAGACAAGATCCTATGACCACCAAACCAGAACCCCTCAACACCTCGATTGTGCCTAGAAATTCTGTCCTTAACAATTAAGAACAAAATTGGTGAAAAAGGACAGGCCTGCCAGACTCCCACCGTCACCGGAAATGAATACGCCCTGTTGTTACTAATGCGGACCAAGCTCTGGCTCTGGTGACACAGAGACCTAATGGCCCAAAGCAACGGGTTCAATACACCATACTCTTGGAGCACACCCCACAAGATAGCCTGAGGGACACGGTTGAAAGCCTTCTCTAAATCCACAAAACGCATCTGGACTGATTGGGCAAACTCCCACACCCCCCCTCCAGGGTCCCATAGAGTGTATAGAGCTGGTCAAGGACGAAAACCACATTATTCCTCCTAGATACGAATTTCAACCGTTGGTCGAATTCTCCTCTCCAGTATTCCTGCATACACATTCTCGGGCAGGCTGACTAGTGTGATTCCACAATAATTGGAGCCCACCCCAGTTTCACTATCCAGAGGTATGACCCCCCCAATGACCACACGATATTGAAATGTGTCAACCAAGACAATTCTACAACATCCAGAGCCCTAAGATATTCAGGGCAGAGCTCATCCACCTCTGGAGCTCGACCACGAAGGAGCTTTTTGACTACCTCAGCCCCAGGCCCCACCTAATTCATCAGAGGCTTCCTCCTCCATGAAGGGTGTTTTGGTGGGATTGAGGAGGTCATCGAAGTATTCCTTCCAGCTCCTGACAACATCCCCAGTTCAGGTGAACAACTCCCCACTTCTACAGTAAACAGTGTTTGTAGAGAACTGTTTCCCCCTCCTGAGGTGACGGATGGTGGTCCAGAGCCTTTTTGATGCCAATCAATAGTCGCTTTCCTGGCCCTTACCAAACTCCTCCCACACCCTACATTTTGCATCAGTGACCGCTTATGCTGCGGCTTGGTTTGGTCGACCTGTACCTGTCTGCTCGTCTCAAAGGCCATTAAGACCCAGTAGGCCTCCTTTTTTAGCTGGACAGACCCCCTCACCGCAGTGTCCACCACCAGGTTTGGAGGTTACCAACATGTGCATTCTCACATTCCCATGAGCAAATCCAGAATGGAATTAAGGTCCAGACCCTCTCGAGATGGGTGGTTCCAGAGCCCAAGCTATGTGTTGAGGTGAGTCTGACTATATTTAGTTGGTATCTCTCAATCTTATGCACCAGCTCAGACTCCTTAACCTCCAGAGAGGTAGCATTCCATGTCCCAAGAGTCAAAGTCAGTAGCCGATTATTGGACCCACAGAATCCATGCTTTCGGCTGCCACCTGACTAAGAATGCCCTTGATCCCTATAGCCCCTCCTACAGCTGGTGGGTCCATGGGAAGGTGGACCCGGCTGGGCTCCATGAACAGAAGCCCGGCCTCCAGGCGCCTGCCTTTGAGCCCGTCCTCCAGGCTTGACTTCGGGAAGGGGCCCGGTGACCCACATCCGGGCAAGGGAAATCTTGTCCTTTTCTATTTTTATATCCATATAGGTCATGTGAATCACGCTTGTCTGGACCTTCAACTAGGATCTGTTTGCCTTGGGTGACCCTACCAGGCCATAATATCCCCGACAACATCCTAGGATCATTAGGACACGTAAACCCCTCCACCATGATAAGGCGGTGCTTCAAGGAGGGTTCTGAATAGATATCAGGATAAAATCTAGGAAAGATGAACATCTGTGATGGTGCCTTCAGAAAATAATGACAGTTTCACTTGATTTAATCCATGGTGTAAATAATGACCCACTAACAGATGTAGCAATTACACTGATAAAGAAAAAGCACATCCTTTGACAGAGAATCATCTGGATGGTCTGTGAACGGTTGGTGGGCCATGAAAAGCACCAAACCATGCACCAGATTAACAAGAAAAAATATATCTCTAAATGTATGTTCTGTTTTTCTGCTGAGCAGATTTCCATGTCAGGATAAAACGGAGCATCCACACTTTTCACAAAAGTTGGTAATCAGGTAACATATATTTATGTACTAGTTTAATGAACTCAAATGCAAACTAAAGCAGGCTTGTGAATCAAAAAGTAAACATTCAGCATGAAAGAAGAGTCCAAATCTGTGTTCTTTACCATATACCACATTAATTAGGGAACTGTCTAAAAGCAGAGATAATTTTATGGCATTTGGCAGACATCTTATCCAGGGCGACTTTCATTTTTATACAGCTGAGCAGTTGAAGGTTAAAGGCCTTGCACAAGAGTCCAATAGTGGCAGCTTGGTGGTACTAGGGATAGAATCCTCAACCTTTGACTCTGTAGACAACAACAACACCCCCTCCCCCCTTGGGTTCCTGACACAGTTCTGGAGTGAAAGCAGGAAACATCAACACAAAGTTTTCTTTTCACCAGTGTTTACTCGCTGATTTCTCTATTCATTTGTATCACTCATATTACTTTGATTATCCATTTAATGAGTTCATGTTCCATGCTAGCATTCATGTTTTGTGTTGTTTTGCTCAACAAAAATGTGTCAATCTCCCCAAGTTATGTTGTGTGATTTATTCTTCAAGAGGCTGAGCAGTTTGGGGGGGAGGGGGGGGTTCTGTTTTTGTTGTTGCCTGTCATCATGTTAGTCAGCAATACATAGCAGACAATTAGCATCAACTCAGTGAAGCGTCAGCCTTATTAAATTTTGTGGTGGGTTTATGCGGACACAAAACAGGACTTGGGACAACCTTTCAAGTTTCCATTCCATTCCATTCCATGCCTATGTTATGTTCCATGCTTAATGTGCACTATAAATCATGAGTGTTGCCTAAAGATATTTCAAACACTGTGCATAGTTCTTCTGTTTTATTACAAGAAATAAAACAAAATATTTTTGCTAGTTGTATTAGATCTATTTTACTGTGGAAGTTTTACTCAGATACCGGATATATTCATGTTTTTTTGCTATAATATGAACATTGTTTAATTTTATTTATGACTTTTTACATGAGTTGTTTCAGTTAAATTCTACCTGTCGCCACTTATTACACAGAATCGAATTTTATCGTCTCTGGAATCAGTGTCTGTAAAATTACTGCTTGTTTTATTGACTCGGTTCTTTGTTGTCTTTTTTTCATGTTGCTTGTCTACACCAGCGGTGCATAGTGTTATCGTTCATTTTCTGTAACCGCTTAATCCTAATTAGGGTCGCTGGGAGGCTGGTGCCCATTCTCTGGGAGAGGGTAGAGTATACCCTGGACAGCTTGCCAGGCCATCGCAGGGCGGAAACACGCTGATGGCTTTGCAGCCTACTCTTGTTGAAATTCAGCAATGGTTCTTTCACATAAACCTGTCATCATAGAACGTGAGAGACATGGGTGGCTTTTGATAACCCAGTTAGCTGCACTGGGGAGACAGTGAAAACCTGTGGAGAGCGGGACTTGAACCCCCAACCTTAGGATCAGTGATCCAGCACCTTTATCAACAGGCTACCACTGCTCGGCACAAGTGTACTTTTTTTGTTAATTATTATTTTTTAACTCATGGTCTGAGCTTCAATTTTTAATTTTACTGGGTATAATTCTGACCGATCTTTTTTGGATAATATTCAAGTGAACATGTCCTGGAGTTAGGCTCATGCATAATGTACAATAATGTTCACACAATATATTTTTATCAGGTCAGGCGGTTAAATGACCTCAGGACCCAAAACACACTTATTTCTACATAATGTAGCATCAATATTTGCCTCAAGCTCATTATTACACTCCAGATTTTATAAAAAAAAAACAAGTAAAAAGGTCTGATTAGAAGTCAAAGGCTACAATGAATATGTTTTCAGTTATTATTGCCTTGATATTTTTGTTTATATGCATGTAATCTCATTTTTTATGATAATTTCTTTTATACTTTTGCTTCACAGTTTTAAAATTTTACATATTTACACTGGGGTACTAATTTATCAGTTGTGAAAATGTCATGCCACTATGCTCCAAGTTAAGTTGATAATACTCACTATCTCATCACTCATTCGACATACTGCTTAATCCTACTAGGGTTACGAGGCGGCTGGAGACTATCCCAGCCAGCACTGGGCAAAGGCAGATCGTAGAGACAGCACACACCCACAACCAGCTCCACACAGTCTGGAACCCTGTGCCTCCATGCTGTGAGGTAGATGTGCGAACCACTATGTCACTGTCTCTTCCCCTTCCCGTGATGATGATGATGATGATGATGATGATGATAATTCATTCAGTCGTTCATTTTCTGTACCGATTAATCCTAATTAGGGTCGCGGGGAGGCTGGCGTCCATCTCAGCTGACTCTGGGCAAGGGCGGGGTACACCCTGGACAGCTCGCCAGGCCATCATAGGGCCAACAGTCACACAACCGTTCATCCTCACACTTACATCTAGGGGTGATTTGGAGAAGCCAAGTAACCTACTGTGCATGTTTTTGGACTGTGGGAGGAAACCCACACAAGCACGGGGAGAACATGCAAACTCCACACAGAAACACCCGAGCTCGGAATTGAACCCAGGACCTGTTTGCTGTGAGGTGAACGTACTAACCACTACGCTGTCATGCCGCCGTAATAATAATTGTGATTTTTTTAAAAAGTATCATTATTATTATTTTTAACATATTGCTGATTGGCAGAGATGTTTGTACAAAATGTATTCAATTAAAATATTGAATGATGAAGTGCATAACAAAAAGACATTAAACTGTTTACCCTCTCCCTGCCTTTTTTTAATCCCCCACCCCCAGGGAGCCACGGCCAGTGTCCCTATCCCTCCCCTGTGACGATGACCTGTTCTCTGGGCTGGAGACATTACCCTTCAGATTGATGCAGCAAGATTGCACAGCCATGAAAACGCTCCTACTGCGTCTTCGCAGGGTTTTGCAGGAGGTGAGCATGCTGCTGATTTCTCGAGCTGCTGTTTTTATCATCAAGGTTATAAACGGAGCTTCATGGCGCCCCGTGAGGACATCTTCAGGTTTTTTTTTTGGAACGTGTACAACTGTAACAAATATCTTGAACACACAGGTGACTTTAATCTGATTGTGAGTTTCTCAGCTTTACATGCAGCATTATTTTACCAACTTGTACCTGGAGTACAGATTTATACGTAACTGGAATACAGCTGCATGAACGTATGTAGCGTCCAGCTTTTTTTCAGGAGAGCTTTAAAACCTTGAGCACAGCCTACCTGGAGTACAGATATCATCCTCACTCAAAGTACTAAAGCACAACAGTGCCAGCTTTACTGACTGCAGGACAATAAACATCAGCTAGTTTGTGTAGAGGTTATTTTACTCTCTGTTGAATCATATTAATTTAAATTTCATTGTTGACTATCGCTATTAACTAACGTACCTGGAACATCCTTCCGACTGCTTTCCTGGAATATTCTTCACAGTAGCAACATTAAAACAATTTTGTAAGGCTTTAAAACTGAAACAATTATTATGAGACAAAAGATAGCCCTGGGAAGTGCACACAGCAGAAGAAACATGAATACTAAAGAGGAAATTGTTTGCCCTCCTCGCTGACTCTGTCCGCTCATTAACTTGCAAATGTGCCATCTTCCATCTTCATATTTAAACTGCTCACCAGCAAGAATTGCAATGACTTTTGCTTTTCTGCTGTGTTTACGTTTGTACGACCCAGTGATATTGAGCGAAGATTGACTTTTTTTTTTTTTTTTAATTTTCTGATTTTTTTGTTATTATCTACAGCCAGCTTCAGAATTATCGAAAGCCTTAGTAAAGCAATACAGTGGTACCTTGACTTACCAAATTAGTCCGTTCCGAGGGCAAGGTCGTAAGTCAAAATGTTCATTAGATGAAACAAAAATTCCCATAGAAAATAATAGAAAACCAATTAATCTGTTCCAACCCCTGACACAAACACATATATTTGACCTTTTATATTAAAGATAAACATGTAAAAACAGTAAATAGTTCATAATAATAATAATACATGTACATTAACATTAATAATAATTAATAATAAAACAACAATAAGTCAACTAACCCTTCCGATCATCGACTGCGGTGAAGATGTCATGTGGGCAGGCATGAGGTGGTGTGTAAAAGAGGAGGAGGAGGAAAATGTTGTGCATGTGCACGCTATGAATGCCAGCGAGGAAAGGCTCGTAGTGAGCTCCCACAAGGCAGTGCTTCTCAAGTACTGGGGCACGCCCCCCCCCTTGGGGGGCACGGTGTGATACCCGGGGAGGGAGGTGTATGACCCTAGGAAACACGTTTTTTCATGCCTTTTTGCTTTGCTGTACTAGAATTAAGTGTAATTGCGCATCCTCTACAGTGGTGGCAGTGGCGCTCTCACTGTTCCCTATGGTGTAGGGAAAAAGCACCAAGCGAACGATATGAAGTGCAGTAAACACTATTTATAGTCACACGTGAGTTGCTGGGTGGGTGAAATGTTTTTGTTTTTTTTCTTCCTATAGGGGGCATCACAGAAAATAATTGAGAAGCACTGTGCAAGGCGTTCTCAGTGTGCGGAGGAATACACACGGAAGAATACAAGGCTAATTGGCCCGGAAAAGCCATTTCCCTAGCAAAGTTCGTAAATGAAAATTTTGCTGGTTGAATGGGGCAAATTTTTGGTGGGATCGAAGCTGATATCATAGAAAATTCATTATAAAAGACACTCGCAAATCAATATTCATTAATTTTCTGAACCGCTTAATCCTAGTTAGGGTGACGGGCAGGCTGGCGCCCATCTCAGCCGACTCTGGGTGAGGGCTGGACCTGCTCACCAGGGCAGAAACACGCTGATGGCTATGTAGCCTAGTCTTGTCAATAGCCAGCAATGGTTCTTTTACATAAACCTCACCATAGACAGACCAGTCTTCCTGTCCCTGTTTCTAAAAAAAAGCACCATCATAGCGTGATGCTGCCGCCACCATGGTTCACTACAGTGATGGCATTGGTATACGAACTATATCTAGGCTATTGACAACCAGTGTATTGTTTAATCACTAATTATGGTTGCTCTCATCAAGCCAAATAAACTTTTTTCCTCAAGTTCTCAGAGGGTTTTAAATGCTTGTCATGTACGTATTACTCAGGAAGGACTTATGGCTAGCCGTTCTATCATGAAGGCTTAATGGATGCTGTAGTTCTAAGATCGTTGTCTTTTCGGCAGGTTCACCCGTCAGTGCAGAAGACTTCAAAAACACTGTTGCTTTCTGGGTCACCTTCCTGACCTTTCTAGAACAGTATTGTACTCCGGGAGTCCTAGTGGTTGCACACTTGTTCCATTGAACAACATTGTTGTCCTTTGTGCTTTAAGGGTGCTTTGGAAGCTTTAGATCTGTGTCTGTACATAATCTGATCACAGAATTCTGGAAAGACTTCCTGAGCTTCATGGCCTGGTTTATGGTGAGACTTGCACTGTGAATTGCGAGACCACACACACACACACACACACACACACACACACACACACACACACACACACACACACAGGTGTCTTTTTCTATATCATGTACAATCGATTGAAATTTTACAAAGTAGACATCAGTTGTGTACTGCAGACATCTCAAGATAAACAAAACTGAAAATATTACCTTTTGAGATTTTTTTTTTAGGTTGTAAAATGTCTGTTTATGATTTTAATACTTCTGCGAAATGGTTAATGCTAATGTTAATGTTTTAAAGTGAACCGACTAGTCTCTAGAGTGACTAAACTGATGGTAGTTTTCCCCCGGTTTTAGAGCACTGAGCCCAGCCCTGCCAGCAGTCTACACTCTTTACCCATAAGCCCGTGCAGCGAGAGATCACCAGCTTTCAAGGTAATTTCCTATATTATGAACTATATAGAATAAAATAAATGCTGGCATATCAAAGTTTTTAAAGCACGTTTTTTTATTGTAATCTTTAAATGTAATCAGTTTTCATAAGATGTTAAAATTTACAGAAAAAGCTCATCGTGGAACATTTTTTGTTGGAATACTTTTAAACCGAAACATTGAAAATTAATTTCTTTTCTGTTTTTTTTTTTTAATTGCGTTCTTTCAATTCGGTCAACTTTGGTTTTGAAGGGAAATCTGAATAATTTTTCTCAACTATCAATAAAAAAAAATAAATTTTGAACTCTGCTGATGAGATTATTTTATTATGTTTGGTAATCCAGTGGAAGCGGGCCATGGCTGTCACAAGAGAAAGGTTTATACTTTTGCCTTTGGATCTTTTTCTGGGGAGGGAAGCGGATTTTGTTTTTCATCAGGATATTTATTTATTAAAATTTTTTTTTGAGTTGGAAATCCCGCGGAGCAGAGCAAAGTTGGAAACGAGGTCTCTTTCTGTCCTCCTTCCTGACCTACATGGAGCGCATGCAGGAGCAGCAGTCACACCAATGAGCCATGTGATGTCGCAGCTTGTCCATAGCCAGCAAGAGAAAAAGCTTAGAATAGGATGCCATGAATTCTCACACTGTGCTCAGATGACAGGAGGAGGGTGGGACATGTCCTGCTTTGTTCTAGAAAATATAAAACTTCTCCGTTTTTAAAAATAAAACCCACAATCCCACCTGAGATGGAACTGTGTCACTCTTTGTCCTACTTTTGAGCAGAAAACTTTGCGTATCGAACATTTATTGCTTTTTTTTTTTTTAATAATAATTGGAGCCTGAGGAAAGGGCTTGTCCAGGACATTTTAATGTCAAGTTTTCATGTTCTCCCTGTGCTTAATTGGGTTTCCTCCGGGATTGTCTGGTTTCCTTTCACAGCTGAAAGACACACATTAGGATTCTTGGCAGAACCAAAATGGCGTTTGAAAATTTTCAGTCTAGAGTGAATGGAAATGTATTAAAAATTGAACTGTCTGCAATCTTGTTTGGCGAAACAGTTTTGAAAGACTGAGACCATCTTGCAAATTCCGAACAAACTCAAAGTGTGAACCGGATTCATGTTTAGTATAATTTGTAACACTACATTTTATTTATGGAATTATTCTACCTTGTATGATAACACCGTTCATGATAATTAGGCTACTTTCTTCAAATAATCATGATCCGCCCTTTTAAAATGAATTTAAACCATTCTAAACTCTTCTGTTACACTGAAATGTATGTCTATTTTCACCATGAGGTGGTTTTTACTTACATTTTCAACATTCAAATTGCACAAAATTGGTTATGTAGTTTGTAGTAACCTCTTTGAAGGACTTCAAAAGATGACCTTTTCACTCTCAAAAGTGTGGCGTCACAAGAACATGGCTGTGTCAGTTCATTTAAAGCAATATAACAGCAAAAATAACAGTATACAGACATTAAACTGAGAAATCAGATACATACAATACGAGTGAACTTCTCAAGAAAATAAACTAGGCACCTATGCACATTGTACTTCACTACATTTACATACATCAGATAAACAGACAAGCATCTGCTTGTATACAGGAACCAATGGGAAATATGTGCAATTTATTCATATGCAAATCACTTGTTTACAGTGTCTCCAATGTGAATACAATGTGACTTTTTGCATTTTTTTCCTTCATGAAGAAGATTGTAATAACAATAGCATGTTTTGATGTCTAAAAAATGTATGTGATGTAATCAAGCTTTTGCAATTAACTTTGGGTTTACAGTAAGCCCCCGTCCATTCATGGTTCACCATTCGTGGACCCACATACTCGCAGATTTTGCTCTCAAAGGCTTTTTTTCGTAATGTTTTTAAAATTAGCAAAGTGCTTCTCAATTATTTTCTGTGACGCCCCCTCTAGGAAGAAAAAAAAAAACATTTCATGCCTCCCCAGTATTATTTGTTTATAAAATTATTAATACACCTCTGCATAGCATTGTATCTTTATTAACATTAAAAATAAAAAAGCAATTATAAAAAAAACACTTAATCCGAGTACAGTATGGCAAAAAAGCATGTTCCTCGGGTTCATACTGTGTTTAAGAAGCATATTTCAGCATATGTAATATCATACATAGGGTTATAAAACTGCATCAAGAAATTTGCGGATTTTCGGGATCTGTGGGGTGGGGTAGGAACGTAACTTCCTCGAATAATGAGGGCTTTCTGTAATACTCCTTTAATTTACCAGCTACAACAATTTATGAATCATTGTAAGTCTACAGTGTACTTGAAATAAAGGCCATGAAGATTAATAAGCCTACCCTAAAGGTAGCAATGTTGGACACATTGCTCCTTAAACAGGTCCCATGTGTTGATTGGATCCTCAGATCAAGTTACTGCCCAAGTTTTCCCTGTGTCCATATAAGTGTCATCCCTGTTCTTCAGTTTTGTCCCATCACCACAAAATCATGTCAGTTTCAGTGTTGGATGTCCTAAATTACAGCTGAATGTATGAATGTGTGTATGCATCCTGATAGACTAGTTTCCCATTCAAAATGTCTGCATCTAATTCCAACTGACTGTGCTGTGTCGTTGGGAGAGGGGGACATAATCTCTCTATTCTATCAGTGATTGTGACACTAGGCAGCTGTGGGCATCAGTGAGCTCATGCATGCAAAAGTTGGTGAAGAGCACTTTCTTCCAAGTGGGTTACACTGCCCTGTGGCACAGCATGAGTTGCAGTTGATAGGTCAGAGCCGACTGGCGGGCAAAGATTGGTCAAGGCTAGAAAAAATGTTGAAGGGATAAAGGAGAAGGATGCATTGTAGAACTTTATTTCAGGGTTTTTGTGAAGCCTGTAGACATGCAAAGTGTACCATAACTAATGTTTTATTTTGTTTTTTGGTTTTTTTTTTTTTCCCAGAGAGCCAGTGCAGTCATCTTAGCTCACCTCATCTTATCTGAAATTTTCAATAAAATCGTGTGTGCTTTATGATGGCCAAAAGCAATCGATTTTAATAAATGTAAAACCAGCAAAACACAGCTGTTCTGACATTAGTGCCATTGTTTGTGCTGCATCAGCAGAAATATTATTGTAACCTTTACTGTAGTACAGTCCCAGGAAGATTATTGTCTACATTAAAAAGACAACTTGGAGAATCAAATGACTTTTAACCGATGCATAACAGCAAAGCATAATTACCTGGTAAAACTGGACCTTGATTATATTTATATGGTAATGCAGCAATGGGGGCCAGTGACGTATTGGTTTAGGGTGCTGGGATCATGATCAGGTCACGGGTTTAAATTCCAGATAGACCCCCACTGTGCTAAGACTCACTGGGCAAGGTCTTAACCACAAGTGTGCCTCTGTCCACCCACCAGTATAAATGGGTACCGGTAAAAATACTGGGAAGGTAACCTGCGATGGAGTGTCTCATCCAGGAGGAGTTGAACTCCTGGTAGCTTCACGCTACGGAAACCGGGAATAAGCACCGGCCCGATGAGCCACAAGACTCGGGTGTAAAAAGCCCAAACAGATTTACTAACCTACCAATGCAGCAATGAATTTGCAGTGCATTTTTTAATTACAGCAACAACAACAATTATACCACAATATTCCCTGACAATCATTTTCTGAATTGCTTATTTCTACAAGGGGTAGGAAGGAGGTTAACATGTTGAATAGAATGTCAGACCAACACACACACACACACACACACACACACACACACACACACACACACACACACACACACAAACAACCGTTTACAGTAACACCCATACCAAATTTTTTGAAGCGCCAATTAACCTAATGTGCATGTCATTGGACTGTGGGAGAAAACCAGAGTAATTGGAGGAAACCCGCACAAGCAGGGAGAGGACATGCAGCTTGTGTGGAGTGGACATTGCCTCTACTACGCCTTTCGTTGCCCCTATACAACAACATGTGGAAGGAAATTTGAATTTTTTCTAACAGGATACTTTACAAGAGTGTCTGCAGATAATATTACCGTACTTAAACAACACCACACGGAGAACGATCTTTTTCAGCCATTTATTCAACAAAAATATCAACTGTAATATGTTTTTCTGGAGAAAGTTGTTACACCCTTCGCCCCAGAAGCTAGTATTGCCCCATTCACAAAATAACTTTTAGCTATTTTGAATTATTATCTGCCAGTCTCTGCTATCTTTTGACATTTCTTAATTTTGACTGTTCATTCCTCAGCTGAAAGATATTTGAGAGATTTCTTGCGTGTGCTGCCTGTTTAAATCCCCCACAACATTTAAATAAGGTTCAAATCTGGTCTTTGCCGAGACCATTGCATAACTCCTTAAGTAATTTTTCTTTTGTTTCGTGATTCCTTGGTGGATTTGCTACGGCTCTTCCAAGCATTTTTCTGTTGAAAGATTCATCTCTGATTTAACTTTCAAACAGATGCGCTCATATTATCTTCAAGCGGCCTGGAACCCGAGGCAGTGAAAGGGCCCTAAACCATTACATTATCACTGCAATGCACGACAGTTGGTATGAGGTTCTTTTCCTTCTCACATGTATACTGTGACTGTGTTTAAACAACTTTATCCTCGGTTTGTCTGTCCAGAGTACATTCTTTTCTTCTAAAAGGCCTGATTTTTGCATACATGTTCATTGGCAAGCCAATTTTTAATTTTATTATTATTATTATTATTTTATTTTATTTTATTTTTTTTGCACTCGTGATTTTTGGCTGTCAAAGGCTTTTCCTGCCACACCTTTCCTCTGGATGAAATCTGTTCAATCTCTTTTTGTTTAATTTCTTTCTGTTCTATAAATGTATACATTTTCACTTCGACATCTGATACTGTGAGGAAGTTTTTGGGTTCTTGGAGACTGTTTTGTTTTGTTTTGTTTTGTTTTGGTATGTCAATGTCTGCGATTGGGCTGAATTTGCTGGGGCAGTGAGTCCTGAACAGATTGGCAGTTATTTAAAATATATACCACTTGTAGTGATGTTCCTAACATTGAAATTATTTATTTAAAAAAATCTAGAGTTGTTTTCAAGCCACTTACCAAACTTATGGGTATCTACACCCCCGAAAACTGTTGAGAGTTCTTTAGATTTGAACACATTTCAATCGTAATAGTTTCAAGTACAAGTAAGACAGGTTTCACTTATAGGAGGTTCTAATCAGTGGCACCTGATCTAGAACACCTGAGTGTAATTTTGTGGATCTGAACATGTGAAAGTGTACGAGAACATTTGCTCTCTCGTACAATGGTTCTGTTTTTTAATATTTTAGTTATTAATATGATATATTTCACCTTTATCTGTAGTATTGAAGAATAAGCAATGTGTGCTTCTTGATAAAAATCAACAATTTCCCATAAGTGTTGTTATTATTATTATTTTTTTAAAAAGTGACTATATATCTGTCCAAAGCTGTTAAAAGGAAATTAAACCCATACTTAATAAAAGCTTGCATGCATAGTTTGTGGGCATTTCTATTAAATCGTTTTATGAATATTTATTAATTTATTTATGCCACGGTACTATGTCTCTTAAATTTAATATATATGAGCATATTTTTGTTTTAATGTATGTGAACAGAACTGTATATGATTTTTATTCGTGACGAGTTTTATTTTATAATGACGTTTCAGTTAGACGTTACATGATTTATTTGATTAATATCTAAATACTCTTATGACTGTTATTAACGTGCGCTTTTTATGAACCTGGGGATGCACGTACTATTCTCAGGATATCGAGCATGGCCTTTTCAGACTGGCTAATGCAAACTATCAAACGAGTTTTACCAGGTTGCAACTTGGAAAATGTAAGTAAAAAACACCTGATAATGAAAATGTACATATGTTCGTGTGTAACAGAAGAGTTTGAAAGGCCTGTTTTTCGTTTCACTTTGAGCTAGATTCTCAAAAAAGTGAAATTCGGCTCAGAAATGGGTGTAGAATAAAAGTGAAGAACCTTTGCAGCAAATAATAAATGTGAATTAAATAAATGCAGTTCTACTGTCATCGATTCCTGAATTTTTCATCAACCTCTACTTTTGCACACTTACTCAAAAAGACAGTATAAAAGTATTTTTAAATTTACTGTTAACACTGGGAGATATAAATTATGCAGAGTAACGCAAATTACTAAATAAATGGTCCAAATGGAAAGATTGGCTTTATGCCTCTTCAGGACCGCGGTATCGCAAAATGGCTTGAAAACGAAGATAATTTCAGGGATCTTCAGACAGAAGAAATGAAAATTAGATTAGGCTCCCAAGGCTTATATTGTTTTTCACAGGTGTGGATCTGTGTTTGGGATTTAGGATATAATATTTAAATACATTTATTAGTGTAAGCATTTATTAACTTGAGGATTTATAGTGGGGTACAGTAACATTTATGTAGTCCAACTAGACGGCAAATGGACCAAAAAAAGGCCCAATAATGATTGTTGTGAATTGTACCCTGTTTAAACCCTTTTCTAATAAAGTTTTATATAAAATTTAATATCGATCAGGGGTGACATGGTGGTGTAGTGGTTACCACACCCATCTCACAGAAAGAAAGTCCTGGGCTTGGTTGTTTCTTTGTGGAGTTTGTATGTTATTCCCATGCTTGAGTGAGTTTCCAGATACTATGGGTTTTCTTCCACGGTCGAAAGACGTATGCATGAGGCGAATTGGCTGTTCTAAATTTCCCCAAGTATGGGTATCAATGTGTGTGTGTGTGTGTGTGTGTGTGTGTGTGTGTGTGTGTGTGTGTGTGTGTGTGTGTGTATGTGTGTTGGCTATGCGATGGTCTGGCGAGCTGTTCATGATGTACCCTACCTTTGCTAAGTGATGAGATAGGATCCAGCCCTCCTGCTAACCCAATGGGATCAAGCAGTTATTTGAGTGAGTGAGTGAATGAGAGAGAGAGAGCGAGAGAGAGAGAGAGAGAGAGAGAGAGAGAGAGAGAACTATTGGTCTAAATTGGTTTGTTTTACAGCACACGTTTGTTATTCATAGTTGTGGCAGTGAGTCTGACCATCAGGATACCTGGGGATCAGTTGATTGGTACAGTAGGTGCTGTGAAGTGACATTATGAAGCTCCCTTGTATGTCATAACAAAGATTCCCGGCTCTTTATTTAATGCACACTGAAAAAAAAATCAAAGCCTTTAAAGAGTATATAGGAGGAATTACACTGGTGTTATTCATGGTAATTAATAGTAGTATTTATTTAATAGTAAATAATAAATTATCTTTTTTCTTTACCACAGTTGAAAATGGAACTGCTGGCTTTTTTTTGTTTATTTTTTAATGCATCTGAAGACCTGGACTTCCTATATTTGTATTTTCTGTAACCGTGAAATGTCCTCATTTGTTGAGTCTGACCCCTTCCTACTGCTGAAGAGTCTAACTAGGCCAACTAAAGTAGAAAAACTATTAGAGTGGAGTTTTACAGCATGGTGCCAAAGACACTGCGCACAGTCTTTCTATGCTAAAGGCATTTGCCTGTTTGTCTATGTAGTTTTTCGAGTGTGTGTGTGTGTGTGTGTGTGTGTGTGTGTGTGTGTGTGTGTGTGTGTGTGTGTGTGTGAGTGAATATATCTGAGGCCAAATTGCTCTCTGGAGGTCCACCATGCTTCTGAAGAGATAAAATGCCTCTTGGTAAATCTGGGATCTATAATCATGGAATAATTAAATGTTCCCACTGGCCCGGATTTGGAAGTGACCTTTTTATGCTCAGGACAGATGAGCTTTGGGAAAACAATGTTTATTATTTTGAAATTTAGTATCAAAATTATTTTTTAGCTCTATGAGAGGTACACTGGCTCCTCTTGAGATCCTTGTTTCCACCACGGAGTATTTCCAGACGTGCTTTAGCATGTGACATTGAAGCACATAATCCTTTTGACTGAGCTCTCATGAAGGACTCCATACTACATAACAGGATTAAGCCTGGTCCTGTACTGTTTATGCTTTTACACCTTTATTAAATTGGACTGTTTAGGATGAGTTAGAACAGTCTGAGTTTGGATTCAATTAAAATAATGTTTATATTTTTTAGATAAATTACCTTCAGATTAAGGTTTAAATTTTTTAAAGGTTGTAACTTCTTCATAGCATTTATATTTAACATTCAGCCGCATTAAGCAGTGTTTAGCTAAAGTCAGCAGTCATATACTTTATGCGGTAATAACAGCCAGTTAAAGAATGATGACCCTGGTTTGAGTAATTTCTATATTGGGGAGGAAAAAAACGACTTTAGGGATGAAATGGTGCCTGAATGAAGCTTTTACGGTATGTTCAAATAACCCTTCAGCTGTCCAGACACACTTGTCTGGAATGTCCTTGTAATGCTTTTACATTACAACCAACTTTACTAGAGAAAAGGAGCCAAATATGTTCCAGCATGATGACGCAAAAAGTGATGTCTATGAAGATCTGGTCTGCCATGGTTGGAGTGAAGAACTTGAAAACTCTGACCTCGGGGCATTAGAACCCGACCTCCTTAATACTTTTGGGGTTGAATAGACAGAACCCAACAGCCACAGTACAAAATTCATTGGAAAGCCTTCCTGGAAAGTGAAGGTTATTATAATTGCAAAGGAGGCAATAAATATGAAATGGGATTTATTTATTTATTTAAATCCTGCAACTGCTGAATTGTTTGATATTCATTTCTGTATCAGGAGCCAATATTTTAATAGAAATTGACTGGTGGGAGCATAAATTTTCAGTATTTCATGTTTGTTTCTTTTGGGATAATTGGAATATTCCCAGTGTAGTGTACATGAAAAGCAAAATATTTCAAACAGCAAAATAAATGCATTTCACAATAGCAATCAATTTGGAACGAAAAAATGTAAAGCGTATGTTACTGTCATTATTAATAATACATAATATACGTACTCATTCATTCATTCATTTTCTGAACTGCTAAATCCTAATTAGTGTCATGGGGAGACTGGTGCCCATCTCCACCGATTCTGGGAGAGGGCAGAGTACACCCTGGACATCTCGCCAGGCCATCGCAAGGCAGAAACACGCTGACGGCTATGCAGCTCCTCCTCCAGCAATGGTTCTTGTACATGAACCTATCACCATAGACAGTGAGAGACATGGCTGGCCTTTGTTAACCCGGTTAGCTGCACTGGGGGGACAGCAGTGACAACCATTGACAGTGGGTCTTGCACCCCCAACATTAGAATTGGTAATCCAGCACCTTACCACCAGGCAGCCACTGCCTGAATATACACCCTCCCCTCCCTCCCAGAAAAAAAAAAAGTTGAATATTTTGTTGGACCGTCTTTCTCCTTGATTTCAGCATGCAATTGCCGTGGCTATTTTTCTTTTTTTTTTTTTTTGACAAACATCATAACATTCACTTCCATCCAAAATTGGGTTCATTTTTCACTGACATCTTGAACTGATGACATATAAATCGAACCATGCCATAAAGTCTTCTCCAGTACATTCCAAAGCTTTTCAGTAGGGTTACGTTAGTGTCTCACAAAACGGCGAATGTTGATGAATGTAATTTTAATTTTGTCTTTCGTGAGGATTCATGAAAGGGTTTTCTTGTTACAAAGAATTTTTCAATGAAATGTATTTGTAAGTTTACTTTTCTGCAAAACAGTTGAAATACGGGTCACTGAAGTTCTTTTAGGTTTGCCAGGTATTGAACACAATGCTGGGGGAGGGGCTTTGTTCACCTTTTTTTATAGGGATGGCTCCATCAATCATTCTTTCTGTGCTTCTTTTTCTTCCTCTTTTTTTCTCCTCTTCTGCGGCAAGATAGCCGTAGCAATAGCCAGACAAATCAATTCTGGCTCAAAGGCAGCAGAATGTTGGGGTTTTCCCTGATAGAAATCTATTTCCATGTTCTGGAAGTCTATCTTCTATATCTGAGGAAGGGTGGTCACACTTTTTATAGGGTTGGGTGCTTCAATTAAACGAGCCGCTTAACATTCATCTGGTATTTTACCGGGAGTTGGGCGAAAGGTCCTTAACAGTTGCAAATGAGTGGAAATAGTTGCTACGGTTAGAACTCTGTGGTGCCAGATCGTGTGTGTGGGAATTATTCCTCATGCTTCCATTCTTTCAGTAAACAAGCCCCAGTTTTATATCTACACCACCGGGGGATAAAAGTCCATTGATTTGTAACCTGGTCATTTGGGTCATAGTTTTGGGACAGAGGTACCTTGACTTTGGAATTTAATTAATTCCGAGGGCGAGCTCGTAAGCCAAAAAGTTTGTTAGATAAAACAATTATTCCCATAAGAAATAACAGAAAACTTTTACAAACAATTGTTTTACAAACAATTACAGTAATCCGTTCCAACCCCCTCCCAAACTCATATCACCTGCTACAAACACAAACATGTAAAAACAATAAATATTTCATAATAATGATAATAATAACAATAATAATAATAATAATACATGTACATTAACATGAATGATAATTAATAGTAAATAATAATAATCAAACAAGAATAAGCAATAAGTCAACTTCCAATCATTGACAGCGGCTGTCACATGGGCAGACATCTGTCACGATGTCACATGGGCAGGCATGAGGTGGTGCATAACAGAGGAGGAGGAGGAGAATTTTGAATTTTGTGCATGTGCATGCCATGAATGCCAGCGAGGAAAGGCTTGTGGTGAGCTCCAACAAGGCCAATGCTTCTCAAATAGTGGGGCATGGTGCGATGCCGGGGGGCCGCGTATGACCCTGAGGAACACGCTTTTTTGCCATACTGTACTAGAATTAAGTGTACTTGCACACCCTCTACAGTAGGTGACAGTGGCACTCTCACTGTATTCCATATGGTCTAGGGAAAAAGCACCGAGCAAACGATATGAAGTGCAGTAAACACTATTTATAGTCGCACGCGGGGGATTTCTTTTTTTTGTTGTTTTTTTTCTTCCTAGAGGGGGCGTCACAGAAAATAATTGGGAAGCATCGAACAAGGTGTTCTCAGAGCGTGGAGGAATAAACATGAATACGAGGTTAATCGGCCCGGAATCGCTATTTCCCCAGCAGAGCTCGTAAATCAAAATGTTGCTTGTCGGATAGGGCAGATTTTTGGTGGGATTGAAGCTCGTATCATGAAAAATTCGTTATAAGGGACACTCATAAGTCAAGGTACCACTGTATATCTATCTATCAATACATATATTTATATATTTTTAAAACATGTACTGAAGTGTAGTACTGAAGTCCAGCGGTGTGCATGATTTACTTTATCCACTTCCATGGGGTTCCCACTTTCTCTATCACTACACAAAGGAAGCAGCTGTTTGGTTTTAGGGATTTGATGAAAATTTTTCCAACTTTAAACGTGCGAGGACATACACACACACACACACACACACACACACACACACACACACCCATTGTGTCTAACTATACAACCTCAAACATATAGATTTTCCTAGCAGCATCATTAGAATGATTATCCCAATATTATGCATCTAAATGTTTGAGACTTTAATGCTACCTTACTGTATTCTCTCAGTGTGACTAATCCCCTTTACTATCTGAAATTAAACCCTGCTTGGAAAGCAGCCGTGATGCATCCAGAATGCCTTATTACAAGTACTTGATATACTTGACAGTGTATGTATTTATGAATTTTGCAGACAGATGGCATTGCCATTTTTATATGCGTTTTTTGCATGTAGCGGCTGTTGTAGGTTTAGTACCTGTGCTGTTTAAGCTTATGATTCCATCATGCACGTCAGGAATGTTGATCAAGTTTCCATCAAACAGAACATCAATGTAAAATAATATCACAAAAAACCCCACCCTTGCCCTACCATTTTACTTGAATTTCTCTTACTTGAAGAGCTACTTTCAAATGAAAATACATGGCCTGAATAAAGTGTTTTGTGTGTGTGTGTGTGTGTGTGTGTGTGTAGGATCCAGGGCGAGATGAGAGCCAGTCCCTGCAGCAGCAGCTGAAAGAGAGAGATGAGTTGATCCTGTTTCTGCAGACTGAGCTGGTGAGATAAGTCAAACTCTCTCTCACACACACATCACCTCCATTTTCTCAGCCAAGATGCCTATAGTCTTCTCACAGGCAACTCAGATTAACATGCTACAGCTTCATGCTCGCTTTACTTAATTCCTTTTAGTTTGCACGACATAATTAGGTGGCACTAAGTCGATAAATAATGGACGGTGGGAATGTCTAGCTGGTGTCTTCCTCTCTTTCCTGAAATTGTACTTATGAGTGATGTAGATGCTTGAGGGAGCTCAAGTTTGCACTGAAAATATTTTGTCACTCTCCGCGATGGGAGCCAGGGACCATATGCTCACTAGGACTCACTATGGCAAACACACTGTTCTGTGTCCTAGGCGCGAAAGGATGGATGCTGGAAGGAGAAATATGACAGCTCCTGCTTAAATTTATGCGCGAGGCGCGTGGCGAGGAAATGAATCGGTGTGCCTGGGAAAGAAAGGAGGCTTGAATAAAACTGCAGAGGGCAGTCATGAGGCTATAAATGTGAGAGGACAAATGAAGAATAATACTTCAGCCATAATGTAAAGGGCTGTCATAATGGTTTCCTACCTGCTAAATTGATATTTGTCGGATTGATTTGTGGAGGTGATTGAAAAGAACTCTTAAAAGCACATCAAATTTTAAACGCTATTGTTCTGTCCTGTTGATGGAAGTAGGGTGAAGGATGGGCCGTCGAATCTCAGCGCGGAATCTTTATGACTCTGTCTTCGTAACTTTCCTATTAGATTGATTGCTTACTTACGCACTGCGAACGAGATTATTGATATGTTTTTGTGCAGGTTTAATATTTAATATAGCTGCTGGGCTAATGTAATTTTTTCTAATAATTCAGATTTTGGGGTGAAGAACGTTACAGAAGATAGGATGGTGCCATGGTGGTTAACACATCTGCATCGTGGCAAGAAGGCTCTGGGTTTGAGTCCCGGGTTCGGCGAGGACATGTTTTTTTTTTTTTTTTTTTGACTTTGCATGTTGTTCTTCATGCTTGTATGGGGTTTTCTCCAAGTACTCTGGTTTCATCCCACAGTCATCCCACAGCAAGCAGCAGCACACCTGACTTGGTTCATTTAATCAACTGATCTGAGTCATCAGGCAGGTGATTGGTCAGTCTCTCTACAGAGCACACAGATTGGCCAATCAACTGCTTGACGCCATAGATCAGGTGATGAAATGAACCAAGTCAGGTGTGCCACTGCTTGGTTGAAGCAAAAACCTGCAGCCACTGCGGCCCATTGTGGAATGAGTTTGAGAGCCCTGGTCTACAGCCTCCCTGGAACCCTTGAAGGATGAAGCGGTTTGGCAAATAAAGGAATATTCAGGAATGTGACATCATTAACAGGTGGCACAGGTAGCAGTTGTTAGCACATCTACCTCACAGCAAGAAGGTCATGGGTTCGATTTCCTGACTTGGGTGTATTTCTATGCAGTGTCCTCCCTGTGCTTGTGGGTTTCCACCAAGTACTCTGGTTTTGTAGCACAGTCCAAAGACAGGTGCACTATGCTAATTGGCTGCTCCAAATTGACCTTGAGTGCTAGTGTGAGTGTGAATGCTTGGGTATGTTGCCCTGGCGATGGTCTGGCGAACTATTCAGGGTGTACCCTATGTTCGCCTAATGTTGGCGGAGTCATACTCCGGCGTCATGACAACTCTAGTAAGGCGAGGACACATGAGACTGTAGTCTTATTGTTCATTATTCTTTATAGACACATTTAAAATGATGCTCATGGTTTTGTCGCTGCATTTTCCGACATTAACGTCACTGTCCTGAAAGGTCACCTTGTCTTTTCTGATGCAAACAAGTGTTTGCAGTAGCGCAGCACTCTGTCTTTTCTGTTTGCACATCTCAAACAAGAACAACCCAATCGCTCAAGTCCCTCAAGACACAACACCACTGAGTCTATTTGAAATCTATTGGCTGCATAAGCCTATTTAATATTTGTGACCACTGTCCTTGCCTAAGCATGTTTATTCAGAACATACCTGCCTCAGGACTGGGATCACGACATCACTTCCTACTTGGAATCTTGTTGCGTTTTTTTTTTTTTTTTCTTTTTCAGAAAGTCTGTCCCCAAGAGATCTTTTTTTGATTCACGCTGTTTCAACTGGGCAGCCTATATGCCCAGACTTGCCCGTTTTATTTTATATAGTGGTATTTTTGAAATGCTTCATAATTTTTGCTTTCTGTGCCACATTTTATTAGCCGTTACATATTCAGTAAATGTAAAAAGCTGAAAGGATTCACCTGCCAAAAACTGAAGCCTCCAGCTCTGCCTCCACTTATCCTCATTATAGTGATTGCACAAAAATTAAGTGGATTTCTTTGTTAATTTTGCAAATGCAAGTAGCCGCACAATGGAGATGCACCGAAAAGTGTCTGGTGATTCATTTGTTCTTTTTTTTTTCTTTTTTTTTTTTTTTTTTTTTTTTGAACCGCTTAATCCTAATTATGGTCGCAGGGAAGCTGGTGCCCGTCTCAGCCGACTCTGAGTGAGGGCAGAGTACACACTGGACGGCTCGCCAGGCCAACACAGGGCAGAAACATGCTAACGGCGACGCAGCTTCTCTTGTCGAAAGTCAGCAATGGTTCTTCTACATGAACCTCCCACCACAGACAGTGAGAGACATGGCCTGCCTATGATAACCCAGATTGCTGCACTGGGTTGGGGGGTAGCAGTGACAACCGTTGACAACGGGCCATGAACCCCCCAACCTTAGGAACGGCAATTCAGCGCCTTATCACCGGGCCACCACTGCTGTTGTGTCTGGTGATATTGTGTAAATTTGTTTAAGTAAAAAAAAAAGGTGGATAATTGAGAAAAATGCACCATTACATCGATAGGAACCGCTGCTCAGAATTTGGTCACATTAACATCTGGGACAGACTTTCGTCAAGAGGAGCTACATAGACGTCAGCGTGTTTCTGCCCTGTGATGGCCTGACGAGCTGTCCATGGTGTTCTCTGCCTTTGCCCAGAGTCAGTTGACATGGGTGCCAGCCTCCCAATGACCCTAATTAAGATTAAGGTAAGTCTGTTGGGTTTTTACACCCAAGCCGAGTGGCTCATCAGGCCGATGCTTATTCCCGGTTTCCATAGCATGAAGCGACCAGGAGTTCACCTCCCCCTGGATGGGACGCTAGTCCATCGCAGTGGTACCCATTTATACTGCTGGGTGAACAGAGGCACACTTGTGGTTGAGACCTTGCCCAAGGGTCTTAGCACAGTGAGGGTCTCAGTGGGATTCAAACTCACAACCTCCCGATCATGAGCGCAACACCCTAACCACTACACCACCGGCCCCACAATTAAGTTTAAGCGGTTCAGAAAATGAATGGATGAACATCTTGGACAAATGTAACAGGATATATGCATACAAGAGGTACACCTCTGGGTCCGATTATGGTTTGGGCATATGCTAGGTAGATGTAGCACCCTGTTATTCATGCTTTTGGCGTGAAGCTGTCAGATTCAGCCTTTTATTAGGTCCACATTTAAACTGGTTATTTGACATTATATGTAGGACAGAATGCAATATGACTGCAGATGGAGTGTAATTGATGAAGTGTGTGTATGTGTGTTTTATAGGAAGCTGCTCGTTCTGCACAGAAGCCCCTTTGCCAAAAAACTGACAAAACAACCCAGACAGATCCTCTAGCCCCAGAGGTGAGTACCCATTACCCAACTCTTAATGGCTTCTTTAAAGTCTTGGCTTCATTGAACACTGTCAGTTATTATTTTTTATTTTTTAATTGAATTCAGGTCGGCTTTACCGGTTTTATTTATTTGTTTGATTCCATTTTATGTATTTATTTTATTTGGCCGTGGTGAAGCAGAGCAGTAAGACTGTAATCCAGTGCATGTTCAGGTTCAGATAGTGCTGCCGAATCGAACACTTTCTCAGCAGAAAGCTTCCACTCATTTAAATCATAAAGCTCTGACACAGCATTTTCTTAGATGTTCTCTCGGCGAGGCATTTTTGCAAAGTCGTCATGCCGCATTCGGTGAAGTACAAAACTGTATAATTTCCAAATATTAGGATATCAGACGAGGTTTTCAATTTTTTTTCGAAGTAGCCTATAAGCAGCATAGAACTTCAGTGCGGAACCTCCAGCCGCTCACATGGGAAAATGTTTCTGAAAGATATTTTAGGAGAATGTAGTGAATGTATTTTATGGGGTTGCTTTGACTTTAAAAAAACAAAAACACATGATGCGCGTCATCTCAGCAGTACCATCGACTCATTTTCTTTTTTTCTATTGATAGTCATGTCACACTTTACCTCCAGCACTGTAATGCAGACTGAAATCTGTTCTTCTCTTTCTTGGTTTTTTTTTTTCTCTACTCCCCTCATTCAGAATCACTCCATTCCGCCAAAATATTTCCAGCCTTTCTGTATTTTGTAAATGTAAGGTAAGGTAATGTGGGCTTTTTACACCCAAGCCTGGTGGCTCATCAGGCTGGTGCTTATTCCTGGTTTCTGTAGCGTGAAGTGACCAGGAGTTCAACTCCTCCTGGATGGGATGCTAGTCCATCGCAGGTTACCTTCCCAGTATATTTTTACTGGTACCCATTTATACGGCTGGATGAACAGAGGCACACTTGTGGTTAAGACCTTTCGCAGGGTTCTTAGCACAGAGGTGGTCTAAATGGGATTCGAACACACATGTGTGATGTCTGATCATGAGCCCAGCACCCTAACCACTACGCCACCGGCCCCACACCATTAGAATGTATTTTGTAGTCTTGCATTATGTAAATGTGCCATCTCAAATGCCCCCCCACCATTGTTTTACAGTCCACACTGTTAGCACAACGTAAATAGCTCTCCAAGTCATCAGGCTTTTATTTCTTATATATATATATATATCTTATATATATCTTTTTTTTTTTTTAAATGCAGCGAAAGCTAAGATATTACAAGGAGTGAGTGCACAGTTATGCAATCGATAAATGACATTTCTTTCCCCCTCTGTAAGCGAACACCCTTTTTTTTCCTTCTTTTTTTTTCTCTCTCTCTACTCTGGTGTCAAGAAGGAGCGTGGAAATAGAGTGGGCAGATAAAAATGTGGCTCGTCTTCCGCTCATCTCGTATGAACCAGAAGTGATCCGAGGAGTGAAATCTTACCGTACGATTCACATATACGAGACTCTCGCGCGACCTATCTGCTATCCACACCTTCATCTCCTCTCACGCGCTGAAGGAGAGGAGGTGCCTTTCCACACTGCATGCCGTGTAGACTGCACGGCTATATAGGTTACTTCATCGAGGACACACAGACATCAGAAACTGTGTCTACAAGTAGGTCAGCTATTTCTAAGGCTGCACTGACTTGGGGAGGTCATGACTATTTTTCCTCTTTATCCTTAGTTCTCTATGTTTTTTTTTTCTGGAGCACCCCTCCTCTTTCCTACTGAGCTAATTAGCTAAAGCAGGAAGCAAGCATGGGTTTCATGTTCTCACTCGTGCCCACAGAGCAGTAAAAAGAACGGACTGGTCATGTTCATAGGTACCAGCCGCACCCGTATTCAGCAGTCACAGCAAACGCTACTACTCAACGTGTTAAAGATCATTGGCCAGATGGCCAAACTCAAGTCCAAGGCACTCATGCCAGATTGTTTATTTCCATCTTCTCCACAGTTTTCAGGTCAATATAATCTTCTGTGTCACCTGTGAAGCATGACACTGCTCTTCAGGAGATTTCCCCATAGACCCAAACCGATAATTAATTGGCTCTTGGACTGAATGCTAGTACTTGGTGTCGATGCTCGGACCACAGCATCTTGAACTTTTTCTTTTCATGTCATGATCGTGTGGATTAATGCTCGCCTCTGCACTGAGAGTGACAACTGAGGCCGAAAACGACCCTTAAAACACTTTGACTGAAATGTTTTGCCCATTGTGTATCCATGATGCCTTTCAGAGGCTAAAAGAGATGTGCTACGCCACTACCTATGTCTCCACAGAAAGTGGAGGCAGGTGCCTGAAAAAGAATCCGACTGAGATAGAGAGGTAGAGAGAATTCTTTCCCTAGCAACAGCCTTAGTAACCAAAAGTCAAATCTTCAACAAGTTCTGGGAATCTCAAGTAGTAGTAATGTTACTTCAGGAAACATCTTTGTCAATAAAAAACACTGTTGTGTATTTAAAACATTTTTCTCGTGGCTGATTGGTGGAAAACCACTCGCAAAGATCTTGGTGTTCTTCTTTGAGCCAACGTTGATATTGATTGCACGGTTGGCCTGTACCAACGTTCCTCCTCATACAAGTCATATAAGAGAGACTGTCCAATGTTTTGCGAGGAGGTACAATTTACCGCCAAGCACTACAGTCCGCCATTGTAAGCCAGCAATGACCAGGAGGGTGTAGCTAATTTTTCTTATTTGCTGTTTATGTTCCTTTTCTTCATCTCCTTCTAGAGAAAGATAGCGAGAAAATGGATGCCTTTAATCTTAAAAGGCACCTCGATCTGAATAATTCCACATATCACATTTCACCTCAGCGTAGTGGGGGCACGGTGCTGGATTACTCATCCCAAGGTCGGGGGTAAAAGCCCCACTGTCAACAGGTTGTCACTGCTGCCCCGCCCCCAGTGCAGCAAACTGGGTTATCAAAGGTCGGCCATGTCTCTCACTGTCTGTGGTGGGAGGTTCATGTAGAAGAACCATTGCTGACGTTCGTCAAGAGGAGCTGCATAGCCGTCAGCATGTTTGTACCCTGCGATGGCCTGCCGAGCCATCTAAGGTGTACTCTGCCCTCACCCAGAGTACGTCAAGATGGGCATCAGCCTTCCTGCGACCCTAAATTAGGGTTAAGCGGTTCAGAAAATGAATGAACTAAATTTCGCCTCATTCAAGAATTGCTTATTTTGTATTTTTTCCAGAGCCATCTCATGTTCTGTTCGTAATGAATGGATTCCACAATGTTGTCACAGTGTTTTTATTTGCACTTGGCACAAGAGTTGTCTGAATGGTCTAAAGACGCTGATCGATCGATGGTAAACAGGAGTGAATTTGTAAAGAGGGACCTCCAATTTACACAATATGAAGTAATCAATTACATACTAAATGTGATGACGGTTCATTGGGCTGAATAATAAAGTCAATAGTTGAGTTTGGAATTAACCCTGAGACTGGCGTTATTGGACTTTTCCCATCTTTGGAGAGGTTTAACAGTTCATTTTACTTTTCAAGATATAAAGGCATCCGCATGGCTTTGCATTTGATACTGACAGTTAGATTGTAATAGTGTCACAGACTTTAAAAATCCACTGGTAATTGAATAATAACTTCCACACTCATGCACAGTTCACCAGTATAGTCATGATAGTGAATGCAGATGTAGGGATATGGATGGTAGCTAAAGACAGTAGGGACCCTTTTTCGTTCACCAAGTTTTGATGGATTGCATCGGCTTTCCATATCCGGCTGTTTGGGCGCCACATTCTCAGCGTCTGTAGCATATGGCTCGCTCATAATAGGCCTGATATAAAGCACCTTGTTGATCTTTTCCCCCCTCTCTAACTACTCAATCACTGGTGCCACCTCAGAAGAACTTTCTTGATCATTCTTCAGCTGGCTTTTATTATTTTCTATAGTGGCTTTCGACTCTTGGTTAAAAAGCATGACGCCACCTTACAGTATCCATTTATTGGGTTATTATAACTTTAATTCCAAAAACATGGATAATTCAGGTTATAATAACCCGATAAATGGACACTGTACTGCATGAAGTCCCCCGATGAGATAAACTAGACATTATTGTTATGCTCATTATAACTTCTCGTTATGATGCTTATTGATGCCACATAGCACTTGCTGAAGCAAATCTTGAACCTACTGCCACATCGTCTTCACTTGTACAGTCTCCACCATGCATGATTGGTGCATTGCTTCATGCTGTGAGAAGTCATGACTGTGGAATAAATTAAATTTGGATTTATCAGACCATGTGACTTTTTGACATTGTTCTAGAGTCAGAAACCTTTAATTCTGATTCTCATAAACGATTGTTTTTCTTATGGACACACAGCTGTTTCTAGAGTAGAAAGGGTTTGGTTTTTACTCTTAAACCTACCCCTGAGTTCTGCTGATAATTTTATACATTTTTAGTGATGTCTGCACATGAAGGGGCAGTGGTGGTCTAGTGGTATAGGGCGCTGGATCGCTGATCCAAAGGTTGGGGGGTGGGAGTCCCACTCTCCACAAGGTTGTCACTGTCCCCCCCAGTGCGGCTAACTGGGTTATCAAAGGCGGGCCATGTCTGTCACTGTCTATGGTGAGAGGCATGTAAAAGAACCATTGCTGACTTTCGTAAAGAGTAGCTGCAAAGTCGTCAGCATGTTTCTGTCCCTTGCTAAAAGGGTTGTGACAGGAAGGGCATCCGACGTAAAAACCTCTGCCAAATCAAACGTGCGAATCAGATGATTCGCTGTGGCGACTCCCGAGTGAAAGGGAAAAAGCCGAAAGGAAGACAGACAGAATAGTGATGTCTGCACATGCTCTGTTTCCATGTTTTTTTTCTTCCCCCAAATCATGGTTCCTCAGCAAAGATGACTGTTCTCCGCTGCTCTCATAAATTTTTGAGCTGTTCTTAAGCTTATTTGAGCATTTTGAACAATCTGCTTCGTTAACTGGACTACTTTTTGGACTGTAATGAATTTCTCCCGTGCACACACACACACACACACACACACACACACACACAGATATATATATATATATATATATATATATATATATATATAATATGGATAGAGTAGTACCTTGATTTACGAATTTAATACGTTCCGAGGGCGAGCTCGTAAGCCAAAAATTTCGTTCAATGAAACAATTATTCCCATATGAAATAACAGAAAACCAATTAATCCATTCCAACCCCCTCCCAAACTCATATAACCTTCCACAAACATGTATATTTGACCGAATATATTAAAGATAAACATGGAAAAACAATAAATATTTCATAATAATAATACATGTACATTAACATAAAACAAAAATAAACAACAACTGAACTAACCCTTCTGATCATCAACTGCGGCGAAGATGTCACGTGGACGTGAAGATGTCATGTGGGCAGGCATGAGGTGGTGCATAATGGAGGAGGAGGAGGAGAATTTTGTGCATGTGCACACTACGAATGCCAGCAAGGAAAGGCTCGTGGTGAGCTCCCACAAGGCCAGTGCTTCTCAAATAGTGGAGCGCGCCCCCCTCGGGGACATGGTCTGATGCCGGGGGGGAGGGGGCATGACCCTAGGGAACATGCTTTTTTGCCATAATGTGCTAGAATTAAATGTAATTGTGCATCCTTTACATGAGGTGGCAGTGGCACTCTCACTGTGTTCTCTATGGTGTAGGGAAAAAAAGCACTGAGCAAGCAATACAATATTAATAGGCGTGCGCGGGGGCCTGGGGGGTGTGAAATGTTTTTTTTTTCTTCCTATGGGGGCATCACAGAATATAATTGAGAAGCACTGCACAAGGTGTTCTCGGAGCATGGAATAATACACACGGAAGAATATGAGGCTAATCACCCCGGTAAAGCCATTTCCCCAGCAGGGCTCGTAAATTAAAATTTTGCTCGTAGAATGGGGTGGATTTTTGTTGAGATTGAAGCTCGTATCACAAAAAATTCGTTATAAGGGACACTCGTAAGACAAGATACCACTGTAGTTATATTTAGGAATGAATAGTGGATGAAACAATTTATTTATATTATATTATCCAGATTTTCCATGAAGGAAAAGGCAAACTTCCAGGTTAAAAAAAAAAAGTTGAAATGCATTTTTGGCTGGGAGGTTTTGTCCACCTAGACCCTACATGGGCATTGCCCCTGTGCCCAACTGACCACCGGCTTATTTTCAGAGTTTATCAGCAATCTCTATTCTCGGCCCTGTATAATATGAGTAGGTGACAACAACAATATGAGCACTGTTAAACATCCCATATCTTTAAATACACTTCCTCAATTACTTGCTCCCTAATTTCAGAAAACAGGTGCTGTGACAAAGAGTTTACTGATTTATTTATTTATTTATTAACAACAATGAGGACAAGATGGGAATTTTAAAATTGTAAAATTATGCATAATTCATTGGGAACAATATGGTTTACATTAGGGGTTCCCAACCCTGATCCTGAAGGACCCCCTGCCTTGAGAATGTGTTTTTCTTTTTCTCAACACACCTGTTTAAATCAATTAGCTAATGAACAGCTCTAGAAGACTTGTGGGTGTAACCAAGCAGGAAAAGCACTAGAATGTGCAGAATAGGATCCTCCAGGACCAGGGTTGAGAACGTCTGATTTAAATCCTACTCATCAGACCATTTCATGGGCTCATGTACGCTGTGGAAGGTGACATTGACATGTCGCTGAAAAAAGATCTTTCTGAACAGGATAGAAATGTTTAATTACGCAACATGTGCAAGGAAGTTTCCTTCTATTTGTCATCCATCTCCATATCAGTACTTTGAGACATGGTAATAAAGGCAGCTTTATAACACCAAGAGATTAAGGAACTCTCTCTCTCTCTCTCTCTCTCTCTCTCTCTCTCTCTCTCGCTCGCTCTCTCTTTTACTCTTGTGGCAGCCTCAGCTGAGTCGTATGCCTGGGGCTTCTAGTCCTGGCGATCAGCCACGCCGTTAGCTGGCTCCATAGTCCTGGCAGATTTAGGAAGGTTCAGATAATAAGCATGCATTTGGAGTTTTATGTGCAAACCCACCATGCGTTTTAATGGAAAACACACCAATGATGTTAAAGCCTCCCAGGTGTGATGTTTCGGGCATGTCCAACCGGAAAGAGACCCTGGGGTCAACCTGGCTCTCGGCTTGTCTGGGAATGCCTCGTTGTCCCCTCGGAAGAGTTGGCGGAATTGGCTGGGTACAGGACGTCTGGACCTCATTGCTTAGGTTGCTGCCCCTGCGATCCGACCCCGGAAGTAGATGATGATGATGTTCGAACTATGGAACCCCAAACACACACACACACACACACACACACACACACACACACACACACACACACACAATTTTTGTTTCCTAATTTAGTTGTATCCAATTCTCACACATCAAATACATCCTCCCAATCACTTGATCAATCACTACTACCACCCTCCATGGTACAGGATGCTGCCATCCGCATCTTTATGATCTGCTGTGCATACGCATTCAGGAGAGCATGCACTATCTCTACCTTGTATGCACAAGCCCATAGATGCCCATGATTGGCTGGTGATCACTTTGTGTTAGTTTACTACTAAATATTAGTCATTCACCCCCCCCCCCCCTGTGAGAACTCAGGCCAATAAGCTCCTATGGATTTCTGAACATGGATGTCTGGGGAACTCGGATTCAAACTCGTGATGTGTAAGATGGCAGCCGTCCACATTGTCAATGTGCCACTAGGGAACTGAACAGATTCCCTTTAGATGTTTAATGTGGTGAGTTAGTGAATTCTTTGCCGTAATTAAGATAAATGGACAAGGCATTTTGGCTGATATCACGAAAGAAATGATCGGTGAGAGAAGAAATGTGATTTCCTCAGGAAGAAATGGAGACTCGTTCATGCTGAGAGAAGTTTACTAAACCTAAATGGGATCTTCCACTGTTCCGATGGTGCTCGTTTTATTGTTTAAAAGCTTAAGCCTGTGGACCTCTGTTTAAAAGGAGAGCTTAAGGGCCTGTGTACCTGGTCAGTCCTCACTCCACGCCACACACACACACACACACACACACACACACACACACACACACACACACACACACACGTTTTTTTTTTTTTTTTTAATGGATTACTTCTCAAATTTTTTAAAACTTCCCTCCTAGCCATAAATCTTATTTAGAAACGTGACAGCTCATTAAATGTTTGAATATTTATTCCATATGAAACGCCCCTTCTAGCGAAAATGAATTGTCCTGATTATGGCCTCGACAGTTCAATCTATACTAGCTGGAGGTGTTGGGAGGAAACTGATCGATAATCATCTATGTTGCTTCAAGACACCTGTTGATGGAATAGCTTTGGACATGTTCGTGTATGAGACCTTTTTGTCCATCCTGCTGAGCAGCGTTTTCATTCTGTTTTTGTTTCAACTGGCCTCACTCACTCTAAAGTGTTTTGAAGCTTTTAATTATTTATTATTTTTTAAACCCTGGGCACTAAGGAGGTCTTTGCACTTAAAAACTGAAGCTGAGCCCTGTCTGATCTTTTGAATGGAACTGCAGAGATTATGCTTGGAGCACTATTTAAGCACAGAAGGCTTTACTCTGTGGCAAATCTCACATGAACAGAATTTCAATTAGAGAGATAAAAATGTTTTTCCGTGTTTTCCCCCCCTTCCTCCCCACTGCATATAGGAACTTTTGTCCTATCAGTACAGACACCCTTTAAAGGACGTTCCTGGGTAAATGAGCACTTGTGCAGAACAACTATCAGCTCTCAAATCATAATTTTTTTTTATATGATTTCATGCATCAGCCTGATTTAATACCTTGCCGGTGGTGGTAGCAGAGACCTGCTCGTGCCACCCCATTGGATCTTTGGCATCTTTACTCTTCTCCAGCTGTGCTAATCTGCATGCACACTTTTTACATTCAGAACAAGGCTTTTTATTGCTCTCATGAGCTAATAGAGCCTTGTAGTGGAGTGTCTGCATGGGCTGGTGGAGCACCGTAGTTATAAGTATCTATAGACATGATTTTGGATGACTTGTACATCTGTCTGTCCTTCATGTACAGCTTTGTGATGCTAATTGGCTGCTATACATCACCAGGCTGATTGGCTGGTATTCACTGAGACATTGATTCGCCTTTTGGTTTTTGGTAGGGACTTGACCTGTGACAGTATCTAGTAATGTGTACATTTAATTTATAAAAACATTTAAGGTTTTGAGTTAACAAAACAACCTCCAAATGACAATCAATTAAAATAATTTCTAAAACTATTTCTTGAAACATTGTCCAGAAAAAAAAAAAAAAATCACACGGATCTCCGCTTTTGTGCGGGTGCCTAAATCTCTATAGCAATAGATTTTCGTGACCCCTCTCTGTGACCTTTTAGGCTTTTAGGAGGGATTGTTTCAGTTTGAAGCTTATTTATTGTTCACATAGATCAGGAGGACATGTTTTGGATTAACATTACTGGCAGTGCAGGGCATGAGTTATGGAGAACATGTGGGAAAAAATGTATTTTGTGAATAGTGTGTTCCTGTGTTCTGTTTATAACCACATTTCTACTACGCAGGCTTGCCTGACAAAACATTTAATCCAGCAAAGTAGTTCATTCATTTTCTGTAACCGCTTAATCCTAATTAGGGTCGCAGGGAGGCTGGCACTCATCCTAGTCGACTCCGGGCGAGGGCAGCGTACACCCTGGACAGCTCGTCAGGCCATCGAAGGACAGAAACACGCCAACGGCGATGCAGCTACTCTTGATGAAAGTCAGCAATGGTTCTTTTACGTGAACCTCCCACCATAGACAGTGAGAGACATGGCCGGCCTTTGGTAACTCAGTTATCTGCACTGGGGGGGGACAGTGACAACCTGTTGCGAATGTTGCTTGAACCCCCAACCTTAGGATCAATCATCCAACACTTTTACCATCATGCCACCACTGCCCTCCAACAAAGTATAGTATCTGGGAAGAAATATCTTTATGACCGAGAAAAAGAAAGAAACATTATTGATGATACACAGTCGAAGTGCAATCACAGAGCAATTAGGACGGGATGTGACACTGAACAACCTTGCACTCTCCGATGAAAGCCTGCTGTTATGGAGTTACAGTCTGCTGCCAGAGGATGTGAGGGAGTGAGAATTGAATGTAAAAGAAAGATAGTCAGGTGCAAGACTGTGAAGGTCTTGGAAAGGAATAGAAAGTAGGTTGTACTGAATACAGGATGATATTAGTATCTAATGTAACTGATGCAGCGCAGGTGGGATGTGATCAGATGGCCTGGTGTGTGTTTATACTCATGCAGTTGAATATTGACCATATTGAAGTCTATTAAGGGTTTCTGCTGATAGACCAATAAAGCAGCTCATTACAATAATCAATTCAAGGGCTCGTAAACAAATGTTAAGCATCATTGATATTTTAAGAAAGGATGATTTTAATGAGAAATGAAAATGGAGTCGAGAAGAACGTCCAGGTTTCTGATGACCTTGTGGTGATTTAAGATCCTTGATGAATGCCAGCACATAGATTTGCTGCCATTGGAGCCTATGAGTAATAATTGAAGACATTTACATTAATTTGCAGTTCTTGGATATAACTGTATAAAAGTAAATAATTTAGACATACTGTCATTGTATGATGCTTGGCCATAATTATGGGCTAGTCATAGTTTTCAGGTGCTTAGTTGTAATTATGAGATCCATCATTCCTTTTCTGAACCTCTTAATCCTAATTAGGGTCACTGGGAGGCTGGCGCCCATCTCAGCCGATTCTGGGCGAAGGTGGGGTCCACCCTGGACAGTTCGCCAGGCCATTGCTGGGAAAACACTCACATAACCATTCATACTCATACTCTCACACATCTACTGGAGATTTGGGACAGCCAATTAAGCTACTGTGCATGTTTTTTGACTGTGGGAGGAAACCTAAGTACCCGGAGGAAACCAACACAAACATGGGGAGAACATGCAAACCCCACACAGAAACGCCCAAGCAGGGAATCGAACCCAGGACCTTCTCGCTGTGATGCGGACATGCGAACCGTTACACCGTGTTCTTTTGATTTCGGCTGTTCCCTTCAGGGGTCGCCACAGCGAATCATCTGCCTCCATCTCACCTTATCGTCTGTATCTTCTTCTCTTACACCAACTACCTTCATGTCCTCCTTCACCACATCCATAAATCTCCTCTTTGGTCTTCCTCTAGGCCTTCTGCCTGGAAGTTCCAACCTCAGCATTCTACTACCAATGTACTCACTATTCCTCCTCTGTACATGTCCAAACCATCTCAAGCTAGCCTCTCTGACTTTGTCTCCAAAACCTCTTGCAAGTGCTGTCCCTCTGATGTCCTCATTTCTGATCCTATCCATCCTCGTTACTCCCAAAGACAACCTCAACATTTTCATCTCTGCTACCTCCAGCGCTGCCTCCTGTCTTTTCCCCAGGGCCACTGTTTCTCAACCGTACAACATCGCTGGCCTCATCACTGTCTTGTACACTTTTCCTTTCATTCTTGCCAATACCTTCCTATCACACATCACACCGGACACTTTTCCCCAACCATTCCAACCTGCCTGCTTCACCTCTTTTCCACACTCTCCATTGCTCTGGACTGTTGAGCCTCAGTACTTAGATGATTTGGATGGTTGATTTGGCATTGCTAACCGTTACACCACCGTGCTGTCTCATTATGAGTTACTAAATTCTAATGGTGTGGGGACGGTGGCATAGTGGTTAGGGTGTTGGGCATATGATCAGGATGTTGTGTGTTCGAATCCCAGTTGGATCCCCACTGTGCTAAAACCGCTGTGCAAGGTCATAACCACAAGTGTGCCCTGGCTTGATGACTCGGCTCAGTGTGTAAAAGGGACAACAGATGACCTGAATTCTAATTATGAGTTATTAAGTCATACATATGAAATGGTAAGTCATATTTATGAGATGCTTACTCAATATTATGGCTTAGAAGTATAAATATGACATTAACTCAATTAAGGGTTATACTTATGACCGCAATTTCATCATTATGACTTACAAGTCATACTTTTTTGTCTAGTAGCATAAACTGAGCCTTGAGGCTTCACTTGATTGACAAACGAGGTAAATGATTTGTGTCTTTATAAAGTAATGAACTATTTGGTTAAAAGGGTATTTAAAGTCTAAAAAATCCATAGTGAGATTCAGAGGCCCAGCCAGGCACACAGTAGGAGCACTTCTCCCATCACTCAACATCGGCAAGAGAAGTTGTGTCAAGGCCAGATTTCTTCGGAATGGGTGTAACAGCAGCCATGCACATATCAATCAAACAGCAGGAGGACAGCAGAACAAGCTTTGAGATTGAAGGGAGGAATAGAGACGAGCTCACAGAATGAAATGCGAGATTTAGTACAGATTTCTTGGGCAGAGATGGAAGCTGTAGCCCAAGAGTTGCTCAACAAGCTTCCATAAGACAGTACAGGGGAACAACCATGTAATGGTGGTGGATGTTGCTAAATTTAGCCTGAAAAATCTATACATTTTTGAAAAAAAGCACAGCAGTACAGAATTGGTGATGCCGTGGGTTTAGGTGGCTTATAAATGGTCATAAATAATGATCTGGACTGAGAGCAGACACGTAACATGAATATGAACAGTCCAGATGACCCTTACTTACACACTCGACCCTTGATTTAATGGACAAAATGGCAGAGCACCTGTTGGGTTTTGCTGACTGTTCCGCAGAAGTGGGTAATAACAATTTAATTACGGAGAAATAAGGAAAAATGCTCTGTATATATGACCGCATCATCCAATATAAATGTAAATCAACCACAAAAAACCCCGTCTGAAATATCTAACTATAATAAATATGACTAACTAATATCTAATCTGCCCTTCCAATTAACTCAAATCTGCCCTTGCTGACCGCAAAGCCTTCTCTCTTGGCTAGTCTGGACTTTGTCCGCAGCTTTCGATATCCGTCTGCAGTCCGTAGAATCGACGTGCGTGTGTGGGTGTGGGTGTGCATATACTGTATCTGTATATATTTCCTCTGCATTTAACGAATGCAAAGTGAGCACATATACGTAAACACTGAGTGAACACACATATTTGGAGCAGTGGGCTGGCAAACACATCGTGGTACCTGGCGAGCACTTGTAGGAAAGTGCTGCACACTCCCTCCCCGACCACCACACGTTCTACCTGTTGATTCGGGACTTGACCCAGCAACCTTTCAGTTCCAAAGCTGCCTGTCTGTGTTTTTTTATTGTCTATTTTTTGCTACAGTGGCGTGTGTGTGTGTGTGTGTGTGTGTGTGTGTGTGTGTGTGTGTGTGTGTGTGTGTGTGTGCGTGTTTGCGTGTGTGTGCGTGTGTGTGCGTGTGTGTGTGTGTGTGTGTGTGTGCCAAAATATACTAAAGTACCCAGAGGAAGCCAACACAAGCACAGAGGGAACATACATAAAAGCATTTCTCTATAAATATATAAGCATATTTCTCTATAAACCCAATTCATCCCTAATGAATAAGCTTGCAGGGACGATGGCAAGGAAGAACTTCCTCAGTCAACCAAAGGAAGAAACCTTGAGAGGAACCAGATTCAAAGGGGAAATCCATCCTCACACACGCACACACATATACATAAAATCTGTGTGTGTGTGTGTGTGTGTGTGTGTGTGTGTGTGTGTGTGTGTACATTGTCTGTATATATGTGTATGTATGTGTGTGTGTGTGTGTGTGTGTGTGTACACGATATGTGTAATGCAGTGTAAATGGGATGTGCTTGAGCGTTGGCAACTTTATCAGCAATTTGATTCCAAAAGTTTCGTCAGGTTTCATGCTGTGAAAGTTCTAAGTATTCCGAGATTGACTACACACCTACTTAAGTTGATTTTTGTTGCGAACACCGTTGAGCTTATGTAAGTTTCCCTCATGTATTTCATGTCTCTGAGATTGTCAGATTTGTCTTGACTCCATGTGTCTTTATAAAATATCTACACCATCTTCCTTAAACATGCACATATTGGTCCTAAAGCAAAAAACAAAACCAAAAAAAAAAAAAAAACACTGGGGGGCTCAAATGTTTGAAGTCAGAAATATTTGTCTGATGTAATAGATGAAATTTCAAAATGTCAATATGAAAATGATGAATATTGTAATATTTTATTAAGAAGATACAGAGGATCGACTGGTTGGGTTTATTACTGCATCAGTAGTCCTGGTCGCAATGGATATCGAGTTTATTAATTTCTATGTAGTTTATGAAGCAGCATGCGATCATTTTGTAATGTTGTGTCATATTTTAAATGTACACACGGCCAAATCGAGGCTTTGAAATCGGAGTACGTGTACAGAATATAATGTAGGGTGTGTTATCATTCTGTTAGTCATAACCATTTGGTAGTTTTATCAAAGTGACTGTTGTGCTGGATTTAATGCTGCTCCTCACTTCATCCCAATACGGCATCAGAAAAAAAAAAAAAAAAGCTTCAGTTCCAAGGTAACAACCGTGCGTGGTCTGACTCAGTTTTCACATGAAACCTGTTCGGGTTTGTTTCATGTGCTTTTGGAATTCACCTGTACTGCCCCCTGGCCATGCTGATCATGTTGTGGATGTATGAGTAGGCTGTTCACCAATCCTACGCCGAAGATACGTCGTCTGTGCTTTCGCATCCAGACTCGAGCTTCGCCAGCCTGGGTGCTCCCGTTCCTTCCCTGTCTCGCAGGCAGTCGTGCGAGTTCTTCCCACAACCATGTGGTGCTTTCTTCAAAGTATGGCATACAACCACGGCTCAGAGAGCTGGACACTGTTACTCCCTCACTGATGCTTCTGGATTCTTGCCTGCTCTTTCAAGACCTCTACATCTTGTCTTTTTTTTTTTTTTTTTTTTTTTTTTTTAACTCAGCCGGTCCGATCCGTGCCTGCCAAGCTGGTATCAGTCTGTCTTATCTTATGTGGATCTCACTTCGTGCTCTATTGGTGTGCGTATACATATAGTCTGGGCTTTTATGTGCTGTAATGGTCCTCAGGAAATCACAGCATGAAGGGTGGCCTTTTTATACCGTATCTCATGACATTTGATGGAGTTCTTGATCTGTCCTTCACAGAACCGTCATCTTCAGTTTTAAACGCTTAAAGCAAGCCTCATATTTATTTTGTATTTAATCCCCCAGAAGCACCACTTCAAACACAGAGACGTGAGTGTATACTGTATACTTCCCCTGTGTGGGTGTAAAAAATATTGAACGATAATCCATGCAGACAGAAGCATGAGAATGGCAACTCTCTGCCCAAAGCAGCCGAATTGGGAAGATGAAAGCCGCATATTTATTCAAGAGGCGGAGCCAGCTGCAGGAAAGCAGAAGGCCGCATATGCTTTGATCCATTTTTTTTTTTTAATTGATGTACGCAAAACTCATGCGCATGTTGGGCAGATTGAATTAGACACAAATTGTTAACAGCTTATGGTTTAGTTGTAATTCTTTAAAAAAAAATTTTTAATAATATTTTTTAAGAGGGAATTTGCCCCTGTGGGTAGATAATGCGGGTCATGGATGATTTAGCCCAGATTAGATGATCTACAAGGTGTCTTATTGTGCTCATGGAAATTGTCCAACCCCCCGAACCACAGCTATCCTTCAGGCAACATAGCATAGTTTAAGAGAGCAGTAACTGGTTAAAACCAGGTTTTTTTTTCTTTTTTTTTTTAATTAACAAAATACAACAATGATGTACAGTGGTATCTTGACTTACGAAATTAATCTGTTCCAAGGGCAAGCTTGTAAGTCAAAATGTTTGTTAGATAAAACAAAAATTCCCATAGGAAATAATAGAAAACCAATTAATCTGTTCCAACCCCCTTCCAAACTCATATAACCTGACACAAACACGTATATTTCACGTAATATAGGGATCCCTTGCGACTTTGCACTTTGAATCATGCGGCTTCAGTGCATCGTGTTTTTTTTTTTTTTTTTCGAATTAAAAATAAGGAAATTAAGGAAGAATGGCGGGGAAAAGTTAAGGAAAATGCCACAAAAACAAGTACAATTATGCCAAAAAACCCTAAACAAACACAAAACAAAAAACAACTTGAAACCTCCCATCAAAACTTGTTACATTTTAGTGAGGTGCGCATCTGTTTATATTTTATTTACATCTTATGCATTACTTTTTCGTGTTTCATTGTTATTATAAGCATTTATAGCATTGAAAATGTAATTATTGATATTATATACACATATACATGTACGTATACGTCAGTCGGGGGGGGTGTTTGGGGTAATCCTACTTCTTGGAATTCGGTTGTCGCGCGGTGGGGTCCCAATTAACTGCAGAAAGTGAGGGATCTCTGTATATTAAAGATAAACATGAAAAAAACAAATATTTAATCATAATAATAGGAGAACAGTGGTGGTCTAGTGGTATAGGGCGCTGGATTGCTGATCCTAAGGTTGGGGGTTCGAGTCCCCACAAGGTTGTCACTGTCCACCCCAATGCAGGTGGGCCATGTCTCTCACTGTCTATATATAGTGAGAGGTATGTAAAAGAACCATTCCTGAAAAAATAGTAGGCTGCAAAGCCGTCAGTGTGTTTCTGTCCCTTGCGAAAAGGGTTGTGTCAGGAAGGTTCTGACGTAAAAATCTATGCCAAATCAAATGTGTGAATCATTCACTGTGGCGACCCCTGATAAAGGGAAAAGCCGAAAGGAAATCTGATCTCTCTTTCATCTCATTTAATAATGATAATAATAATAATAATAATAATAATAATAATAATACATGTACATTAACATTAATAATAATTATTAATAAATAATAATAAAACAAGATTAAATAATAATTCAATTAACCCTTCCGATCATCGTCTGCGGCAAAGATGTCACAGATGTTACGCGAGCACGAAGATGTCACGCGAGCACGAAGATGTCACGCGAGCACGAAGATGTCACGCGAGCACGAAGATGTCACGCGAGCACGAAGATGTCACATGGGCAGGCATGAGGTGGTGCATAACAGAGGAGGAAGAGGAGCTCCCACAAGGCCAGTACTTCTCAAATACTGGGGGGGTGGGGTGGGTGGGGGGGGGGGGTTTGCAGTGTGAAGTCAGGGGAGGCGCGTATAACCCTGGGGGAGCATGCCTTTTTGCAATACTGTACTAGAATTAAGTATGATTGCGCATCCACTACAGGAGTTGGCATTGGCACTCTCACTGTGTTCCCTATGGTGCAGGGAAAAAGCACCGAGCATATGAAGTACAGTAAACAATTTATAGTTGTGCGCGGGGCATTGGGAGGGGGTGAAATGTTTTTTTTTCTTCTTC
>CM045749.1:26914228-26929228 GCA_024760905.1 Plotosus lineatus | reverse complement strand
ATATATATATATATATATATATACTTCTATACTCACCTGAAGAGAGAGGATGGTTTCACCACCCCTCGAAACAGATCTGTAGTGATAAATGGAGTTTCAATAGAAAGTCTTTGTCCTGTCCTTTTATTTTTGTTATTTGCTCTACCAAAAAGTATTGAGCACTCTCCTACGGAATATCTACTCAGAAAATCCTCTCTCTCTCTCTAGATATATATATATATATATATATATATATATAAAGGATTTTCTGAGTAGATCCTTCCGTAGGAGAGTGCTCAATACTTTTTGGTAGAGCAAATAACAAAAATAAAAGGACAGGACAAAGACTTTCTATTGATACTCCATTTATCACTACAGATCTGTTTCGAGGGGTGGTGAAACCATCCTCTCTCTTCAGGTGATTACAGATTCTTCTGTAATCACCTGAAGAGAGGGGATGGTTTCACCACCCCTCGAAACAGATCTGTAGTGATAAATGGAGTTTCAATAGAAAGCCTTTGTCCTGTCCTTTTGTTTATATATATATATATATATATATATATATATATATATATATATATATATATATATATATATATATATATATATAAGAAGTATGTATGTATGTATGTCTATGTATACGTGATCCCTCGTTACTTTGTGCTTCAATGTCTGCGGCTTCAGTGCATTGCAGGTTTTTCAAAAATCTTAATCAAAACAAACAAAAAAAAAAGGAAATTAAGGAAAAACAGGCAAAAAGTTAACTGTAGGAGATGCGCAATTTATACTTTCCTTGCTGGCATTTGTAGCATGCACATGCACAAAATTCTCCTCCTCCTCCACCCTCTGTTACACACCACCCCATGTCTGCCCACGTGACATCTTCGCCCTTGTGACATCTTTGCGCAGTCGATGACCGGAAGGGTTAGTTGTTTATTCTGTTTTATTCTTATTTATTATTAATGATTATTAATGCTAATTTACATTTATTATTCTGGAATATTTATTGTTTTTACCTATTTATCGTTAATATATTAGGTCAAATATTCGTGTTTGTGGCAGGTTATATGAGTTTGGGATGGGGTTGGAACGGATTGATTGTTTTTGATTGTTTTTCTGTTATGGGAATAATTGTTGGTGGGGTGTGAAATGCTTTTTTCTTTCTATAGGGGGCATCACAGAAAATAATTGAAAAGTACTGTACAAGGCGTTCTTCAAGTGCAGAGGAATACACGCGAAAGAATATGAGGCTAATCAGCCCAGAAAAGCCATTTCACCAGCAGAGCCCGTAAATCTAAATTTTGCTGTTTGGATGGGGCAGATTTTTGGTGGGATCGAAGCTCGTATCATGTAAAATTTGTTATTAAAGATACTCTTAAGTCAAGGTTCCACTGTATATGCGTATGTGTATGTGTGTGTGTGTGTGTGTGTGTGTGTGTGTGTGTGTGTGTGTGTGTGCGCGCAGTTTGCGTTAATCTCCTTGTCTTTTAATTCACAACTTTTACAGGCAATTGATTTTGAATTACTAAGATTTGTATGTTGGTGCTACGATGGTCTGGAGAGCTGTTCAGTGTTCACCCCATTCCTGCCCCGTGTCGGCTGAGATAGGCTCCAGCCTTAAGTTTTTGGAATAAAATAATGCTAAAAATTAATTCCAATTTTTGAAAGGAAATTAACTCGATGCTTAACTCACGTTTTCCTTTTCAGTGTATGAAGTTAAACCAGAGCCAAATACATTGGTTGTGCCCACAAACCTCGCCAAAAAAGTTTATTCTCATTCTGATCTGAAAGAGACAGAAAAATTTTCAGCGTGCAACAGATGTCAATTATGAAACCAACGCCAGCACCACAATTAGAAATCTGCCTTACTATTACACCAAGTAGGTACCAGTCAGAAAGTGGCACTTGTGCCGTATCAGCAGTGGGTTTTGGTACCCAACTGTACATATACCGTTTTTCTCCCACATAAACCTACATTGTTTTCAACTGTACCACAAGGCAGCATAACATACTCAGTGGAAATTGCTGTGTGCCTTTGTTTAACAGATGCTCACAATTGGCTAGTGTCAATTTAAAAAGTGTTGATTGGGGGATAAAGAGTATGCCGTCCTTCCCTGCCAGAGAACATGGCAAATTTTGCTTCATTGGTTTCCATCCATGGGTTGCATTGTTGGAATTCAAACATATGACAGTCGAGCGAATATTTTTCTTGGGTCACTCGGTATCAGTTTTCACGGGAGCTTTAAAAGTTGGATATTATACCCATTTCTGCCCATCATTTTTAATTCCAGACATCAGAAGAACACAAAGTATGATTCCAAATCCAAGAAACTCCAGAAATCTTTCAAAAACTTTTCCCCCATCACCCCCTGATACACTAGTTTGAGGACATGCTATCTGTTTGGCTTCCTCCTCCCATTTCTGTTCTTTCCACTCTCTGTGCCTCCTCTGCTCTCGTTAGTTGCTTGAAAACACAGAAGGAAGTCTCATACATGTACTAACGTCATTATTTCACACTCTGTCGTCATCTTAGACAGCTATTCAACTCTGTCAAAAATTTTATGGGTCAAAAAAATGTGGAAAAAAATCAATAGTTCCTCTTTAAATCATTTTTGTGTGTAATTTCTTATTTTTCTCTTGATCAGTTTCTCTGAAGGTTTTAAGGCGAGATTGAGATTGAGGCTTTTGACAGAGTAATTGTGTCACTGTGTGCACCACTCCAAATATCCCTGGAAAACATCCATTTACTTGAGTGGATTTTTCATCAGAGAGAGACAGAAATAATTACATTCCAAGGGTTTAATAAATGCTACAGATGACCATTTTTCTGTTGTTTCCAGGCCTTTTGACTTGGCAGTGACATATTTCCCCAACTCCTCCCCACTCAGTACCTCTAAATACATGTTGCAGCGTGAGTCACTCTCCCACCTACGGCTTTCTTAAGCATCTGCAGGCCCCCCCCCCCAGATCTTAAAAAACAGTAACACATTTTTGTGTGTTTCATGGTTTTACGCCTGTGCTGTTCTTGAATAAAGTACTTTGGTCTACCTTTCATGGATTTTCATCAAGTAAGATTGGTACGGAATTAAAACTGTTTCTTTCTAATTTGGTACCAATAAGTCAGTCCTTTACCGATGTCAGAACATTCATTTTCAAGTCACGTGGCATATTTCAGTTCTCTCCTGAAAAAAGATGAAGTACATTTAATACCTGTAAATAATTATATAAAGACAAATGTGCAGGTTATGATGATGAATAACCAGGGTGGCAAAATGGATTATGGAATGAGTAATTCATAAATACAGGGTGACCCAAAAATACACCTCCCACATTTCATAAATAAAAATTAAAATGGTTAAATATTTTCAAATTAATATTTGCACAGCTGAAACTTAGTGATGCAGGAGAGGCAGTGCTGAGGTCTGTTTGTAGCCCAGGCTCAACTTCAAACCCCTTGATATTGAAGAAGTGGAAGTGTGGTTTCAGTAATATGGAGCTATGGTGCACACAGCTGGAAGATCATTTGAAGTCCCGAGGAAGATGTTTCTGGATCAGGTGATGTTGTGTCAGGCCCATTCTCCTGACCCCACCTCTTGCGATTTTTTTTTTGTTTTCTTGCAACGACATCTTAAACCATGAGTGTATGCTCATCCAGCCCAGACTCTTGACAACCTTAAAGTTGCTATTCATCAGGAGATCACATCGTGTCGAGCCATGGTAGGATTCAGAAATCACCTACGAGAGCGTATAGTCGATGACGGCCATTGTTTGGCGGATTATCTTTAACACATGATGAATAAATACTATGGCATAAAGTTTCATATGTGTAAAAATTCATTAAATTTTCTTTATCCATTCATTCATTTATTTTCTGAACTGCTTAATCCTAATTATGGTCGTGGGGAGGCTGTTGCCCATTTCAGCTGACTCTGGGTGAGGGCAGAGTTTATTCTGGACAGCCCACCAGGCCATTGCAGGGGAGAAACACGCGGACAGCTATGCAGCTACTCTTGACGAAAGTCAGCAGTGTTTTTTTTTATATGAACCTCTCACCGTAGACAGTGAGAGACATGTTCGGCCTTTGATAGCTCAGTTAGCTGCACTGGGGGGACAGCAGTGACAACCTGTTGAGAGTGGGGCTTAAATTTCCAACCTTGGGATCGGTAATCCAGCACCGTTACCACCAGGCCTCGACTGCCTCCTTAATTTTCTTTGTTATGTAAAATAGTTACCGTAGACACATCAGAGGTTTTTATTAGGTCACTCTGAATGGATTTTGTATTTATCTGATGAAGGGAAAGTTTGTTTTTTTTTTCACTGTCCTGTAATGTTAATCTACAGAGTTGTTTTCTTGATCTCCCCTTGATGCCCTTTTTGAAAACTAAGGCATCATTACGTATCTGTGAAAGAACACATCATTTCAACTCATCGCACCACGCAGACCTTTTGTTCCTCTTTCACTTCATTTTGTATTCAGCTATTATTTGTGTTTTGCACGCACCATGTTCATCTTTCTGTTTATTGTTGTGTTCTCTTGTCCCTCCCCGTTCCTTCCTTGTGGGTGCAGTGAGCAACACGAGTCTGTGATGGAGGCAGAACACAGGTAGGAGGTATCTCTGTATGATGCAGCCCTGTCTGACTTTAATCAAAGGCAGGTCGTGTTTCCGCGTCAATCTTCACCCTGCTAATTAAGGGAAATTGCAAAGCTTTTGAAATTGCATCATCAAATAATATAATCGCTTAATTGCTGCGGTGCTGCTTAAGAAATTACCGTGCTTGTTGTAAATTTTTTTTTTTTTTTTTTTACCAGTAATCTTAATCTGGTGATTATAAGTGTCTCATCAATGCTTAACAAATCCACAGCTATTTTTCCAAGGAAACTGTGCTGTCGTTTTGTTTTTATTCCAAAAGGGTACCCATTCAATAGGTGAATAGCCTATGTGTTACCTATTGATCTTTTTATTATGTTTATTTTGACCAAATACAGTACAAAGGTTTTCTGTTGATACCACCCCAGGTTCTTCATGTGTTTTACATCTTGTTTAATTTCTGTCAGTTTACAATAACAGTAACAACAACAGGAACAAAGTTCCATGAGCTGATGAAAGACCATGGATATGCAAGATAAGTTCCGGTAGCAGTACAACACCAATTCATAGAAAATGTAAAGAAACAGAAGACGCATACGATTTCAAAAGAAATAAAAACATGGAGATATTTGCTAATATCATCGCACCTGGTGCAGGAGTCATTGACACTCATGTACAGGAGTAAGCAAATCGTTTCAGAAAGATATCGGCTGGTTCCAATTATATATCCAAGAGATAGTACTGTATTTCTTGTTTATTTAATATTCATGGGACATGAATGCGCCTCTTTAATGTTTGTTTCCATGTGGCACCCCTTCAAAAGAAAGTTAAAACCCAAACCTAATGAAATCTTGCATACATTGTCTTTTTCTATTACTGTAAATTGCACAAGTTTCATGACCCTTGTTTCTTGTAGAGATTAAGAAACAGCAAACACACACACACACACACACACACACAGTAAAAAATTCATGCGATCATCTTGTTTCTTCGCTGACAATACATACCTAATTTGAATATGAATACATGTCACTGTATTTTTTCCTTTCTATATACGAGCCCACATTTATTTTAATGTATGTGAACAGAATTGCATATAATTTGTAGCTGTGCCTAGTTTTATTTTTATTCAGGTGTTTTCTAGCTTGTTAGATTAATATTTAAATATCGTTATTATTGCCATTATTGTGCTTTACATGAACAGGGAGGGTGTCCTAGTCTCGCGGTATCATGCTCTCGCAAAAGTGAAACAGCAGTCATTTCAAACTGGCAAATGCAAATTATGGATTTTGAATGGACTTTAGCAGAGTTACATTTCAAAAAATGTAAGTAAAAACCACCTGTTAATGAGAATGTACATATGTTTATGCAGCCTGATGGTAAGGTGCTGGATTACTGATCCCATGGTTGGGGGTTCAGGCCCCAGTCTCAACAGGTTGTCACTGACGTCCCCCCAGTACAGCTAACTGGGTTATCAAAGGCTGGCCATGTCTCTCACTGTCTGTAGTGGGTAAGTCGGCTTTTTGTACCCAAGCCTAGTGGCTCATCAGGCCGGTGCTTATCCTGGTTTCCGTATCGTGAAGCAACCAGGAGTTCAACTCCTCCTGGATGGGACGCTAGTCCATCGCAGGTTACCTTCCCAGTATATTTTTACTGTTACCCATTTATACTGCTGGGTGAACAGAGGCACACTTGTGGTTAAGACCTGACAACCCTGATTAGTATTAAGGGGTTCAGAAAATGAATGAATGAATTTTGTTTATGTGTAACAGGAGAGTTCGAAAGGCTTGAACTTTCACTTTAAAACAATTTTGCCTTCAAGTTACATGTACAAGTACAAAACCAAGAAATGCAGTAAATAATAACAGGAAGGAGAAATAGAAACAGATTTATAGCGGAGAGGACAGATAGGTGGCTATTTCAACTGCCAAGTTATGAGGAATGTGAAGGACTTTGAAAAGGCTTCACAAACGCAAACACACAGCGTTAAGCAACTCAGTACTAAGTATAAAAATGGAAATGAGCTGCAAATCACACCAGTCCCCCCCCACCCCACCCCCACCCCGCCCACCCCCACCCCATTAGCTCGGTGGGTGCACAGTAGGTGTTTTAATGTGAGTAAAAATTGAAGCCCTGCTGTTCTGTCTTTTTCCATGCCATAACTCTGTGTTAGATTTGGGTGGTAGTGTGAAAGTCTGTCATTTGTTCTCGTTCTGTATCTGCAGTAGATTGAGTTAGCACTGGTGTGTCGTGTTTAGTGTATTGTGGCGCCCTGTAAATCCTTTTTCTCGGTGATTTGCATATTCGTCGGAAGGGCATGTAAGGTAAATCCAAGCTACTGTCCGAAAAGCTACAGATCGACATCTGTTTCATCAAACTCGACGAGGTTAGGGAGACTTCCAGGTGTGTACTTTATAGAGTGGTGCCAAATTTCGGACTCTGTTAATACATTGCACGTACAGTGCAGAAGTCTTACCACACAGAGTGCTTTATGATCTCTGGACTCCCTGCCCACCTGCAAAGCTCAAGGTCACATATAATGGAAATATGTTATTGACATCAGAGAACCTGTGCTCCTGGTTCTTCTCTGTAAAATCTAGAGTGTTTTGAACAATGTGAATGAACCAAAAACAGAATAAAATTTTCACATTGTTAGCAATTTAAATTGACTGACATGCGAATTGACAAGAGACAACAGAGCCACTATGCAGCTCCTCTATACAAAAGTCAGCAATGTTTCTTTTACATGCACCTCTCACCATAGACAGTGAGAGACATGGCCGGCCTTTGATAACACAGTTAGTGCACTGGGGGGACAGTGACAACCTTATGGAGAGTGGGACTCAATCCCCCAACCTTTGGATCACCGATCCAGCGCCCTATACCACAAGGTCACCACTGCCCACAACAAAAAACAGAAACATCTTATCCATAACTAATGGTAATAATAATAATAATAATAAAATTATACTCTAAGTATAAGTGCACTAACTGGGTTATCAAAGGCCGGCCATGTCTCTCACTGTGTATGGTGGGAGGTTCATGTAAAAGAATCAGTGCTGACTTTTGACAAGAGTAGCTGCATAGCTGTCAATGTGTTTCTGCCCTGCGATGACCTGGCGAGTTGTCCAGGGTCTACTTTGCTTTTGCCTGGAGTCGGCTGGGATGGGCGCCAGCCTCTACGTGACCCTAATTAGGATTAAGCAGTTACAGAAATTAAATGTTTTTTAAGCCCCAATTTTTTTGCAGCTAAAAAAAGTATCATTAGTTTTTCTGAATCAAAAAGGTTTAAGGAAACACCCTGAACACATTTCTTTCAACAAAATCATAATGCTAATAATAATAATAATAATAATAATAATAATAATAATCATAATAAATTAATAATACTCTGACAAATTCGTGAACGACACAATACTGCGCACTCAAGGTCATCTCACAGCTGACTGAGGCACATGCGATCAAGCTGTGTTGCATCAGGTGATGCCACAACAAGTATAGAATGCATAGAAAAAAAATATAGAGAAAAGTATAGAAATATACAAATATAAATATACAAATATTATACAAATATAATATAATATACAGAGCATAATACAGTAGATATCAGCATTTTTTGAAAGAGAACCATATGGTCCCTCTGGGCATTAAAGGGTTAATAATCATTGTTGTTTCGGATGATTTAGTTTTAAATCAGATTTTAGTTCACACTAATTTCATTACTTTAAGAATGACGAGCTCTGTGATACACATGGAGCTTTTTTGTTCTAATGTTATTTTTAGTAAGACGAGATTGATCAGTTAAGATCCGCGATTGAGCACATGCTCTTCTTTAAGCCTATATCAAATGATTCAGTCGCTGATCTCTCAGCTATGCTTGGCTACAGGTGGCAAAGTGTGTCTGGGAGATGGATTAAATCTTGGGGAAAAGACAGAGAGATTGATGTATTATTAAGCAGCCTCCCGGCCAGTGTCTATTATTGGAGTTGTTAGTTCAAGCTTGTAGCAGGCAGGGCTCAGCCAGAGAGAATGTCTTCTTTTCTATGGGATCAAACTTTGTGGTTTATTCCACAACAGGAAAACGTACCCGAGTAAATATTTTAGCAGACACTGGCAGGAATAATTGGTTTCATCTAGTTTGTTTTCGAACAACTTGGACCCCAAACAGATATATTGCCCTATCTGTGCAGTGAAGGAAATTTCCGGCACACATCACACGTGTGTAGGACTTCATCATCTCACTCAGACATTTGCTGAACCATTTACACCTATTAGAGTCACAAAGAGGCTGGAGCCTATCTCAGAAGTTTCCGGGCAAAGGTAGAGTACACCCTGAACAGCTAGTCAGTCCATTGTAGGGCCATCACACGCACAACCATTCACACTCGTGCACAGGGGGGAATTTTTCGAACAGCCTGATGTGGAGGTTTTTGCACTGTGGAAGGAAACTGGAGTACCCTGAAGAAACCCATGGAAGCACAGAGAGAGAGAGAGAGAGAGAGAGAGAGAGAGAGAGATCATACCAACTCCACAAAGAAACACATTTGAAGAGCTCGATACCCAAACCCGGCGCCTTCTTACTGTGTAGCTAACCAATACGCCACTGTGCCGCACCAGTGTAGCAGCTGAACGAAGATGATTTTGCCCTGATGAGATCTTTTAAATGATCGATAGGAACATGTGACCGAGCTACAGGAAAAAACCTATGATTTGTACAGCATAAAGATACCTGCATTAAAATAATGAATAATTGAGTTTGTCATTACAGAGGACGGGGGCATTAAATAATTATGCCTAATTTGCAGCATTTAATCAGATCTGTTGGAAATCGTGTGTTGCAAGCATTCATTAATTATAGATGTGAAAAGATTCATTGTAATGATTAATAAGCCATTTTTCTATATTGCTTCAAATTTATGTGTCTGTATGCTGCTGCCGCCTTTTTTTTTTTTTGCAGTCATTGAAGCGATGCTGTGCTTTTATATAATACAAAGCTTTATAAGATCAATATTTCTGCTGAAGTATACAGATGGTCTTTCAGGATAGTGTAATGTCTCGGTGTGAAAGCAAGGCTGGCTTCTTTCTTTAATTATCTGCTTCAGTTGGTTTTATTAAATATTATTTTTTAAAGGTTTTTTGTTTGTTTGTTTGTTTGTTTCTCAATATGAAAAAAGGGTAAAGCTACTTAAAAAAAAAAGATTCTCTTCTAACTCTACCTTGGTTACGTCAGCATTTTTCTGAGCCTTTGTAGGCCATAACATTCATTCATTCATTCATTTTCTGAACTGCTTCATCCTAATTAAGGTCGTGGGGAGGCTGGCGCACACATATCAGCCAACTCCGGTGAAGGCAGAGTACACTTTGGACAGCCCACTAGGCTATCGCAGGGCAGAAATATGCTGATGGCTATGTAGCTACTCTTGATGAAAGTCAGCAATGGTTCTTTTACATGAACCTCTCAGCACAGACAGTGAGAGACATGGCCGGCCTTTGATAACCCAGTTAGCTGCACTGGGTGGACAGTGACAACCCGTTGAGAGTAGGGCTTGGACTCCAAACCTTGGTATCGGTAATCCAGCACCTTTCCACCGGGCATCTACTGGTCTGCAGAGGCCTAAATAGTTTGATTTAAAATGTCCTGGTGTTCATGATGCTCTGCAGTCTGTCAAGGTTCCCAGGGCCTCTGGAAGAGAAGCAGGCCACAGCATCACCGATCCTTCCCCAGACTTCTCAGTAGGCATGACGTGCTTTTCTGTATTTTCATCTTTTGTGTTCCGACTGACACACTTAGAGTGTTTGTTGCCAAAAAACTCTATCTTGGTCTCTTCTGACTAAAGCACACAGTCCCAGTTGAAGTCCCACAACCACTTAGCGAACTCCATACGTTTGCGTTTATGATTGTGAGCGAGTAAAGGGTTCTTCCTTGCAAACTGCTTGTTGGCATGTAGATGGCACCGGGTGATTGTTTTGGAGACTATGTGATGCCAACATGCTCCCATTTGTTGCAATTCTTTAACAGTGAGCTTTGGAGAACTTTTTATTTCTCTTATCATCCTTCTCAGTGTGTAAATAAAAATAACTTTGTGTCCTCGTTCAGGGTTGTTTACTTCTGTTCCGGTTGTTTTAAACTTCTTAATGATTCCTCTGACAGTAGATCTGCAAAGGTGTAGGTGATGGGCGATTTTCTTGTAGTTGTTGCCTGATTGTGACGGTCGACACACATGTACCTCACTTCAACAGTGTTTTCCTTTGCGTTTGCCATGTTGAAGAGTGAATAACACAAACAGCCTCTGTGTCACATCATATTTATACCCCAGGGAAACAGGAAGTGATGAATTACTAATTAGATATTCCTTGATGCTCTGGTCAACTTTGTAAACTACTGCAGAAATAACAGAAATACTTCAATTACATTTATTTCCTAGGAGTTGGGGTGTCAATAATTACGGAACAGGTGATTTTATGAAAAATAATTATTTCGTAGTCGGGGATTTATTTTTTCTTTTAAAATTCATTTGAGTCGACGGTTACCTTTTTCTACAATTTTCAGTGTGAGAGAAGCTCCTGCAGTTAAAAAAGGAAAAAAAAAAAAAAAAAAAAAATATATATATATATATATATACATATATATATATATATATACACACACACACACACAGACATGCACACACTACACAAAACCGAAAAAATATCTCAAATTTCCAAATGTCCTTAATTTTTTTGTTGTGTGTGTCTGTGTATATGTATTTATATATACATATATATATATATATATGATTTTCTGAGTAGATCCTTCCGTAGGAGAGTGCTCAATACTTTTTGGTAGAGCAAATAACAATAAAATAAAAGGACATTCTGTCAGTCACCACCCCTCGAAACAGATCTGTAGTGATAAATGGAGTTTCAATAGAAAGTCTTTGTCCTGTCCTTTTATTTTATTATATATATATATATATATATATATATATATATATATATATATATATATATATATATATTAGGCATTGAACACATCTTAACCAAGGCTGCGAATAATTGGAAATAATTGGAATGGAAAGTGGTGTGTGTTGCCGATTTATTCACTGCAGTTAGCCTTGAGACAGTCAATATTGCAATACCACATTGTACCTTAGGGGGTGAGAATGTCACCATAGCATCCATTCTGATCTCATTCCGAATTGAGAGACGTTTTCATTCATGCACATGATGTCCTTCTGGTTATCAACGTGGAGTGGCGGGAAGATTTAATAAATTTTTCATTTTTTTTTTTTTTTTACTTTTATTCAATGTTCAGATTCTGCATCCTGGGAAAGTTCATAAAAACACACCCAGAACATAAAAAGCTGTTGTCTGATTGATTGCCCAAATACAGTGTTGAACAAATTAATTAGGCCATCTGCTATAATTGAGAAAAATCCAAATTGTTTTTGGCTGTGGGTTCATATATATATATATATATATATATATATATATATATATATATATATATATATATATATATATATATATATATATATATCAGGAATCATTCATATCAATTTTTTAAGTAAGAAACAACAATTTGGATGAGTGGAAAGGATGAACTGGACCAGCCAAAATTTCAGATTTTGAATCCTCTCAAGCAGACATTAGATTTAATTCACGAAAGAATTAATTGTATTCAGTTTTCCTCCAGTGGCTGCACAGTGGTTTAGTGGTCCACCTCACAGAAAGAAAGTTCTGGGTTCAATTCCCTGCTCGGGTATTTCTGTGTGGAGTTTGCATGTTCTCCCTGTGCTTGTGTAGGTTTCCTTTGGGTACTCCGGTTTCCTCCAACAGTCCAAAAGCATGCACAGTAGGCTAATTGGCAGTTCTAAATCATTCCTAGGTGTGAGTGTGAGTTCGATGGTTGTGTGAGTGTTGGCCCTTCAATGGGCTGTTGAGCTGTCCAGGGTGTACCCCACCCTCGCTCAGAGTTGGCTGAGATGGGTGCCAGCCTCCTTGCAACCCTAATTAGGATTAAGTGGTTCAGAAAAAGAATGAATGAAAAGTTTTCCTTCACATGCAGCCTTTGAGAAACTGTTACAACCAATTTGGAAAGCAATGCTACACAAACTGTGAACAATAATGTAAATTAAATTTAAATTTAATGATGGCGGTAAGAACAATCGCTGTTATAAAATACAAGGGAGGTGAAACTGCTTGAGTTTTCTGCTGAATTTTATATTTTACAATTAAGTAATATGTTAAAATTTCTCCCTTAAGCTAACAAAAAAAAAAAGAAACCATTAAAACACAAAATCAAATTTAAAAGTCATAACCTTTTTAAAATATTTATATTTCATTCATGAAAGGTGGCAGATTAAAAGTAAGAAATTTGTTCAGTAAGACATTCTTGCGATCTTTTTATAGCCAACCAAAATCTAAAGAGATAGAAGCAAATAAATAATTTTAAAATACAGTAGAAACATCTGGAAACCAAGCACCAAGTAGGGGATATACTGTCACTTTTTTGTCTGCTGGGTATTTTTGGAGACTGGAAACAAGGAATAATCCTACTGGGAGAAATTGAATCGCAATGCTAAGCAATAGCATTTGGATAGCGTGAGCAGGATAAACAACAGTCAGAGACTGGATTATAGAGTCCAATGTACTGGTTCCTCTCAGATCACAAACGTCTCATTTTATTACTGACTAGATACACTTTGTACAAGTTTAAACTTTCGAAATCCAGAAAAGCTAATGAACGGTCTTATACTGGAAGGGTGCAGGATCTCATTTCTTCATCTGTTCATCTTCTGACGCTTAATCCAGGGTTGGGTCACTGGGGGAAGCAGCCTAAGCAATGAGGTTTCTACATCCCTCTTTCTAGCCACTTCCTCCAGCTCTTCTGGGGGCACACTTGCCCGGATGGGGGTCACCAGGGTGCGCACCTCCCTCCCCCGGAGCCAGGCCAGGGGGAGGGGTTTGAAGACGAGTGCCTGGTGGTCAGGCTTCTGCCAAAGGAGTCTGGCTGGGCCCACACTTGAAAAGGAGACATGGGTCTGCCCTCCCCTGGACCCGCCACCTTTGGGAGGGGCTATAGGGGTCGGGTGCAGTGTGAGTCGGGTGGCAGCTGAAGGCATGGATTCTGAAGGCATGGGTTCTGAAGGCATGGGTTCTGTTGATTCTGAGTCTTGGGACACAGAATTCCATCTCTCTGCCGGGGAAGGAGCTTGAGCTCCTTATGGTGCATGAGGTGGGCAGACACCGACTAGATATAGTCGGACTCACCTCAATGCACAGCTTGGGCTCTGAAACCACCCATGGCGAGAGGGGTTGGACCTTATTCCAAGATATAATCATAAGCCAGTAAAACATGACAACGTCAGCATACCGGCCAACATAAGGTGGGACTCCTCTTCTGTTTGGCCCAATTATTAATCAAAACAATACAGAACACATTTAAAAACATTCACAAAATAACGCTCACTCATTTTCTGACCCACTTACTTTAACCAGGGTCATGGAAAGACTGGAGCCTATGTCAGGTGACACCGCGCGAAGGTGGGGCACATCCTGAACAGACCATCACCAGGAAACACACGCATAACCATTTACACGAACAGCGAGGGGCAATTTGAAACAGCCAGATAGACTAATGTGCATGGGTTTTTTTTTTTGGACTGTCGAAGGAGACCAGAGTACCCGGAGGAAACCCCCCAATCCTCCAATAAATGTGAATCATACACACCACACATAAACGCTCCATCCTGAGAATCCAAACCAGCGAGATATTGTCCCACCTGGAAGAACATTTAGTTCTGTCAATATTTTATTGAGTTATGGAGAGTTGGTTTGATCAGTGGCATTAAAAATAAAAGGTTACACCTCAGCTCAGCTCAGTGTGGTCCAACCACGACAGCTTGCAACACAGCTGAGCTGAGGTGTAACCTTTTATTTTTTAATACCTGTTTATATTATTATTTAATATTATTTATTAATTACATTACATTATATAGGTGCTGCTTAAGAGTGGGGTTAATTTTCAGGGAAGAAGGAGCTGTACTGTAAAATTAGTGTCTTCAGGTTGTATTGGAAAACATTTCCCCTCATGAAGTGCCCTTGCAACAGTGGTACAGTGGTGCAACATACACACGCTGGGAGGCCCACGTGAGCACGCGTGTGACGTCAAAATCGATCGCTCATGGTTTTCTGACATTTGCATAAGTATGAAGCTCCACTATGAATTCAACAGGTGGCCAATTCTTACACACACCACCCTTAATATTAGTTATTCTATCACCACTGAACATGTTTACACTTCGTGGTGATTAATGTGGAAGGATAGGTCGTACAGTTCTGTCACAGTCAATGATCCTGAAATTCTAAACAGCTGTCTCAAAAAATGCAAAGAAAGCTCCATAATATAATGTTTGTGTTTCGCAAGGTATTAAAAGTAATTTATTTAAAA
>CM045749.1:26846728-26909228 GCA_024760905.1 Plotosus lineatus | reverse complement strand
ACCATGCACCATCAATTTAGATCGGGTCCATTAAAGGCTGTGTGTGTTATTTCCTGGTTTGTTGTGTCCATGACAATAACTGCACTAGGTAATTGGATTTCTTTTCTTCTCAAGTCATCGAGTACACCAAGGCATTTATAGCATCAAACAAACCAAGGAATCAGTAGATCTGACTGCTATCAGTGGATAAAGAAATGTGCGACACGACTGATATGCGGTACTCGTGTGATGATTTACTGACTAGAATGCAGCGATGGGATTTTTTTCTGGATGTCTTAATTGAATACGGCTGCAATCAGCATATTCATCAAAAGAGAGATTTTGAGCGTTGCTCATCTCTGAGAATAGGCTGGATTTAGAAATTAATTAGCGCTCCATTATCCTCTGGACTGCAGATTGCAGCAGGGTATGATGGGGAAGAGGAGTGCTGCACAAGTGCATGTGTGTGTGTGTGTGTGTGTGTGTGTGTGTGTGTGTGTGTGTGTGTGTGTGTGTGTGAGTGAGTGTGTGCGCACACACAAGAGAGAGAGGGGTGGGGTGGGGGTTGGCTTGGGGCATGGAGTGATGTGACAGGGATCACAACTTTCTTCAGCCTCTCTTTCTCCTGACAGGATCAACAATCATCTACCAGTGACTCAGTCAGCCAGTTCTTTTTCACAATGATATCAAACAGTATTTAGCATGTCATGCAGCAGTATCTGGGTGTCTCAACGTATTTATTATCCATACAGTGCATAAACTTTTTTTCTTCATGAAATTATTGATAGCATTCGTACTTTTTTTGAACCGCTTAGTTCGAATTAAGGTCACGACGAAGCTGGCACCCATCTCCACCCACTCTGGGCAAGGGCAGAGTACACCCTGGACGGCTCACCAGGCCATCACATGGCAAAAACTCGCTGACAGCTATTATTGTTATTATGGATGCTTATATAGCGCATTATTCATACAAGCGTAGGCTCAATGCGCATGAGAATATTGCGTTGTACTATAGGATAGGGTGAGATGGAGGCAGATGATTCGCTGTGGCGACCCCTGAAGGGAAAAGCCGAAAGGAAAAGAAGAAGAAGATCCTTTTGATGCTGAGCGCCAAGCAGGAAGCAACAACTCCCAAATTTTAACGTGTTTTGGTACGACGCGGCCGGATTCGAACTCCGACCTTCCGGAGGATAAAGCGGACGCCCTACCAACTGAGCTCAATCCCCGGTTTTCTACGGCTATGCAGCTACTCTTGTTGAAAGCCAGCAATGGGTCTTTTGCATGAATCTCTCACCACAGACAGTGAAAGACATGGCCGGCCTTTGATAACCCAGTTACTGCACTGGGGGAAATTATTATCCCTGATGGTTGGGGTCCTCTGAACTGTGTCATGCATTAAAATGAAAATAAATAAATAAATATTTACATTTTTTAGGTTCATGTAGTTTATATGCTAACAGATAGTTTCTGTCTTCCTTTCGGCTTTTTCCCTTTTTACTTGGAAGTCGCCACAGCGAATCATCTGATTCGCACGTTTGATTTGGCAGAGGTTTTTACGTCGGATGCCCTTCCTGTCACAACCCTTTTAACAAGGGACAGAAACACACTGACGACTTTGCAGCCGACTCTTTACGAAAGTCAGCAATGGTTCTTTTACATGCCTCTCACCATAGACAGTGAGAGACATGGCCCGCCTTTGTTAGTAGGCCTTTGTTAGCAGTTAGCTGCACTGGGGGGGGGGGGGGGGGCAGGGGCAACCTTGTGGAGAGTGGGACTCGAACCCCCAACCTTTGGATCAGCGATCCAGCGCCCTATACCACTAGACCACCACTGCCCCTATGCTAACAGATAGTTTATTTTTGGCAAAGATTCATTCATTCTGTTCATTCATCTGATTAATCTTAATTGTGGTCATGGGGAGGCTGGTGCTCATCTCAGCCGACTCTGAGAAAGGGCAGAGTACACCATGCATGGCTGACCAGGCCATCATGGGGCACAAGCACACTGACGGCTATGCAGCTCCTCTTGTCGAAAGTCGGCGTTGGTTCTTTTACATGAACCTCACACCACAGACAGTGAGAGACACGGCCAGCCTTTGATAACAAATTTGAGCAATGGGGGGGGTCTTAGGATTAGTGATCCAGAACCTTTCCCACCAGGCCACCACTGCCCTATGTCATTGTTTTCTGACCACTATTTTTGCATATTCAAAATAACCATATAGGTTGTGTGAGTGTTGGCCCTGCAGTGCCCTGGCGAGCTGTCCAGGGTGTACCCTGCCCTTGCCCCGAGTTGGCTGAAATATGTGCTAGCCTTCCTATGACCCTAATTAGGATTAAACGGTTCAGAAAATGAATGAAAGAAATAAACATGAATTAATTCTTTCATTCATTCGTTCAAAACAGTTAAATATAATAAAGAAATACACTATAAATAAAGACAGAAATAAGAAACCAGAAAACCAAAAGAGATAAAACCCTCAGGGGGAACAAAAGACCAGGGAGGTCATTTTTAAAGAAACGGACAGTTTTGTTTATTTGTGTGAAGAAAGAAAGTGCTTTCCATACACTGCTCATCAAAAGTTTTACAACAGACCCATTTTCTCAGTTTTATTGAAATTTAAGCAGATCAAGTCCAGAGTATGACCTCAAAAGGAACAAAGCTGAGGAGTGTATCAGAACCACCCTGGGGGAAAAGAACAAGACAGTAGGCCTTAAATCATGGATGACCGGCATTTAAAACCCAATGAGCCGGTGTGGTATGAAGTGGATGGTGAGGTGAAAACCAAGCAACCATGAGGTGTGCAACATTTTTGTGGGAACTTTTGCAACAGTGCTGGGAAGGAACCTCCAGAACACTATTCATCTGGAACATCTGTAAAAGCTTGTTTGATGAGTCCAATGTTTCGCCTAAATTATGTTAAACAGAGCAAATCCGGCAGTGGTGGCCTAGGGTGCTGGATCGCTGATCCTAAGGTTGGGGGTTCGAGTCCCACTCTCCACAAGGTTGTGTCGTCAGTCCCCACTCCCCAGTGCAGCAAACTGGGTTATCAAAGGCCGGTCATGTCTCTTACTGTCTGTGGTGGGAGGTCCATGTAAAAGAACCATTGCTGATTTTCGTAAACAGTAGGCTGCAAAGCCGTCAGCGTATTTCCGCCCTGTGATGGCCTGGAGAGCTGTCCAGGGTGTACTGTGCCCTCATCCGGAGTCGGCTGGGATGGCGCCAGCCTCCCCGCGACCCTAATTAGGATTAAGCGGTTACAACCCATGTTGTTAACCCATGATCCCATGCACAGATTACCTCCAAGCCCAAGCACCCCCCCCTTCAAGGTTCATAAAAACAAAACATAACAAAACAAAAAACAGATCAGTAGCTTTTGCACAATCCAAAAAAAAAAAAAATCCTTTACAGGTTAGAAATACTTGAATACATTTCTAGATGTGGATTGTGGTCCAGATCTGATCCAAAATGCTCTGGGTTCTTGCCGTCACATGCCATATTCCTCCACCAAGGTTGGTGAAAATCATTTCAGTAGTTTCATTTTTTTTTATTTTTTTTTTCCTCCAACACACAAACAATTAAACAGATGCTGGAGAATATATAACCTCCCCTGTAAAAAAAAAAAAAAAAAAAAAAAAAAGGGAAGTGATCTAAAACTTGTTGATTGTTCGTGTAGACATGCTAAATGAATACATTTGACCATTGTGTGTGTGTTTGTGCACGTGAGTCCACATATATGTTGATTTACAGCATGTTTCAGTACACCCGCTAAGTCTGGCCCAGTGTCCAGGGATGAGGTTGTGTATCTATCACGTTAGTGGCACGCGGGCAGTGCCAGCCAGGGGACTTGTTCCTGTTTACTGCTGCCCTCCTCACCCACTAGTGGACAGATTCAGGACATTTTGAGTTTATTAGTCAAGCTAAAGTAGGACAAGTGCAGTCTGAGCGTCCTCCTCCCTTCTCTGGTTCTGAACCTGCTGCAGTAACAGCAGGGTACGTGTGAAACTTTTTTTTTTTGGACCTTCTGTGCATGTTTGCGTTCCATTTCATTTGAGTGGCATGTCAGGATATTGGTTTCGGCTTTTCCTTTAGTCATGCCCTTTTGAATTTTTTATGTCTTTGATAAGAGGGGAGGCCTGGTCTTCGGAATTGGATCTCGCAGTTTACCCCCCAGTTTATGAGAGGAAATTCAACAGAATGAAAATTAATTTATTGTTTCTGTAAGTTTGCAGATTCTGAACAGCCTCAGGGCATGTAGTAGGAATACTTTGCTCTGACACAACTGATGAAATGTTCTATAAATGTTTAAGGTGGGGGCAGACCACCCACAAAGGTATATGCATCAGAGGCCATTTCAAGCATGGCAGGACAAATGTTGGCGCTATTACACACCCACAGACACACACCCAAAGGTCAAATATATTCACATCACTTCCTTGTACTTCAGTATGTGATGGCTGAGTAATGTCAACAAGAAAGAAAAAACCCTTTTTTTTTCAATCAATCCCCTCCTTTTCTTGTTCATATCCAAAATCATACTTTGTTCTCTCTTCCTCTTATTCAGTATGTAGTCTAATCCGTCGTATTAGCACCCAGTGTTTTCTTCTGGATTATTTAGGAGATGTACCCGATTAGATATGAAATGGTATTTAGGTGTTAAACTAACCTCACAGCAAGATGGTCCTGGGTTCAGGCATTTTGATGTTTTCCCTGTGCTTGCATGGGTTTCCTCAGGGTAGTCCAGTTTTCTTCCACAGTCAAAGCATGCACATTATGCTAACTGGCTGTTCCAAATTGCCTCTAGAAGTGAGTGTGAGAGTGAATGTGTGTGTGTGTGTGTGTGTTGGCACTGCGATAGTCTGGTGAGCTGTTCAGCATGTCCTCCACCTTTGCTCAGAGTTGTCTGAGCTGTTCAGGGTGTACCCTGTATTTGTCCGGTGTCAGCTGAGATCCCGGTGACCCTAATGGGGTTAAACAGTTGGGAAAATTAGTGATGAGGATGTACAGGGATCCCTCACTACTTCGTACTTCAATTCATGCGGCTTCAGTGCTTCTCGTTTTTTTTTTAAATATTCATCGAATTAAAAAATAAGGAAATTAATGGAAAATGCCACAAAACAAGACCAGTTATACAAAAAAACCCAAACAAAAACAAACAAAAAAAAAACAACCTAAAACCCCCCATCAAAACTACCTACATTTTTATGTGAGGTGCACATCTGTGTGTGTGTGTGCGTGTGTGTGTGTGTGTGTGTGTGTGTGTGTGTGTGTGTGTGTGTGTGTGTGTGTGTGTGTGTGTATGTATTTATATTTTATTTAAATTTTATGCATTATTTCTGAATGTTTACTTGTTATCATAAGCATTTATAGCATTGAATATGTATTTATTGATATTATATACACATATACATGTATACATACAGGGCAGTGGTGGTCTAGTGGTATAGGGCGCTGGATCGCTGATCCAAAGGTTGGGGGTTCGAGTCCCACTCTCCACAAGGTTGTCACTGTCCCCCCAGTGCAGCTAACTGGGTTATCAAAGGCGGGCCATGTCTGTCACTGTCTATGGTGAGAGGCACATAAAAGAATCATTGCTGACTTTTGTAAAGAGTAGCTGCAAAGTCGTCAGTGTGTTTCTGTCCCTTGCTAAAAAGGGTTGTGACAGGAAGGGCATCCGACGTAAAAACCTCTGCCAAATCAAACGTGCGAATCAGATGATTCGCTGTGGCGACTCCCGAGGAAAAGGGAAAAAGCCGAAAGGAAGAGAGACATACATGTACACATACGTCAGTTGGCAGGGGGTGATCCTTTTTCGCGGAATTCGGTGGTCCCGGGGGGATCTCGTCCCAATTAACCGCTTAAAGTGAGTGATCCCTGTACATGATTAATTCATCTGATGATAAAGTATAATATATATAATAAATAATATAAATATATATATATATATATATATATATATATAATAATAAAAGAAAGATACATGTTGTAGGGTGCTTGAATTGTGTAGGGGTTGGTTGGCCTCAGAGTAAAATATGATAAATAAGATAAAATTGACACAGGGTGAAGGCAGGATACACCCTGAACAGTTATTCAGACCATCTCACACACACACACACAAACACACACAAACACACACACAAACACACAAGGGAAGTTCTCAGGAAAATTTGGAAGAGCCAATTAGCCTAATGTACAAATTTTTGGAATGTGGGAGGAAACCAGAGTCCCTGGAGAAATCCCACGTAAGCACAGGGAAAACATGCAAACACCATATGGAAACGTCCAAACCTGTGACTTGAACTCAGGACCCTCTTGCTCTGAGGCGGATTTTCTGACCATTATGCAAACCATGTATTTACCACAAGGTAAAAAAATGAATAAACATAATGGTTAGTTATAGGTGGCATAGTGGTGTAGTGGTTAGCAATTCTGCCTCACAGCAAGAAGGTACCGAGTTCGATTCCCAGCTTGGGTGTTTGCATGTTCTCCCCATCTTTGTGTTGATTTCCTCCGGGTACTCCAGTTTCATCCCACAGTCCAAAAACATGCACGGTAGGTTAATTAGCTGTTTCAAATCACTCCTAGGTGTGAGTGTGAGTATAAACGGTTGTGTGAGTGTTGGCCCTGCAATGGCCTGGCAAGCTGTCCAGGGTGTACCCCGCACTCGCCTAGAATTGGCTGAGATGGGTACCAGCCTTCCCGCGACCCTAATTACTATTAAGCGGTTCAGCAAATGACTGAATGAATGATGATCAGTTGATGTTTTGTGACTGTGAAGGTTTATCATTCATTCATTTATTTGCTGATCTGCTTAATCTTACTGGGGTTGTGGGAGAAGTTGGAGCCTTTTGCTCTATATCAGCCAGGTCTGGGTGAAGGATGAGTACACCCAGAACAGCTTGCCAGTCCATCACAGTTCCAAAGCACACACACACACACACACACACACACACACACACACACACACACACACACACACACACACACACAAAACCATTCACACTGGGATTGGAACAGCCAAGTAACCTAATGTGCATATATTTCAACTCTGGGAGGAAACCAGAGTACCCAGAGGAAACCAACACAAGCACAGGGAGAACATGCAAACTCCATACAGAAACACCCTTGCTGAGTCCAAATTTCGAACCTTCTGTCTGTGAGGCAGCCGTGCTAACCACTACGCCACCATTCTGCCCAGGTTTAAGAATTTAAATACTAATTGCCGTGTTAAAAATTCATAGCAGAAATTTCTTCTGCAAACCTTGACTTTGCGTAAAAAATTCTTTGGAATTCAGGAGCCAGTGCCAGGCTTGGGCGGGTGCTCAAAAATGCATTACCTTCTTTATGGTGTTGACACAGTACATGGATGCAGCTCCAGTTGACATTATGCCTGGTTTGGTCTGGGAGGGCATCTGAAGCCTTACACTGGGTCACAGAGAAAGAGATGTAGCCTCGTATCATTGTGTTGTTTTTACACCTGACATAACTGTCTAAAGCCTCGGCTGTCACACTCGTTTCAGCCGAGTATAGTAATAACAGCTGTGAGGGTGGTGGTGGTGGTGGTGGTGGTGGTGGGTGTGGGGGGTGACTACTCTGCTCACCGTACACTTGCGCCCAAGCGAAAATGGAAGCGAGCCAAGCAGAGCAACTCAAACATCACAGTCTGAGGGCACTCAAGCATTTGGCTCTGTGTTTCATGTTCTACCTCTGCTTGCAAATTATACAGTGTGTCAGATGCTGATGGGATGTGCGGTTCTGAATGTTATCCAGCAGTTTTGGCTCGCTTTGTTTTGTTGCACTTTTTAGTGAAGAAGTGTTGCCTGCAATAGCTTTGCCTAAACCCCCCCCCCCCCCCCCCCCTGCAATTGTTTGTTGAGGATGCTGTGGCACCCAGCTGCGTTTCTTCCTCTACTTTGTAATTTTCTGCATGTAAAATCCCATATGTGGCAATGATGTGTGGTTCATTTTTGTGACATGATCCTTAGAGCACACTTCTCTCACCATAGTCGAGTTGACAGTCCTTAAAACAGGCTTCATCAGCCTGAGAAGATGTCTGCCAGAATGTGTGATAGGAACTCAATTTATACTGCTTTTATCTGCGTCTCTCCTCTTTTTCTTTTTGATATACATATCCCCTATTGTCTATCCAGTGCCTGTCCTGTCAGAGAGAACAAGACAAGCACTGTAAAGCACCTTATCTTCACAAAGATGATGGCTATTCAAGGAAGCAGTAGGAGGAAGGGCTTTGATGTTCACTCTTCTACGCTGCATTTCCAAATCAAAGTGCCATCAGGTCTCGGTGAACAACAAGCCTGGCTGAAATCCATTTTCGTCATTCCAGCCTTGGAGAAATATTCATCCCTTTGTACTTTTCCACATTTTGTACTGATGTAACATGCGACTGAAGTGGACCTAATTGGGATAATACGGTATGTCATGGATCTACACCAAATTGGCGCATATGATTGAAAGAGGGTGCATTCGAGGGGTTTTTTTTTTAGTCTGTTTGGTTGACACAACTCTGCCTTAAGGATGCCATCTACCAAAAAATGAATGTCCAGGTAAGAAAGGAATTAGAAATTTGTCAGAGAAGTAAACCAGATGCCAACAATGAAAGATCTAGAGCAATCCACAGCTCAGACAATGGAAGCACTTCACAGGACACTGATTGCTGGTACACCAGGTTTCTGGAAGCGTGTCCTGAAGGAAAAGCTTCACTATATCATCCAAACAGAAAGTGTTTCCCCATCATAAAGTATTGCCAATGTAATACTTTTTGAAGGCTGTACAGTATAACATGAAAGAACCGCAGAAGGAATCTTTTCCCGAAGTGTGTACATACACGTTTGTTTATTCATTTTCCAAACCAATTAATTCTAGTAGGGTTTGACAAGAGGCTTGAGCGTATCTCAACTGACTCTGAGTGAAGGTGAGGGACACATTGAACAGCACACCAGTCCATCGCAGGACCAACACGAATAGTCATACGAACACTCACAGCCAAGGGCAATATAGAACAACCACTTAGCTTGATATGCACGTCTTTGGGCTGTTGAAGGCAACTGAAGTACCCAGAGCAAGCACAGGAAGGACATGTAAACTCCAAATAGAAACACCACCACTGAGCCCGGGACTCAAACACCTTCTCGGTGTGGGCGGACGGACCAGCTACTACGCTGCAGTGCCACCCTGTAAACATACAGATGCTTCAAATTGTGACACGTGTAACACCCATGACACCCACAGAGCCCCACACACATTGTTGTCATTCCTCTGTTCCTCTCGCACTACATTGCTTTTATGTTCCTTTCCATTTTTCACCTCAAATATCTCTTTGATCTCTCTGCCACTTAGCTTGCTTCCCACACCTCGCACCTCATTACTGTATCATAATGTGTCGGGAGGCGGTTTATTTTCGGAGGCTCCGCTGACTTCAACAGAAGGTTCATGAACATTCTACTGGTGTGTATGAGGGGATAAAACACAACCTACGTCTTTGATAAATGACCTGCTCAGATACCAGGTTGGAGACTTTTAGGTGTTCCAGAAAGATTGAAAATTACATCGGCTGAGACCTCTAGTAGTGACCCTAGAGTTGAAATGAGAGATAATTGTAGATATGACGAATAGCATCGACTGTTTATGCAAGGTCTTGATGGAAAGGTTATTCTGATTTGGGCTTTCGCTGCATGTCCTTTCCAAATAAAATACACATATTTATATTGCTTTCAAGATGTCCTAATTAAAAAAAAAAAAAAAATCACAATTTAGATGTCGAATTCCAAAGGGTACCGAATAACTGACTGGTCCCCACACATGTGGTGTCAAGAAATCTGACTGTTTATCTCAAAACACACAGAGAGAGAGAGAGAGAGAGAGAGAGAGAGAGATCTTGATTTTGGATGAAGACAGCTAAAGGAAAGGATTTACTAGACTTTGGAAGAGGATTTATTACTGGAGCTTTGATTGCAGGAGCTTCAGACACCAAGACAGGTGAACCTGCCAGGCTTTTAGTGCACCTAAATTTCTATTTAGTTATACAGAGACATACCAAAAGTAAATAGAGCTCATAGATGAGGGACAGGGTGAGGTGGAGGCGGATGATTTGCTGTGGCGACCCCTGAAGGGAGCAGCCGAAAGTAAAAGAAGAAGATGGACTCATTACAAACTGTTATCTGTAAAACTCATTTGATCAAACCTACTAATTATTATTATTATTATTATTACTATTATGATTATTATTACTATTATTATTATTATTATTATTATTATTATTATTATTATTATTACAGTGGTACCTTGACCTGTCTTTTGTAATGAATTTTCCATGATACGAGCTTTGCTCCCACCAAAAATCTGCCCCATCCAACCAGCAAAACTTTGATTTATGAGCTCTGCTGGGGAAATGGCTTTTCTGGGCGGATTAGCCTCATATTCTTCCACGTGTATTCCTCCGCACTCTGAGAATGCCTTGTCCAGTGCTTCTCAATTATTTTCTGTAAAGGCCCCAATAGGAAGGAAAAAAAAAAAACATTTCACACCCCCCCCAGCGCTCCGCGTGCAACTATTGCTTGATGCTTTTTTACTACGCCATAGGGAACACAGTGAAAGCGCCACTGCCACCTGCTGTAGAGGATGCGCAATCACACTTAATTCTAGTACAGTATGGCAAAAAAGCATGTTCCCCAGAGTCATATGTGCCCCCCCCCCCCCTTCCCCGGGCATCACACCCACGATTTCAGAAGCACTGACCTTAGCGGAGCTCACCACGAGTCTTTCCTCACTGGCATTTGTAGCGTGCACATGCACAAAATTCTCCTCCTTCTCTGTTACATACCACCTCATGCATGCCCACGTGACCTCCACCTCCACCTCTCTTGAATTTCCTGCACTTGTTCTCTGCTATCACTGCAGATCACAATGTCATCTGCAAACATTATAGTCCATGGGGAAGCTTGTCTAACCTCGTCTGTCAGCCTGTCCATCACCATAGCAAACAAGAAGGGACTCAGAGCTGACCCTTGATGCAATCCTACCTCCACCTTGAACTCTTCTGTCACACTGACAGCACACCTCACCACTGTCTTACATCTCTTATACATGTCCTGCACCACTCTAACATACTTCTCTGCCACTCCAGACTTCCTCATGCAATACCACAGTTCCTCTCTCGGCACCCGATGGTTTCTCCAGATCCAAAGGCACAATGCAGCTCCTTCTGACCTTCTCTGTACTTCTCTATTAACATCCTCAATGCAAACACTTCATCTGTGGTGCTCTTCCTTGGCATGAAACCAAACTGTTGTTTACAAATGCTGACCTCTGCCCTTAGTCTAGCTTCCACTATTCTTTCCCATAACTTCATCGTATGGCTCATCAACTTTATCCCTCTGTAGTTGCCACAACTCTGCACGTCTCCCTTGTTCTTAAAAATGGGCACCATCACACTTCTCCATTCCTCTGGCATCCTCTCACTCTCTAAGACCTTGTTGAATGTTCTTGTCAGGGATCAGTCTACTGCTACCTCTCCTAGACACTTCCATACCTCCACCGGTATGTCATCAGGACCAACTGCCTTTCCATTCTTCATCCTCTTCAATGCCCTCCTCACTTCACCCTTACTAATCTTTGGTACTTCCTGGTCCTCAAAAGTCACCTCTTCTACTCTTTTTTCTCTCTCATTTTCCTCATTCATCAGCTCTTCAAAGTACTCTTTCCATCTTCCCAGCACACTTCTCTCATCAGTCAATACACTTCCCTCTCTGTCCTAAATCACTCTAACTTGCTGCACGTCCTTCCCATCTCTATTTCTCTGCTGTGCCAACCTGTACAAATCATTTTCTCCCTCTTTACTTTCCAACCGAGCATACAAGTCATCATACGCCGTCTGTTTGGCCTTTGACACCGCTACCTTCGCTTTATGCTGTGTCTCCCTGTACTCCTGTTTACTCTCTTCGGTCCTCTCTATGTCCCACTTCTTCTTAGGTAGCCTCTTCTTTTGTACACACTCCTGCACTTCCTCATTCCCCCACCAAGTCTCCTTATCTCCTGTCCTTCCAGATGACACACCAAGTATTCTTCTACCTGTCTCCCTGATCACATTAGCTGTAGTTGTCCAGTCATCTGGAAGCACTTCCTGACCACCCAAAGCCTGTTTCAACTCCTCCTTGAAGACAACCCGACACTCTTCCTTTTTCAGCTTCCACCACTTTGTCTTATGCTCTGCCTTTGCCTTCTTCACCTTCCTCACCATCAGCGTCATCCTGCACACCACCATCCTATGCTATTTGGCAACACTCTCACCCGCTATGATTTTGCAGTCACTGACTTCCTTTAAATTACATCGCCTACACAAGATGTAGTCTACCTGTATGCTCCTACCTCCACTTTTATAAGTCACCCTATGCTCCTGTCTCTTCTGGAAGAAAGTATTCACCATAGTCATTTCCATCCTTTTTTCAAAATCTACCAACATCTGTCCTTCTGCATTCCTGTCCTGGATACCAAACCTGTCCATCACTTCCTCGTCCCCTCTGTTTCCTGCACCAACATGTCCATTGACGTCTGCCCCAATGACCACTCATTCACCTCTGGGGGTATTCTGCATCACTTCATCTAACTCACTCCAGAATCTTTCCTTGTCTTCTAGCTCACATCCTGCCTGTGGGGTATAAGCACTAACAACATTGAACATCACGCCTTCAATTTCTAACTTGAGACTCATCACTCTATCTGACACTCTTTTCACTTCTAGAATATTCCTGACAAACTCCTACTTCAAGATGACGCCTACTCCATTTCTCTTCCCATTCACACCTTGAAAAAACAGCTTTAAACCCTGCTCCTAAGCTTCTAGCCTTGCTACCTTTCCACCTGGTCTCCTGAACACACAGTATGTCCACCTTCCTCCTCTGCATCATGTCAGTCAGCTCTCTACCTTTTCCTGTCATAGTTCCAACATTCAAAGTTCCTACTTTCAGTCCTAGACTCATGCCTTTCCTCTTCTCTCTCTGCCTACGGACACGCCTCCCACCTCTCCTTCTTCGACGTCTTCGACCAACAGTAGGCCAATTTCCACCAGCACCCTGTTGGTTAACAGCACTGATGGCGGTCGTTGTTAACCCAGGCCTCGACCGATCCAGTATGAAATTTTTTGTTGTGACTCGCATTTTTTATTTGGCATTTGTTTTACGCTGGATGCCCTTCCTGATGCAACCCTCTGCATTTATCCGGGCTTGGGACAGGCGTGAGGGAGAGACACTGGCTTGTGCCCCTCCCTCACGGCTGCATTGTATGTATCACGGTGGTATATGAGAGAGAAAAAAGAAACAGAAGAGCATTTGTTCTTCTAACTGTTTTACTGGTAGAGCAAGAAGAGGTGCTGCATTCCAGATGCAGCATTCCTGGTTCAATTCTGTCCTTGAGTCAACATCTGTGTTTGTTTGTTTCATATTCCTGTGTGTTTTAAGCGCCCCCCCCCACCCCATTAAAAAAAAAAAAAAAAAAAAGGTTAGTTGGTAGAATTGTTGTGCTAAATTATCTGTGGGTGGGATTGTTTCTCATGTAGGATGGATGCACAGCTGTATTCCCACTTGCTCTCGCATTGTTTACTGGATGGGTGCCTAGGATCCTGACCAGGATGAAAGTGGTTGTTCAACAGGGATGACTGAACGGATTATAGACGTGATCAGACTAACATCAAACTGTTGTGATTGATGATGCCAGACAGACTGATTTGTGTTTTTTTTTTAAATTGTTGATCTCCCATGATATTCAGGCACTACAGTTGGTAGAACTTGTATTAGCTTCGCAAATGTGACAGCCCAGGAGAGAATAGTTCAAACTGACAAGAAGGCAGCAGTAAGTTAACCAGGATTATAATCATGGTGACCACAAAAAAAAAAAAAAAAAAACAATATCTGACATTTTTACTCATGTTGGGAGCATTTGGCTGATTCGTTTTTGGGTTCCGGAATTTACGGTTAGTGTTGCGTACAGGTGAAGGAGCCATTGCATCAGTTCGTAGAAATAATAATCACATCAAGGGCAGCATGGTGGCGTAGTGGTTAGGATATCCACCTCACAGTAAGAAGGATGTCTCTTCAAGTCCTGAGCTCGGTCAGGGGGTCTCTGTGTGGAGTTTGCATCATGTTGTCCCTATGATTGCGTAGGTTTCCTCGCAAAGTTTTAAGACATTTACATTAGGCTAATTGGCTGTTTCAAATCACCCTGGTGTGAGTGTGATTGGGTCTGACTATTGCCCTGTGATAGATAGGTGAGCGGTTTAGGGTGTGCCCCATCTTCGGCCAAAGATGGCCGAGGTAAGCTTCAGCGTTTGCGTGACTTCAGTAGGGTTAGCAAATAATACGGTTAGTGAATAAGTCCTTCAATTAATCGGGTGTACTCACTTTGTGTGTGGGCTCAGGGTACTTAAAAAATAAAAAGAGCATTTGTTTACGTTAATGTAAAGCAGACAATCATAAGTAGGGGCCGCTATCATGAATTTCAACTCATACAAAACTCACTGCCCCTGTGGCAGGCAGTCTATTTGTCCTTGTGTTCAGTTGCAGCTTTAAAAGCAGCCTTTGGCCTGATTGTAAGGTCTTTGAGTACGCAGTGTAGCCTGTGGGAGTTTTCCCTACTCGCTGCTTCTGTCTGTCAGCTCTTCTATCATCTAAGACGGCACTGCTTCACAGTGTTAGGCGTCTAGCTCTGTTGCAGCCGCAGGCAGACTGTGTCTCTTCTCTCCATTCTGCCCTAGCACATGGCTACTCTGCCTCTGACATTTGGGAGACAGTGATAAAAGATAGGTGGCTACTGTGCTCCAAATGGGAGCTAATGGCTTTATTTCCTACTTGTCTCAGTGAAAACATTGATGAAAGAGCATTTATCATTTAAAGTGCTACCTTATTCAGGGGGCTTGAAAAATGGCACACGGAGCGTTATAAGTGTTGTTGTCGAAACCTGGCAGTGAGAGGGCATTAGATGCTTCTTCAGGGCGCTGGTGACTCAGTAAATAAACTATGAGTTACCGCTTAGAAAGTAAAGGGTTCAAGCCTCAGAATCATTGAGCTCCCAATGCTGGGCCTGTGAAATAAAGTTGGTAATGTGTGAACAGACACACCGTCATGGCTGATCCTGTGCTATGATAGATTCATTCATTTTTTTAACCGCTTAACCCTAATTAGGGTCACCGGGAAGCTTGCGCCCGTCTCAGCCGACTCTGGGCAAGGGCAGGGTACACCCTGGATGGCTTGCCAGGCCATCGCAGGGTAGAAACATGCTGATGGCTATGCAGCTCCTCTTGACGAAAGTCAGCAATGATTCTTTTACATGAACCTCCCACCACAGACAGTGAAAAACATGGCCAGCCTTTGATAACCCAGGTAGCTGCACTGGGGGGCAGGGGGTGGGGCAGCAGTGATAACCCGTTGACAGTTGCGCTTGATGCCCTCACTTTAGGATTTGTAATCCAGCACCTTGCCACCGGGTCACCACTGCCCTGCGCTCTGATATGCAAACAACATAATTTCAATTTCACTGTGCTGTATACTTGCCCAACCAAAAAAAAAAAAAAAGCTGCGTGAAGTAAGGAGAGCCTTCGGCTTTGATTATGGCGGGTTATCAACATGGCATTGCCGCTCTATTTGGGTCGGTCGATGCTCAGAAACATTAATGTGGCAATAAAATGGAGCAGCCGATGAGGTCAATGTACTGAATGAAGAGGTTATCACATTGATGGATGGTTTCTTGCCTGCTGGTGCAGGTATATAATTGGGGCTCGATTAGTGAAAGAGGGGAGGGGCCGGCACAATAGCGTAGTGGTCACAGCAAGAATGAATCCTAGGTTCGATTCCCAGCTCGGGTGATTCTGTGTGGAGTTTGAATGTTCTTCCTGTGCTTGTGTGGGTTTCCTCCAAGTTCATCGGTTTCCTCTGAGAGTCCAAAAACATGCACAGTAGGTAAACTGACTGGTCCAAATCACCCCTAGGGGTGAGTGTGAGTATGAATGGTTGTGTTAGTGTTGGCCCTGCGATGGCCTGGGAAGCTGTCCGGGGTGTCCCTCGCCTTCGCCTGGAGTCAGTTGAGATGTGTGCCAGCCTCCCTGCAACCCTAATTAGGATTAAACAGTTAAAAAAATGGTTCAAAAAGTATGAGGAACAATTTTTACAAATGAACTGGTACCACAGAGTCTTGACCTGATCCCCTGCTGAAAGTTTTCAGGATGTGATGGAGAAGACTTTATGGGTGTGTTTAAGTTTTTCCATTTATCATTTCAAGATGTCAATGAGAAGTGAACCCAACACTGGATGAAATAAATGTTGTGATGTTTAATTTTAATAAACACCATGACTCAGTCCATTTAAAGCCGCCATTAGAAATGTTACCAGCACCAGTGGCTGTCAGCAAGTCAAGAAATTGGTGAAAAATAAACCCGACTCTGTATGGAAATAATTATCCAGATGTTAAGTTCGTCGAAACAATGGCATGGAAATTACTTGCTCACTGTAAATTTACATTTATAGAATTTTGCAGACAACTTTTATCAAGAGCGACTTACAGTTATAATTTTTTTATACAACTAAGCAATTGAGGGTTAAGGGCCTTGCTCAAGGGCCCAGCAGTGGTGATAGTGTGGATTGAACCACTGACCTTCAGATCAGTAATTCATCACCTTATCCACTACACCACCACTGCCTTGTAAATAAAGGTGGGCGGAACGGTTAGCACATCCGCCTCACAGCAGGAAGGTCCTGGGTTTGAGTCCTGAGCTCAGCGCAGATGTTTCTTTATGGAGTTTGCATGTTCTCCCTGTGCATGCAAAGGTTTCTCCAGGCACTCCAGTTTTCTTTCACTTTCACTTTAGGATAAGTGGCTGTTACAAATTGCAGCTGAATGAAAGTGTGTGTGTGTGTGTGTGTGTGTGTGTGTGTGTGTGTGTGTGTGTGTGTGTTGGCTTGTGACGGTCTGGCAAGCTGAACAGGGTGTACCCAACCTTCAGCCAGAGATTGCTGAGATGGGCTCCAGTCTTCTGTGACTCTTCAGCAAGATTATGTATCAGCAAATGGATAGATGGCAATGCTAACAATAGCTAAATGCAATCCAACAAAATACAGTAGTACCTTGATTTACGAAATTAATCCGTAAAGAGGGCGAGCTCGTAAGTCAAAATGTTTGTTAGATAAAACACCAATTCGCATAAAAAATAACAGAAAACCAATTAATCTGTTCCAACCCCCTACCAAACTCATATAGCCTGAGACAAACACGTATATTTTACCTATTACATTAACGATAAACATATAAAAACAATAAATATTTCAGAATAATAATAATACATGTACATTAACATTAATAATAATTAATAATAAATAATAAAGAAGAATAAACAAAAAGTTGATTAACTATCATCAATAATTGACTTCGGCAAAGATGTCACGTGGGCGCAAAGATATCACATGGGCAGGCATGAGGTGGTGCGTAACACAGGAGGAGGAGGAGAATGTTTGCATGTGCATGCTACAAATACCAGTGAGGAAAGGCTCGTGGTGAGCTCTCACAAGGCCAGTGCTTTTCAAATAGTATGACCGTGGGGAACATGTTTTTTTGCCATACTGTACTAGAATTAAGTGTGATTGCGCATCCTCTACAGTAGGTGGCAGTGCTGTCACTGTGTTCCCTATGGTGTAGGGAAAAAGCACAGAGTAAACGATATAAAGTGCAGTAAACACTATTTATAGTTGCGCGTGGGAGGGCGGTTCTTCCCAGAGGGGGCGTCACAGAAAATAATTGAGAAGCACAAGGCGTTCTTGGAGCACGAAGGAACACACGCAGAAGAATACGAGGCTAATCGGCCCAGAAAAGCCATTTCCCCAGCAGAGCTCGTAAATCAAAATTTTGTTGGTTGGATGGGGCAGCTCGTATCATGGAAAATTCGTTATAAAAGACACTCGTAAGTCAAGGTACCGCTGTATTGAATAATGTAATTTTTTTTTCTTGAGTGATCAAAATTTGACCTTCTTCTTTTCTTCTTCTTGCTTCTCTTTGACAAAACCCTGATATCCAGATGATGTCTTAAAGCCATTTTATAACCGAGGTTGATAATCACTCATTTGTCAGGAAACAGTTTATAGTTTTCTCTTCTCTGTCCGGAGAAGCTGCATTGTGTGTCAACTGCTGCATTTTATAAGCTTGTGTATATAGACTTTATAGTGTAGTGAACAACTATGGTAATTCTCCTTGCCCAGTGGCCGTAATCATCCTGAGGGGCTTTTAGCAGAAGCATACAATTATCACCAGGCTAGTTTTTATTACAGGCTAATAAAGACACAAATGGATGAGGCTGTTAAATCACAGTGATTTACTCCGTTCTCCCGTTTTCAGCATCATGACTCTGCATGTGTAGCGAAGTGCGTGTGGGTGTGGATGCAGGTTTCTGGCCTACTTCCAGAGCACCACACTGTTCTGTCACTAGCTCAGATTCTTTTATATCCCTGGTTTTGAAAAGCATGTGGAGGCATGTACATGAGAAAGGGTTGAAAAGGACTCGGCACAAGCTCGGTCCACATCCACACCATTCTGTTGATCTGTTTTTCTTTCTGATATTTTACAAAATGTATGCTATGGCCTGCCGCACGCGCACACACACACACACACACACACACACACACACACACACACACGCACACACACACGCACACACACACACACATTTCGTTTTTGGTCTGCAAAAAAAAAAAAACCCTGTGAAGATCTACTTTTCCTTTGATTTATTTTTTTTTATTATTATTTTCCTTCTTTCCATTCCAGTCTATAATGTTCTGATTTTCACATTATTTAAGCAACATCGTGTTTAATTGACTCTGAGGCTTAACCCAGGGGAACAGTCCAATTTACACTCATTGCTTTTATTTCATTGCGTTTGAGCTGTAAACTCAGCTGGGACTACATGCTGAGGTGTGAGCGCTTTTTTTGCGTTTTAGCCAAAACATAGTCTTCAGCTAATGTTTCCGTTTTTAGGTGCTATGCTCATTAGCATCATAAGTAATGGGCTGTGTCTAAGTGAGCCAGTGCTTTGCAGGCGAGAAAAAAAATGAGCAGGTGGCTTCATGTCCGCTGTGACGTTTGTCTTTTTTTTGTTTGTTTTTTTTTTTGCTAGTTCCTTGGCGTATACACTAGCTGGCCCTTCCACAATTAAAGAGGCGCGAGCAGCTAGCAGCTTGAGCAACTTTGATCCAGATGTTGTTGAATGCAGTGATCCAATTTGCTCTCGGTTAATGTCTCAGGCTGTTGTTGTCCTGCGATTCCGAGGGGCCGCATATTCAAATCGAGCCACCAGCACAAACTGCTTTCAATTAACACCTTTTCCTTATTAATTAAGAAGTTTCGTGTTTCATCAGCGTCTTCACCCTTAAATTAGCATCTACCTGCTAGCTGTGTTGCCGATGTTGTTTGTTCGCTGCAAGAAGTACAATTTTTAAATCTTTCAGCTTTCAATTTTAATTTTCAATCCCTCTATTAACAGGCTGTCCATCACAGTCGAGCCATAGGAAATATCAGCAGCGGCGGCGGCGGCAGCAGTAGCAGCAGTCTTCCAAGGGAGCGTCGATCAACCCGATTGTCCAGTTGGGGAGAAGAGCGCCATAGTGGAGGATTAGCTACTCGAGATTCAGCGCCAGTTCAGAGGAGATCTGAACTAACCTACTCATCATCATCTGAAGCAACTACACCACGGAAACTAGATCATCTGGGTCCCTCTCAGATCCCCCGTGCCGTGGTGAGTGGAAGCTCGTGCAGCCTGTCCTCAGACAGTGAGAGACTCTCCATGCCAAGACCTCAGTCGTCTTTCAGCGGGCGTCTGGGTCAGCCGCCGCGCGGGCCGCTTTCCCTACACATGTACAGCCGAAAGAACGTCTTCCTCCAGCACTCACTCTACACACCCGAGCTGCAGGCTCTCGGTCAGCAGGATGCGTGAAAACGCACACTCGCCTAAACACACACACACACACACACACACACACACACACACACACACACAATTTAAAATGGACTTCTACACTAATCATTAATCCCTCTGCCTCAGCCACTGTTTGACCTCTGTACAGTCTGGACGGATCCCCAATCTAGCGTCCGCTGCTATCTTTAAAATGCCATCAATCCTCTGCTGACCCTGCTTGACCTGCACAGGTAGAGTTCATTACACAGCTGTGCGACAAGGCCAGTAAGGGCAGAGTTTTGGGTCTGATGCCATTTCACTGACCCACTGCTCACGGCTGAAAGACTGACGTGGGAGATCACTCTGCATTTCTTTCTTTCTTTTTTAATAAATTTCAATGTTTTTTTTTAGTCCCATTTTTAAAATCTGTGTAGTAATGGTACTCGTGATAAAGTCTATCTGTGTGTATTTAAGCTTCGCGTGTCCACTTACCTCCACTGATCGGCTCCGAGGATAAAAAAAACCAAAACAAAAAAAATTCCAGGACCAGACTCGGAGGAACTGAAGGACCAACACTCATGTGTCTTACATCAAATCCAGCTTCAAGTCAGTTGTGTTTGAGATGTGTGAGTATGGAACACACACAGCTGTAACTTCTACACCAGCATCGTCTCGCGACCACAAACGTGGCCGACACACGTTTGCCAACTCGTGCCCTCTGAGGGATCGTAAGCTCTTGCTGCTAGCTGGGATTTATGCGAACACTCATTAACTTTGACTAATTGCATGCTACTTTGCTCCTTTTTTTAAAACATAACATGCATAGGAATCCAGACCGAGCTTTTTTTTTTTTTTTTTTCTTCTTTTTTGTATGGTGGCGTAGAAAATAGTTCTTACAGTATTGTAATAGGAAGGAGTGGCAACTTCGAGTCATCACCACTGCCTCGTCTAGAAATAGACACCAGGTGAGTTCATTTTATGCTCGGCTCACGCGACTCCCAGACTGAACACTCTTATGTGCTACCCGGTCGACTCCCAATTCGAGAGTTCTGCTGTTTCTGAAAGATAAAGCACACTAACGTTCATTTCGCTCGCGGTGCGTTACGGCTAGTTTTAAGATTTCAATTGATTATGTAAGATACTCGGTTTAAAAATGGATTATTTGGATTCAGTGATGGCTGATGATGACTTGAATAAATGTTAAAGTAACTCGACACTCTACACACACACACACACACACACACACACACACACACTCCAATGATGGGACAGGTTTTGCACTTCGGACCAATGACCATCGAAGGGCATTCAGAGGGGAAGGAAACCCTGAAGAAACTCACTTCTATCTATCCGGCAGGTCGGCTCCCGAAGGTCTGCTGTTCCACTTACAGCAATCTGCTGGGAGCCTCAGCAATCTCTCATCTCTCTCTCTCTCTCTCTCTCTCTCTCTCTCTCTCTCTCTCCCTCCCTCCTCCTCCTTCCCCCTCTCTCTTCATTTCTCTCTCTCTCTCTCTCTCTCTTTCCCTCTCTCCGTCTCTCTCTCTCTCTCTCTTTCTCTTCATTTTCGTTTCTCTCTCTCCCCCCTTCTCACTTCGTCTCTCTCTCTCTCTCTCTCTCTCTCTCTCTCTCTCTCTCTCTCTCTCTCTCCCCCTCTTCATTTTTGTTTCTCTCTCTCTCTCTCTCTCTCTCTCTCTCTCTGTCTTTCTTCCCTATCTCTGTCTGTCTGTCTTTCTCCCCTCTCTCTCTCTCTCTCTCTCTTTCTTTCTCCCCCTCTCTCTTGTCCTGTCATGTTCTCCCCATCCATCTGTCTCTCTCTCTTGCTCATCCCCCTCTCTCGCTCTCACTTTTTCTCTTCCTTTCTCCCATCTCCATTTTTCTGTCTCTCTCTCTCTCTCAATCTCTCTTTCACTCACTCTCGCTCTTTCTGTTTTTTTCTCTCCTGCTCTAACTTCTTGCTCTTTCTGTTTCGCTCTTTCTCTTTCCCCTCTCCATCTTTCTATTTTCCTTTCTGTCTCTCTCCATCTCTACTGCGATGTCTCGCTGTTTCTCATTTTTTGTCTCTCACTCACTTTCTTTCTTGCTCTTTCTCCTTTGCTCTTCACTTCATCTCTCACTCGCTCCTCTCTCGCTCTCTCTCTCTCTCTCTCTCTCTCTCTCGCTCTCTCTGTCTGTCTCTCTCTCTCTCTCTCTCTCTCTCAGTCCTACTTGTACAGTGAAGGAGTAACATGCTCCCACCATCCCCATGCTGTGATCTCAGTATCAGTTTTCTGTGAAACTGGAACATGCTTGTTTCGTGATTTAGAAACGACCTTGCAGGAATAGAACCTGCGCTTCCCTTGAACGGACGCGTTTAGTGATTCTGTTCTGGCACGGTTCCAACTCAAAACATTTGTTTCAAGAGACGAGCTGCTTTCATCTTCATGACTCAAACATTTTACCTCCAGCAATTAAGTGTCAAAAAAAAAAACCCTTTCGAGGTAAATGCCATGATTGGAAAAGCACAGGTAATTAATTAGTGAGTGCAGGTGAGACGAGCGGAATAAATAGCTCTCCATAAACGTTTGATGGAAAAGTCATTCATGACACTGTAGATATGACACTCCTCCTCGGAACGGACACTTTTAAGTCCATTAGATTAGGTATTTATTTCACGCCTTATTTATTACGTGCATTGTTGTGATTATTCACTCGAAGGTCTTATTTTGTATGTGGAACTTTGGAAACTGGCGTCCTCGTAAGGGATGCTCTCGATTTAATATAATTTATCAGGCGACGAAAAATGAGCTGTAAATGATGTATTTTTCAAGATGTACAGGGTTCATTTATCAACTGCACTTTGAAGAAGTGATTTTAAACCATAATTGAACTGAGAATTGAATATTATTTGTTCCTGTACTTTTTCTCTCAGTGATTTTCACAATAATGTTCTGATTTACACTCAATTTTATACACACACACACACACACACACACACACACACACATATAAAATGTGTGTGTGCATGTATGTATGAGTGTGTGTGTGTGTGTGTGTGTGTGTGTGTGTGTGTGTGTGTGTGTGTGTGTGTGTGTGCGGTGTGTGTGTGTACAAATTTAAGAATAAAAAACTTCTCAGAACAGTTTGGAGTTTTCGTGTTAATAATTGAATCTGCTCAACTTCACATTTCACTGCTATTAAAATATTCTGTTTCATCTCATTCTGAATTGCCTCAGAATATAGCCATGTAAACACCCCACCCCATCCCCACCCCCCGGGCCACATATTTTTGTTTATCCTTATACACTCACAAGGCCTTTTGCTTTTGTTCTTCAGGGCAGACGAATGTAATGGAAGCTTATTGCTTCTAATTAGCATCCTGCAGTCTCCGTGCAAGAATCCTCACATACTTGCATCAAACAGTGCTGCGACCTGCACGCCAGCAATTTCTTAAAGAGGGGAAAAACTAAAGAGAACAAATGTACCCTGATTAAACTTATTCACCGCACTGACAGTCTGAGTCCGAAATTAAAATCGCATCCTAATTACTTATTCGTTTTAGGCGATTGAACTACAAACAATGTTGGAAAGCAAATAAACATCTATAATTTCCCCGGTGCAGCAGTTCACTGGATTATCAAAGGCCGGCCTTGTCTCTCACTGTCTGTGGTGGGAGGTTCCTGTAAGAGAACCATTGCTGACTTTCGTCAAGAGTAGGCTGCATAGCCGCCAGCGTGTTTCCACACTGTGATGGGCTGGCGAGCCGTCCAGGAGGGATTCTGCCCTCGTGCCACCCCGAGTACACTCAACCAAATATACACTGTCGAGGAAACACTTGAGAGGGAAGGAAGTAAAAAACAAACAAACAAAAATACAGAAAGGGTTGTTTGTGCTGACTGGCAGGTTATAGGCCACATAATTATGCTTTCTCCCTTTCAGAATAAGTGGCGCCTTAAAGATCAGAGGTTTTGACCTCGAGGTAAATATTTTATTGACCCCTGGCCGATGCTGATTATTTTATATAATTGTTCTCTGAAGCCATTTTCATTCATTTTCTGAACCACTTAATCCGACTTAGGGTCAGGGTGGCTGGTGCCCATCTCAGCTGTCTCCAGGTGAGGGCAGAGTACACCCTGGATGACTCGCCAGGACATCGCAGGGAAGAAACACGCTGACGGCTATGCAGCTCCTTTTGATGAAAATCAGCAATGGTTCTTTTACATGAACCTCACACCATAGACAGTGAGAGACACGGCCTTTGATAACCCAGTTAGTGTACCGGGGGGGGGGGGGCAACCTGTTGAGAGTTGAGAGTGGGGCTTGAACCCCCAACCTTGGGATCAGTGATTCAGCACCGTACCACCAGGCCACCACTGCCTGTCTACTATTGATCTATAGTACAACAGACTGTGGGTGATACTCTGCTTTGCCAGAAGCGGTTTAAAGTTGTTGTAACCAAACAGAAGAACCTTTGGATCTTTCACTTTCAGGACATTTCACTTGATAATTTGAACGTATTTAAAATTGGTTCCTTTTTGACAGTTTGCTTTTGCTACCCAAGTGCTTGGGAAGGATGGCTGTGAGCATTTTTTTTAAATATATATATATATATATATCTTCTGGAAATCTTTTATTGCATTTCTGGTAATATATTGCATGAGATTTAATGGCTCAGAGCAACATCTTTCCCTCTCTGGATCCATTCTTCCCTCCCTTCAGCACTTTGTGTTCAGCCTCCTTGCCCCAAATTGAACTAGCCTGCTTTCATGGCTCGCGACTCTTCTCTCTTATTCATCCTATTAACGAGTTTGCCTGCTAAAAGGAGGCCAGAGGCAGCTTTGAGGGAGCTGCAGAGAGGAAATCGCTGTGGTGGCGCTCCGCGGGGAAAGGAGACGGTTCAGAGTCTGTGCTCATAATAACGGCTTGAGGGTCTGGATGCTAGGAGGATTTATCACTGAGCTGAGTCTAACTGTATGCAGGAGTGTTTCTACCGCTCAGTAATTAACTGATCAGTGAATAAACAAAACGGTCAGAGTCTGGTGTTCTGTACACGGATTAATCCCTGCGTGCACCCCATGACCCTGGCCGGGATTTCAGCACTTACTGGGATCGAATGGGTGAATAAATATTTAGCACAAAATTGACTTGACATAACACAAACTGATTATTTTATCCTCTGTGGGAATCATACGTAACGTTTTGAGTCATCCATGAAATGTACTTATTTTATGCAACAGATGCAGACAAGCGAAGTTCCTCTGTGTAGAGTAATGAACACAAAGCACTCAGACACAACCGGGACTAGACGCGATATTCCACCCGCTAAGGTTAAGCGACAGACAGTCTGGCAAGGATCCAAAAGTGGACCCCCTTGTAAGGTCTCTATGATGTCGGAGGCCAGTGTATCCATAAACGTTGCTGAAACTGGTGCGAGAGGAAAAAACAAAAGGAACCGGGACGATCAAGCAGCCAATAAAAATTTACAATAAAATTTTGGAATAAATTTGAAGTCAATAAAAGCAAGTATTTACATTTAATAGTCTCTGTTCTGTGGGAGTCGCAAACATGGGGAAGAACCACACAGAAACACCCTCATCGGTATGGGACACGAACCCAGTACCTTGCTACTGTGAGTTGGACATGCTAACCGCTAAACCACTGTACCGCCCAGTAAACTTAGGCTTTTTACACACCGAGCCTTGTGGCTCATCAGGGTGGTGCTTATCCCCAGTTTCCATAGTGTGAAGCGACCAGAAGTTCAACTCCTCCTGGATGGGGACGCTAGTCCATCACAGGTTACCTTCCCAGTATATTTTTTACCAGTACCCGTTTATACTGCTGGGTGAACAGAGGCACACTTGTAGTTAAGACCTTGCCCAGGGGTCTTATCACAGTGGGATTTGAACACACAACCTCCTGAAACCACTACACCACCGGCCCCACAAAGCCCAGTATACTTGATGTTCATTTATTCATTTTTGAAACCGCTTAATCCTAATTCGGGTCACCAGGAGGCTGGTGCCCATCTCAGCCTACTACAGGCTGGGGTGGCGTACACCCTGGACAACTCACCAGTCCATTGCAGGGATAAATGTTATGTGAAAGAGAGAAATAAGTGGAAATCCAATCCTGCAGGCTTCACATCATTTTTGTATTCCATTCAATTTTCAATCTTGTATAATTTATTATTTATGAATAGTGAAAGTTTTTGTGTTTTCTTCTGTATACCAGAACGGTGGGTTTAAAATAATGCAATCAATATGTAATTGAAGTTTAGACTTTCATCTTTAATTTCAAGGGATTTATCTAAAGTATCCCGTTAAATCTTTCGCAATTATATTCTGTTTACATAGTCCCTCCTTTTTCATATAAGTAATTGGACAAAAACTAATTATACACACTCAGATGTAAATGGGTGAAAACCAATTATATTTTAGGATTATTTTTAATACCTGAATACAAACACTTTGTAGTCTGTTACCGCCTGAAATCTGAACCCATGGACATGATGGAAATATTTTGCAGTGTCTCTCCTATAGCTGCTTTGAGTTGCTGCTCATTTGTGGGTTAATTTTCTCCAGTTTTCACAAAGAACGTTCCATTTCTTTGTCTTCGGATCATTTCGTGTTGCTTTAAAATAATATTTTGGGTCATGATCCATCCACTGCACCCTATTGGTCTGGAGCACTCAAGTGAAGCCGAGCATGAAAGTATAGCGTTATACACTTTAGTGTTCTTCTCGTCTCTTCTTTTATTAATTTCATTATCAATAAAGACCACTGACCTGGTTCCACTGGCAGAATGTTTATTTTCATTCATTCATTCATTTTCTAAGCCGCTGAATCGCTGAATATGGTCGCTGGAAGGCTGGCGCCCATCTCAGATGATTTTGTGTGAGGGTGCGGTACACCCTGGACAGCTCACCAGGCCATCGCAAGGAATAATGTTTATTTTGAATATCATTAATTCATTCATTTTCTGTACCGTTCAATCCAGGCTGGCGCCCATCTCAGTCGACTCTGGGCGAGTGGACGGCTCACCAGGCCATAACAGAGACAACACTCCCACAACCATTCATACACTCACATCTATGGGTGATTTGGAACAGCCAATTAACTGACTTTATTGTTGTGTGAGTGTTGGCCCTGTGATGGCCTGGCAAAAACTGTCAGGGTGTACCCCCGCCCTTGCCTCGAGTCGGCTGAGATGGGTGCCAGCCTCCCTGACACCCTAATTAGGATTAAGAGGTTTCAGAAAATGAATGAATGATTGAATGTCTTATTGGGGCCTGGTGGTAAAGGTGCTGGATCACTGATCCCAAGGGTAAGGGTTCAAGCCCCACTTTCAATGGGTTGTCACCCTCCACCCCCCACCCCCATGCAGTTAACTGGGTTATCAAAAGCTGGCCATGTCTCTCACTGTCTATGGTGGGAGGTTTATGTAAAAGAACCATTGCTGACTTTTGTTAAGAGGAGCTGCATAACCGTCAGCGTGCTTCCGCCCTGGGATGGCCTGGTAAGCTGTCCAGGGTGTACTCTGCCCTTGCCCAAAGTCAGCTTGGCTTGGATGGACACCAGCCTCCGTGACCCTAATTTGGATTAAGCAATTACAGAAAATGAATATATATATATAATTATTATTATTTTTTTACCAATTCAGTTTTTTTAAAACCTGCATGGCTTTATAATAATAATCAAAGTGAACTTTTGTAATGAACAGTGTGAAGTAGAATGTTTTTAAACAGGTAGTTTGATGGACGCCTATAGGGGTCCTTTTTATTCAGATGAATCAGGCAGTTCCTCAGGTGTTTGAATTTCACCTGAGAATTAAACGGTGAGTGATAACCTCTTATCATTTTCACAAGTTGTTTATGTTTATCTTTCTTTGTTCCTCCTGAGGTGTTTTTAACAAAATGGAGAAGACAAAAAAAAAAAAATATATATATATATATATATACTGTATATGAGAGCTCTCAGGGTGTCACTATGGCATAGTGGTTAGCATGTTTGCCTGACAAGAAGGGTCCTGTGTTCGATTCCCAGGTTGTGCGTTTCTGTGTAGTTTGCACAGTGACCCTGTGATGTCCTGGCAAGCTGTCTTAGAGTGTACCTCGTCCAGAGCCGGCTGAGATGGGCACCAGCCTCCCAGTGATCCAAATTTGGATTAAGTGGTCTACAAAATGAATGAATGAATAAAAATCTCAGGATGAAGGTAAACACGGTATTCATTCAGTTAGCACAAAGCTAATGTTCAGTCATGTAATTCAAAATGGCTACAATTATGTAAATGTTGTGTTTTGTGAGAAAATCATAATAATATAATGATTTGAAAGTTTACCAAAAATGGAGCTGCACTTATTTTCAGTAGAGAAACATTCTCAGTGGATTAATCCTACTACAGCGGAAGCTCAGTGGTCGAACAAATCTGAGTTCAATCAAAAAACATGAGGAAAATTTGCCTTGGTGTTTGAACACATGATCAGAATTGGACCTGAGCAGAGCCGAGTGTGTTCTACGCATACGCAGTGTTCAGTACTCTGTACAGCCAATGAGAGAGAGTCTCGTACTGTGTATTGTGTTTATTCATTACATCACGGCTACTTTAACCCTTAACCCTGAGTCCTAAGAAGGTAAAGGCAAAGTCCTTTTGGGCTTTTCACACCCCGAGCCTCGTGGCTCATCGGGCCGGTGCTTATCCCCGGTTTCCGTAGCGTGAGGCGACCAGGAGGTGTATGAGCACAGTGGGATTTGAACACACACCCACCCGATCTTGAGCACTACACCACCGACTCTGCTGAGTCCGAAGAAAAGCAGCAGTAATTCTACTGCAAAGGAAAAGGGAAAAGTCATGAGAACGTGAAGAATCAACTGAGATCGAGAGACAGCGAAGGGAACAACCACCACGCCCCCTCAGAGCAATAACCCCTCCCCATCTCGCCCTCCTTATCCATTTACGTACACTGACGAATTTCAACTGCAAAGGTGTGTACTGTAAACAAATACACTACATAATTAGGTTAATTATTCTGTATTATGTTTCACTCTTGTGCAGTGGCGTGGGTATTGTATATGAATATTTTTCATAAATATACCTTGTTTTCAAATTATAGAAAACTGTATTGACAGAAGTCGATGTTCATCTGAACGCATTAATCCACTTTTAATTATTTATTATGGGAAATATAAATTCACTCTTCAAACAAATCGGTAATCGACCACCGAGCTTCCACTGTTCTAGGATCACGGAGAGGCGGAGCATCTTGCCAGACCATGTGTGCATGTGCATCACACATTAACATTCACATTCACACCTACAAGTAATTTTGGAACAGCAAATTATCCCAATGTGTATGTCTTTAGACTGAGAGGAAACCCATGCAAGCACAGGAAGAACATGCAAACTCCTTCCAGAAACCTTCTCGCTGTGAGTTGGAGATATTAACCACTATGTCACTGTGGGTCTCCTTCCCCAGATAAGAAACAGTGATAGTATATCTTACTGTCTTTTTCAGTGGTTTTGGAAATCTACTTTCTCCTCACAAGCAAAAAACATTGACAAATTATTTATTTATTTATTTATTTGACGATGTGAAAGTGCACTCAGTGCCAACGGCTACTAGTTCCTGTATGTAGGAGCAAAAACACAAAAACAGATACAGGTCAAGAACTTTCCAGGCCACAGCAGGGCAGAAACACTCTGACTGCAATACAACGGCCTACTTTTTATGAATGACAGTGTTTTTCATACATCGATCATTCACATGACAGTGTGTGGCCTCCAAATGTGTAAATCCCCCCTCCAAGCTTTGACGGCTGTTCTGAGGTTGCAATGTGAAAGAGGTTATGTGGGACACACTTTCACAGAGTGACATATAATCAGACGAGGAGCAGACTTGTTACTTCATAGACACACCTGAAGCTTTTATTTTATACTGTATTTTTCTATGTCGAAGACTACAGTGGTAGCTTGACTTATGAATTTAATCCGTTCTGAGGGCGAGCTCGTACGCTAAAAAATTCGTTAGATAAAACAATTATTCCCATAAGAAATAACAGAAAATCAGTTATCCATTCCAACCCCCTCCCAAACTCATATAACCTGCCACAAACATGTATATTTGACCTAATATATTAAAGATAAACATGTAAAAACAATAAATACAGTATTTCATAATACATATACATTGACATTAATAATAATTAATAATAAATAATAATAATAAACAAAAGTTAACTAACTCTTCCGATCATCGACTGTGCCAAAGATGTCACGTGGGCAGGCATGAGGTGATGCGTAACAGAGAAGGAGGAGGAGAATTTTGTGCATGTGCAGGCTACGAATGTCAGTGAGGAAAGGCTCATGGTGAGCTCCCACAAGGCCAGTGCATCTCAAATAGAGGGGGGCGTGGTGTTATGCCGAGGGAGTGTGTATGACCCTGGGTGACATGCTTTTTTTGCCATACTGTACTAGAAATAAGTGCAATTGTGCATCCACTCCAGTAGTTGGCAGTGGCGTTCTCATTATGTTCACTATGGTGTCGAGGGGAAAAAGCACCAAGCAAACGATATGAAGTGCAGTAAACATTATTTATAGTCATTCATGGGGCGCTGGGGGGGGCGTGAAATGTTGTTGTTGTTTTTTTCTTCCTATAGGGGGCGGCACGGAGAATAATTGAGTAACACTGCACAGGGCGTTCTCGGCGCGCAGAGGAATACATGCGGAAGAATACGAGGCTAATCGGCTCTGGAAAAGCCAGTTCTCCAGCTGAGCTCGTATATCAATATTTTCCTTGTCGGATGGGACAGATTTTTGGTGGGATCATCGAAAATTCGTTATAAAAAACACTCGTAAGTCAAGGTACCGCTGTATCTGATTTGTTTTGATTAATTATTGAAAGCACATGAATGTAGTTTAGCTGGAAAGAAATTATATACAATATGTACAGCAAAATATGGTATTCATGATGTAATCAGTTAACATTTGTATAATGCATTATTAAATTACACCCGTCAGCCGTAACAAAGCACCTCTGTAATACTGTATAGGTGCCCTATGTGCTCTGACTCATCAAGGCATGGATTTCACGAGCCCTCTGAAGGAGCAGATCCTTTAAGTCCTGTAAATTGGGAGGTGAGGACTCCATAGATCAGACTTGTTTATCCAGCACATCCCACAGCTGCTCGAATGGAATTGAGATCTGGGGAACTGACCTGTCATTTTTCTCAAACCATTTCTGAACCGTTTTTTCAGTGGGTCAGGGTGTGTCCGCTCGCTGGAAGAGGCTGCTGTTATTAGGGAGTATTGTTGCCATGAAGGAGCGCAATCAGTCCGAAACGGTGCTCAGGTAGGTGATACGTGGTAAAGGAACACCCATCCATCCAAACAAACACAGATGAATAATGTATAGCACATCCTAGTGGGGCCCCCCCCCCCCCCCCCCCCCCCCCAAGTGAGATGTGGGTCGCGAGCTGCACACACACACGTGGTCATCCACGTAATGTGAAAAAAAAAAAAAAAATCAAAACTTGTACTATAGAGAGAACAAAACCTTGCGGTTTGTCATGGTGACTGATTCTGAAATCCTAAAAATTCAAAAGGATGCCAATTCCCAAAAATAAGAAAAAAGCTCATTCAAAATGACCTTCATATTCTTCAAGGTTACAAAAAACCCCACTTTTTTCTCTTTTTTTTTTTTTTTTGTATAAAATGAAATTTTTGTGGTTTATTTTTATATTTTAAAGTCTGACAATGATGACACTGCCTGCTTCAAGTGACTGAGACAAACCGAGATTGTCCATCATTTTGATTGACGGGATTGCAATATGGATGTGTGCACGGTTGAGCATATGTTGCCTGAGCAAGGGCCAATTTACCCCTTTTTTTTTTGGCCAAACTGCCCCACTCGGGGATTTGATTACCTGGTCGTAGATGCATTATTTCTGTAGCGACCTGAAGAGTCTTGAGGTTTGTAATGCAAATTTACCAAATACATTTTTCCAGAGGAAGACTCATTAACATTCAGAAAAGAAGCACCACCTGATCGGTCGATACCGACCAAGTTCCCACTCAGACATGTTGCGGACATTTATTAAAATTCCAAGCCTTTCAAAACTGAAGTTTAGAGGAGATTTTTTTGACGGCTACTGACATCAGACATTCGACATCCTGAAGGACTTGGAGTAAAATGTCTACACATGCAACCGTAGCAGAAATAAAACTCTCCCTACGTTTAATCCGTCAAAATGAGGCAATAACGTGTCTTGCTGTTTTCTATGGTGTGTCTTTCTTTTTTGTAGTGCAAATTAATTTTTTTTTTTTCCTTTTGTGTAATATTGTCAATGTAACTTGTTCATCATGCTTGAATAAGGTTGCAGCCCCACCCCTGGAACTGTTTTTCATTCATTTTCTGAACTGCTTAATCCTAATTAGGGTGGAGGGAAAGCTGACGCCAATCTCAGGAGACTCGAGGTGACGGCAGAGTACACCCTGGACATCTCGCCAGGCCATCACAGGACCAACACTCACACAACCATTCATACTCGGTGGCGATTTAGAACAGCCTACTTTGTGTAGGAACAGTACTACTGTGCGTGTTTTTTTGACTGTGGGAGGAAACCTACACAAACACGTGGGGAACATGCAAACTCTGCACAGAAACGCCCAAGCTGGGAATCAAACCCAGGACCACCTTGGTGTGAGATGGACGTGCGAATGGACATGCAAACCACTACACCGCCGTGCCGCTTGGAACTGTTTTTGTTACTCAAAATTAATTTACATATTTTACCACAGTCTGATTCGTATCTTAGCAACACTGCTGTGTGTATGTGTGTGAAGGGTTTGAGGGTGCCCCCCCCCCCCCTTTGGTGTACCACTGCCCCACCAAATATCTGTGCCCATCACTGGCTGCCGGCGTACCTGGGCCTGTTAGTCCACATTCATGGAATTTCCCCTGGAATATATATCCATAGTGCAGCACAGTGGTGTATGGGTTAGCACTCACCGCAGGAAGGTCCCGGGATCAATTTCCATGCTCTGGTTCCCACTGGGCTGCTCTGGTTTCCTCCAGTAGTTAAGTCATGCACTTTAGGCCAAATGACTTCCAAGATGCCACTTGGCTTGAATATAAGTGTGAATGTTTTTTTTTGTGTGTGTGTGTGTGTGTGTGTGTGTGTGTGTGTGTGCGTGCGCGCGCCCTGCAGTGTACCCCACCTTCGCTTGGTGTCATTTGAGATACGCTCCAGCCTCCCTGCAAACCTAGTAGGCTCAAGCAGCTTTGCAAATGAGTGAGTGGTTGAATAAGATACAGTGGTACCTCTCCTTACGATAGTCCCAGAAAATGATCAAGTCTAGTTTACGAAAAACATTTTCCTAAATTTTTTTGTCTCTGTATACGAGACAAGTTCTCCTTACGAAACATGCGAAACATGCCATTCAAACATAAAAACGTGCCATTCAAACAATGCACAAGTTGCTCTCCCATTGGCTGTCTCCCAACATCCTGCCCCGCTGGCCTCCCATTGGCTAGGAGGGATGACGCAGCTCCCTCCCATTTGCTATCTTCCAACATCTGCCCTGCTGGCCTTCCATTAGCTAGGAGGGATGACGCAGCTTCCTTGAGCAGCAGCTTGTTTCATGAGTTTTTCGAGTGTGCTCATTACAACTTTATTTTTTGTCTCAGGATTTTAACCTTGCGTAAACATTTGTAAGATTATAACTCTGCTAAGAAGACATGGTCAACACGAAGTAAGTACCTTAAAAGGTATGCTTTTATCATTTTAAATGATAGTATTGGGGGCCTTGGAACGAATTATGCATTTTACATGTAAAATGCGGTTGTACTTATGAAAAATCCAGATTACGAAAAAGGCTCTGGAACGGATTAATTTCGTAAGGTGAGGTACCACTGTATATCCGTGATCCTTGATGTCCAAGAAATCAAAAGATGATGTCATAGTGCTCATCAAACTCTTGGCAAGATCGTAATGGCCTTATATTTACGAAACACTGTAATGACATCCTGATGTTTCAGTGACTTCCAGTCAGATTCCTTACATAATGTGTTATAATGCGCTGATCTATGAGTAGGCAATGCTCAGCTCTTCTTTTTCATCAATTAGAAGAAGGCCTGGCCTCGTACTTCAATGAAAAAAAAAAAGTTGTGAAGGTTGTGAACCACAGAAACTGAAGAGGGTGCAATACAGCTTTGAGTTTTCCGGCAACTTCTACGTTAGTTATTATTATTATAATCATCTGTAGTCGTTATTAAATTCAGGACAGCTTGTCTCATCATTTTTTTTTTTTTTTTTTTTTTTTCCCCTTTCATTTCTTGGTCTATGCATTGCTGAAGATAAAGCTAGAAAAGCCTATTGTGTGTTGATCAAACAACATCAACTGTCTCTCTGTTTCTTCAGAAGTGGTATTCCAGAGAGGTTAAGGCTTCCGGTGGCTTCAGAATTGTAATATCCTTATATCTCTGCTTCACATTTAACATCCCTCTGCACCAGCAAAACAAAAGCAGGAAGTGTGTATCGGCAAATATGTTTGATTTCGTATTCTCCTCACGGTGGTGGGAAAGAAAGGACGAGGGGAAACCGAGGGACTTTATTATTTTCTTCCATGAACTCAAATGTGTGATGAAGTCATGATATACATTATTAGCAGGATCTGATAGCACTTTACTTCACAATGGAATAGATACAGAATACAAAAGACCACCAGACGAGCAGCAGCACATTCATCTCTGATCGGTCACGTAAAACAGCTTTACATGTGGTGATTTGTAATACGACACGGACACTAAAGCCTTAGTCGCCAGCTACAGTGGTACCTTGACTTACGGGTGTCTTTTGTTACGAATTTTCCATGATCCGAGCTTCAGTCCCATCAAAGTCTGCCCCATTCAACCAGCAAAATTTTGATTTACGAGCTCCGCTGGGGAATGGCTTTTCCGGGCTGATTGCTCCGAGAACACCTTGTGCAGTGCTTTTCAATTATTTTCTGTGACACCCTCTATAGGAAGAAAAAAAAGCATTTCGCGCCCGCCCCGCGCGTGACTCTAACCAGTGTTTACTGCACTTTATATCGTTTGCTCGGTCCTTTTTCCCTACACCATAGCGTGACAATGAGAGCGCCACTGCCACCTACTGTAGAGGATGCTCAATTACATGTAATTCTAGTCCACTATGGGAAAAAAAAAGAGCATGTTCCCCAGGGTCATACGCACCCCACTATTTGAGAAGCACTGGCCTTGTGAGGGCTCACCACGAGCCTTTGCTCACTGGCATTCGTAGCGTGCACATGCAAAAATTCTCCTCTGTTACACACCACCTCCTGCCTGCCCACATGACATCTTTGCTGCAGTCGATGATTGGAAGGGTTAGTTGACTGATTGTTTATTCTTGTTTTATTCTTATTAATTATTATTAATTAATACGGTGGTGTAGTGGTTGGTACATTTGCCTCATGGCAGGAAGGTCCTGGGTTCGATTCCCAGCCTGGGCGTTTCTGTGTGGAGCTTGCATGGGTTTCCTCCAGGTACTCCAATTTCCTCCCACAGTCCAATAACATGAACAGTAGGTTAATTGGCTGTGCCAAATCAACCCTTAAGTGTGAGTGTGTATGGTTGTGTGAGTGTTGGAACTGCGATGGCCTGGTGAGCTGTCCAGGGTGTATTATGCCCTTGCCCGGAGTCGGCTGAGATGGGCAAAAGCCTCTCCATGACCCAAATTGGGATTAAGTGGTTCAGAAAATGAATGAATAAATATGCGTGTACTCAGAATCCTATATTCTTTTTATGGGGATATAAGTCGCCGATCCAAATTAGAACTACTGGCATATGCTTTCACTTTCCAAATAAAATGGTACAGTATTCACCAATCAAATAGCACAGTTACAAACAAATCCAAAGTTTAAGAGCATGTCAGGAATACGACAGTTTTTTTTTTTTACTTATAAATTTTCATAAAGGTGCTCTCACCCGATACCGTTCATCATTCCAGTTTTCCCTGATCAAATTCTGATGTTAGAATGGAGGAAATCGCAGCAGTTCCACACTGGAAAAAATTGGTAGACAGAAACCATCGTAGAATTTTGGGGGTAAACTTTGGTGAAGAGTGAACTATTTTGGAAGTGTTGAAAGATTTTTTTAAAAATTGTGTATGGGGTACATTGAGGAAACAGGAAAAATCTTAGTAACGTTTGCAGTAATTGGTGTAACGTTTCTTAAAATTTCGAAGAGATGGGAAGAAACAATATTGGAAAATATTATCACATTTCTGGTAAATATGCACATTAATTTTATATATATATATATATATATATATATATATATATATATATTATATTATATAAAAATTGGTGACACATCAGAATTGGCTCAAATTGAAGGTATATCAGTATATATCAAAACATAGACAGAAACATTTGAATAACGTTGGATGAGTCTTAGGTGGGCACTGGTGGCCTGGTGGTAAAGGTGCTGGATCATTGATCCCAAGGTTGGAAGTTCAAGTCCCACTCTCAACGAGTTATCAGTCTCGTGGTTTCCTCCCCCCCCCCCCACTGCAGTTAACTGGGTTATCAAAGGCCAGCCATGTCTCTCACCGTCTATGGTGAGAGGTTCATGTAAAAGAACCATTGCTGACTTTCGACAAGAGTCGGCTGCATAACCGTCGGTGTGTTTCTGCCCTGCGATGGCCTGGCGAGCTGTCCAGGGTGTACGCTGCTCTTGCCCTGAGTCGGCTGGGATGGGCGCCAGCCTCCCCGCAACCCTAATTAGGATTCAGTGGTTACAGAAAATGAACGATGAATGAAATTAATCATGGATTCCATCAAAGAACGTCAGTGCATATTGTAAAAAAATCGGCTGAAATAGCGGAATCATGATCGTTTTTGTGTGGGCACATATTAAAAGCAAATGACGTAATCAAGAAAATTTAGATATTGATGAATGAGACCCACTGTCTTCTCTTGGCTTTATTTCCATCGACTCTTACTGTCTCTCACTCTCCCACATCCTCACACACTGGCTTCCTGTTTCTCAGTTTAAATGATCCAAGCCCATTTTTAATCAAATATTCCTGTTTAACAGAACAGTAAAGTCCCACTATAACTATCCATAGAAATAGGATTAATTCATTAATAATTTTTTTAGAGCTTGACACTGGGGTCTTATGGTCACATTAAGTATTGTTGTCGCATCAAAAAGTGTTTGCTGCATCAAGGCAGGAATATTGAGATATAAACATCCTGTAACGCTGTGCTGCCTTGTTCGAGAAATTTCCAGGCCCTTGGTTAAGTTGATGGACCTGTAATAGATGTTGGCTGATAAAGGCTTCGCAGGCAGTGTGCAGTGCCAACATTTCTCTGCTTATACCTATTTGGCCCAATGCTTGAACATGTGCTCGGTTCTCAGTGATGGTGCTCTTTCTGCAAGCCAAATTCTTGTATGTTGACGAGGAGTCATCTCGACGTAAAAGCCGTTATATCTGACTTTTGAAATTTTAATTCTCTCACTCACCTGTTTGCCCAGCTGCTTAATCCTCCTACTAGGATTTTTGGGGACACTACAGCCTATTGTTGTTGACATTGGGAAATGGCAGGGTGCTCCCTGACCCCTGAACCAGTTCACCAGACCATCGCAGGGCCACATACACACAAACGCTCACACTCTCAGCCAGGGCTAATTCGGAACATCCACTTATCCTTATATACATGGCTTTGGACTATGGGAGCAAACCCACATAAGCAGGGGGCGCATGCAAACTCCACACAGAAAAATCCTTTGCTGGGCCCAGGACTTGAACCCAGGACCTTCTTTGATGAAAGGTGAATGTGCGAACCACAACATGCCACCTTTAGGTTTAATAAATGGGCAGTGGTGATAAGGTGCTGGATCGCCGATCTTAAGTTTGGGGGTTCAAGCAACACTGTCAGCAGTTGCCACTGCCCCCCGTAGGCTGTCAAACTGGGCTATCTCTCACTGTCTATGGTGGAAGGTTCATGTAAAAATAAAAAAAAAAACATCGCTGAATTTCACCAAGAGGAGTGCATAGCCGTCAGTGTGTTTCAGCCCTGCGATGGCCTGGCGAGTCATCCAAGGTGTACTCTGTTCTTGCCCAGAGTCGGCTGACATGGGCGACAGCCTGCATGTGACCATAATTAGGATCAAGTGGTTCAGAAAATGAATGAATGAATGAAGTCAGTCAAATTACACGTCACGGAAATGATCAGAGTACACCTTGGACAGCTCGCCAGGCCACCGCAGGGCAGCTCCTATTGTCGAAATGGTTCTTCCTGAACCTCCCACCATAGACGGTGAGAGACATGGCCGACCTTTGACAACCCAGTTAGCTGCACTGGGCGACGGGGGGGGGGCAGCAGTTACAACCTGCTGATGTTCGGGCTTGAACCCCCCCAACTTTAGGATCGATAATCCGGCACCTTTCCACCAGGTCCCCCACTGTCCTTGAGCAGAAAGTATCACAGAATATTTTGAATGATGAACGTGAAAAAGCATGCGAGTCAAACGATCAGAAAAATGAGAAACGTGGAACATGTATATCATGGAATAATACTGGTGATTTGGTTCAAATATAAAATCGGTCAGTTTATTGGCGAATCCTGTGACAGGCAACGCATGTTAGTGTAAGGAATAATGGGAAGTATACTCCTGACAGCCATGGCTATAGCATACCCAGCGCTCTCCAGGAAGTACAGTCCGGAAACAGTGTGTGTATTTTCAGCAATGACATGATGGTTCCTTGTCCCTTTTTCTGGAGTGCTTGTCTGGTTGTGTGTGTGTGTGTGTGTGTGTGTGTGTGTGTGGAGTTTATTTTCACAGCCACATTTGAAAAAAATCACTAATGAAAATCACTCAGTATTGATATGTTTTCTGCGTTATTGCGGCAGCTCAGACATATCATTATTTCGCACCTTGGAAAACACCAGGCCTGACACACTAGATTGGAGAGTGTAAACGGATGCAGTTTCTGCAATTTTCTGGCTTCTCTAAAAAGTATGCGAGATGCTAGAAGAGATCAAGTGAAATTGCACCAGACAAACAAAATTGACTGATGAGCCACTTTCAGCAAAGGGAACCCTGCACTCCACGAAAACGCTTCTTTTGTGCAAAGCTACACGTGCCAGATATTTAAAGAAGGCAAAGTCGGCAACGGTACTTATTTCATCTGTTATTCAGTAAAGTCTGTTGGGATTTTTACACCTGAGCCTAGTGGCTCATTAGGGCGGTGCTTATCCCCGGTTTCCGTAGCGTGAAGCAACCAGGAGTTCAACTCCTCCCTGATGGGACGCTAGTCCATCTCAGGTTAACTTCAAAGTATATTTTTACTGGTACCCATTTATACTGCTGGGTGAACAGAGGCACACTTGTGGTTGAGATCTTGCCAAGGGATCTTAGCACAGTGGCGGTTGAACTGGGATTCGAACACACAACCTCCTGATCATGAGCACAGCACTCTAACCACCACTACACCACCGGCCCCATCATCTGTTGTTTGTATGCAGCTTATTACCATCTTTTGGCTGTAATTTGAGGTATTTAACAAAAAGTATCTCAATAATCTTTGAGGAATAACAGCCAGTTTTCGGTGTCTCCTGCCAGCAAAGCTGGAGCCACACATAGGAGTCGCAGTCGTTCAATATTGTCGTCATACATCACCATCACATTTATTTGAAATCCTGAACTAGACAAACTATTTGAACCAAAACTTTCATAGATTCTTATTTACTTCATACTGCCATACACCCATTTCTTCCCATTAAATTGAAAATTTTGGGCGGAGTCCCAGAGCAAAACATGGAATTTTGGGGCATCCATCATTACTCTGCAAATCCTCCCACATCTGTGGACAGATTTTTTTTTTTTTTTTTTTTTTTAACTTTCACAGAATCTCTGTATCATAATGTCATTGTTTCCTTCCTATATTATTTTTTATCCTCTTTGGAATAATTAGTGCAAGTGACACATGAGACTCGCATCTAATTTTAATACAAAGTTCCTCCAATATTCAGAGGCATGAATTTTTTTCTTGATAAATGAGCATAAATTATGAAGATCTTCAATATGTGGCATTGGTGGCCTGGTGGTAAGGTGCTTTGATTACTGATCAAAAGGTCTTGGGTTCAAGTTCCACTGTTAATGGGTTGTCCCTGGTGTCCTCCCAGTGCAGCTAATTGGGTTATCAAAGGCCGGCCACGTCTCTCACTGTCTGTGGTGGGAGTTTCATGTAGAAGAACCATTTCTGACTTTCGTCAAGAGGAGCGGCATTGCCGGCAGCGTGTTTCTGCCCTGGGACGGCCTGGCGAGCTCTCGAGGGTGTACCTTGCTCTCGGCCAGAGTTGGCTGAGATGGGCACCAGCCTCACCGCGACTTTAATTAAGATTAGGAGGCTCATAAAAACGAATGATTTTCAATGCCCCTCTATACTCCATGATCTCCTGAAGCTTCAAACTCATGAACATCACCAAGTGTTGGCTTTCCTTCTTTAAGATGTTTTGCCAGGTCTTTTAAGTGTTTTAAGTTTTTGCTTATTTGTGGGTCATTTTTGTCTTTAGTAAGTTAATCACATCCCATCCCAGCCGACTCCGGGTGAGTGCAGAATACACCCTGGACAGCTCACCAGGCCATTGCAGGGCAGAAACACGCTGACGGCTTTGCAGCTCCTCTTGGTGAAAGTCAGCAATGAGTCTTTTACATGAACCTCACACCATAGACAGTGAGAGACACGGCCGGCCTTTGATAACCCGGTTAGTGCACTGAGGGGACAGTAACAACCTGTGGTGGGTGGCGCTTGAACCCCCAACCATGGGATCAGTGATCCAACACCTATACCACTATAACACAACACCTACCACTGCTATGAATCACATACTCAATTAAGTTCATTGATTGTCATTTACATGGGTGCAAGTTTTCCGGCATGTGCCGGAAGCTCCGGTTTTTCAGGACTCAATTTAATCATTTTTCCAACTGGTGTAATTCCGTTGATTTATTTTGGGGGTGCGTCATAGGGCTTGAATAATAATGAAAAACACACAAAAAAACAACAACCTTGAATTCGCAATTCAAGCAATCGTGTTGATAGCATGTGCGCAAAGGACAAATAAAAGAGGCGTACATCTCATCTGCAACCAATTAGCAGCAGGGAGAAACAAGCTCTCAGCCACTGGCTAAATTTGAACACGTGCCAGTAATGTTGTGGTGCTGCATATGTATAGTTTTCCGGCGCTGCCCCTAATGAGATTTCCTTTCGGCATTTTCCCTTTATCAGTTCCCTTTATTCAATATGAAAAAAATTATGAAATCATTTTTTCCATATAATTTTTTGAAAACCGACATATAATCAAGAATGACTTAACTCGAAACGACTTAAGTCGAGGTATACTGTACCAGTATATACATTTTAAAAAAAAAAAGTTCAGAAAGAGGTCAGTTGGTAGTTGTTGGATTGTTCGACAAAATGTCTTGTAATTTATCTAAACTCATTAATCAATATGAGTTTGCAGATTCTATATTACTTTAAATTTTGTTAAAAGATTGCATGAGAAACAACCATTTTAACTTGTGATTTAAATTTTTTTCCAAGCCCAAAGGGGGGGCGCACCCCCTTTTAAACCCTGCCCCGGTTACACCATGAACTTTCAGGTTTTTCAAAATTTCCAACTTGCACCCGTGCATTTAAAAATATTTCATTTTCTGTCGCCGTATGAAGCTTTTTGGTTGCTTTTGTGGTTGTTTGTGGGGTTTTTTTTTTTTGGGTTATGATCCATTTGTACTATGATGTGTCCTCCTATCAATTTTGACTTTATCTGAGCACAAAGTATAGCTCCATACACTTCAGGATTTATCCTGATTCTTCCATCAGTTGTCACATCATCAATAACGCAATATGTTGTACAGTTCCACTGGCACACGTCCCATGTCCATCATGTTTGACAGACAATGCTTTGTATGCTTTGTATCATAAGCCCTTCGATTCCTTCTTCACACTCTTCTCATCTTCTCATCCTTGTATAAATTGATCTTGGTTTAATCTGCCAGAACTGACAGAACTGTACAGGTTTTCCCTCTAACGCTAATCTGGCCTTTCTTTTCTTGCGTGTTACCGGTGATTTGCATCTTGGGGTAAACTCTCTGTACTTACATTGAATGTGTGCCATAAATGTCCAGTTACGTTTAAACCTTCGAAACGTTATGTGCAACTCTATATACAAGTGTATAGTTTCATTGGATAAAATTAGACGTAATTCCTGATACGTGAATGAAATACTACACAGGTGGGGCCAGTGGTTAGGATGCTGGGCTCATCATTGGGACGTTGTGTGTTCAAATCCCAGTTTAACCCCCACTGTGTTAAGATCCCTGGGCAAGGTCTTAACCACAAGTGTGCCTCTGCCCACCCGGCAGTATAAATGGGTAGCAGTAAAAATATACTGGGAAGGTAACCTGCGATGGACTAGTGTCCCAACCAGGAGGAGTTGAACTACTAGTAGCTTCACACGATGGAAAGCGGAGATAAGCACAGCCCTGATGAGCCACTAGGCTCGGGTGTAAAATGCCCAACAGACTTTAATGAAATACTATGTTTGACACCTTAAAGTAAAGCTGAAATGATACACCTGAATCGGGTCACATCAACGTTCTGCCCTTCATTTTAAATTTATTGTCATTTACAAAATTGTGACACTGTTCAAAACTTATGGACTTAACCCTACATTTCAACCATCAGTTGTTCGTATTCCTCCTGATATTGGATTCGTGAACATTAGCCAACTGCTTTGAATAGCTGATAGTTTTCAGATAATTACTCATAAGGAAATATATTTGCTCGTTATTAAAGCATTTGCAGCAAGCTCTGCACAATTTAATATGTAAACCAGCTTGCCATGACTCCGTTAGTATCTTATCTCTGAACCTGAGGATCGCTACAAGTTACACATCATCATCGTCGTCGTCATCGTCATTCGCTTCTTCCGGAGTCGGGTCACGGGGGCAGCAACCTGAACAAATAGGTCCAGATGTCCCTCTTCCCGGCCACTTCCTCCAGCTCTTCCCGGGAGGACACCAACAAGCCAAAAGACATAGGCCGACCCCGGGGTCTGTTCCCGGTTTGACATATCTGAAACACCACTCCAGGGAGGCATTCGGGAGGCATTCTGACCAGATGCTTGAGCCACCTCAACTGGCTCCTCTCAATACAGAAGAGCAGCGGTTCTACTCCGAGCTCTCCCTGGATGGTTGAGCTGCCCTGTGATGGCTTGGCAAGCTGTCCAGTGTGTACTCTGCCCTCACCTAGAGTCGGCTGAGATGGGCACCAGCCTTCCCGCGACTCCTAATTAGGATTATTCGGTTCAGAACATGAATGAATGTGTTTACTTCATTCATTCATTCATTCATTCATTTGTCAATCTACTTTAATCCTACATGGATTACATGGAGACTATGAGCCTATCTCAGTAGACTCTGCAAGGACCTGAACAGCTAACTGGTCCTGGCAAGCTATCCAGGGTATACTCTGCCCTTGCCCAGAATCGGCTGAGATGGGCGCTTGCCTCCTTGAGACCCTAATTAGGATGAAGCAGTTCAGAAAATGACTGTGTGTGTGTGTGTGTGTGTGTGTGTGTGTGTGTGTGTGTATGTGTGTTGCTCTGCAGTGGTCTATCGCACTGTTCAAAGTGTATCCCGCCGAGATGTTGGCATTACCAGTGTTGGCCGAGATAGGCATTACCTTAAACCCAAGTAGTAAGATCAGTTCGGTTTGGTAAATAATTGAGTGAGAAGGAGAGGAGGGAAAAAAAAACATTTATTCATAACTCTTCAGTACTTCATGCTGTTCAGGGTGAAGGTGGATGAGCTACAGTGGACACAAGGAGGAAGAATTAACTCACGAGGCTCTATCGCACAGACATTTGCATTTGTTTGTTTTTTATTTTTAACGGTTTAAAAATTTCTGTGTTATACCAGAAATGGCTTTTTGTTAATACCTGAGTTACACTGCAGCAAAAAACCCTCATGCGTCTGAGTGATAATGACAACCGTTGGACTCTGCATTAAAGCCCATGTCACTCTGACAGCATCGCACTGCAGAAACAGTGTCATGCCAGCTTGCTCCCTACCTACTTCAATTAAGATCCTGCTGCTATTCATTTCCTGCAAGTAGCTCCCTTAACCTTGTTTTCCTTCATTAGCTGAGCAAACAAAATCACTCTTTCTATGTCTCTCTCTCTCTCTCTCTCTCTCTCTCTCTCTCTCCCCCCGTGTGTGTGTGTGTGTGCGCGCTCTCACTCTCAGTCATACACTCTCTGTTTAGCATAACTGCATGGCTGAGAGAATCTGTGATCTCAGAGCTAAGAATGTCTATTTGCTTCTGTCTCTTGATCTCTCCCTTAGCAAATCTCAGTGGGCATTTTGTCCATGCAGAAGACTCTTATCATAGCTGTGGCATCCGTTTTTCAAGTCACATGCCTCCAGACAGTGCACTTCATTTCAGGTCTCTTCTCTTTGTGTTTTCAAGGTCAGTGAGCCAGAAAACCAATTAGTCAGGGTTGTTTTATCACCTGAATGAAAGTGAGTTGTGCTGAAAGTGGCAATGATACATGCTAGGCACACAAATCCTGACTCTGCCAATCCTGAAATCCATGGGCGCCACAATTGCACCCTTTGTGCCTGAAGGGAATTGGTCGTTTTATAAAATCTCACCAACCCTTTTCCCATCAAACGCATTCCCATTAAACTCGAAACAAAGACAACAAGAAAACTCGTAAAAACTCAAAAATTGTCAACAAGCAACATGATGCAATACAAGCACTCGGCCACCGTGCCACCCGGTAGTAGTCAACAGGTTTTCCGCATATAGCAACAAAGTCCTGGGTTTGGGTTCCAGGCTCAGGCATTTCTGTGTGGAGTTTGCATGCTGGCCATGTGCTTGGGTAGGTTTCCTCCAGGTACTCTGGTTTCCTCCCACATTGTAATATGATCTGTACGTTAGTTTAATTGCCTGTTCCAAATTGCACCAAGTGTGAGTGTGAATGGGTGCGCGTCTGTGCCCTGCTGTCGTCCTGCAAGCTGTTCAGAGTGCACCATACCATCGCTTGGTGTGGGCTAAAATGGGCTTTAGCCTCTCTGCAACCCTTGAATCATGAAGCAGTCGACTGAGTGAGTGAGTGAGGGCTTTCCTCAAGGAAAATAATAGTCTTGTTCAGGCAACGTTAGTCAGATGTTTGCTGGACAGATGAGTTTTTGTCAGTGGCAAATGCCAACACTCACTTATTTGCTGAACCATTGTAATCCTACTACCAGGGCCGAGGGACAACTGGACAATGTCTCACCCAACACTGGGCAAAGGTGGGTTACACCCTGAACATATAGCCCATTACAGGGAAACCCACCATAACCATTCACTCTTATTTCCACACCTTGGGGCAATTTTCAACAGCCAGTTAGCCCGATGTGCATGTTTTCTGACTGTAGGAGGAAACCAGAGCACCTGGAATAAACCCACACAAGTCGAGAAAGGAACATGCACACTCCACTCAGAAACACCCTTGCCAGGCCTAGGACTCAAACCCAAAACCTTCTTGATGTGAGGCGGCCATACTAACCACTACAACGCCTCTCTTTATCTCAAAGTCAGATTTGAATTTGAATTAAAATGTTTTTCATTCATTCATTTTTATGGTGGTTAGCACGTCCTCCTCACAGCATGAAAGTCCCGAGTTTGATTCTCAATTCGGGCATTTCTCTGTGTTTGCATGTTCTCCCTGTGCTTGCGTGAGTTTCCTCCTGGTTCTGCAGTTTCCTCTCACAGTCCAAAAACATGCACAGTTTGTTAACTGGCTGTTCCAATTCACCCCGAGGTGTGAGTATGAATCGTTGTGTGAATGTTGACATTGCGATTGCGTTGGCCTGGCGAGCTGTCCAGGGCGTACCTTGCATAGAGTCGGCGGAGATGGACGCCAGCCTACCTGCGAACCTAATTAAGATTAAGTGGTTCAGAAAATTTATGTATAATTTATGTTTATTTTCTGAATTGATTTATGATTATTTCTGACAATTTCGACAGTGCATAAATACGGCCACTGTTTTGTGCAGTTGCCAACTTGGACCATATGATTAGTTAAAGATTAATTAAGTTATGTAATAATACCCAAATGCTGCTTTATTATCATTAAAAACAAAAAACAAATTGAATCTGATGTAATTTTTTTTTTTTCTTTGATCCTTAGTCTTTTAGTATTAGCCACAAAGCCATGATAGACCAGTTAGTAGCCTACATTGTCTGTTCTGCACCCCCCCTCCCCCACCCCCACCCCCACCCCGAGAAGGATTAAGTTAGTCCTCCTTATCTGTCAAAGTGTGGCCTCAGGCAATATGAGCGTGTCACCCATGTGCAAGGTGTTCCATTACTCATACAAAAAAAATGATGATAATAATAATGGAGCGAAGGGCAATGCAAAGTGTGTGGTGCCCCTTCTCCCCACTGGGTGATGACCCTGTCAGAGAAGGCCACCCTACCTCAGCACTAAACCACATGACTTGGTGCCCTTGGAAACACGGTGCAAACTTTATCCCAGGACATTATTGTTTTAATACTCAGAGAAGCAGTAGTGGCAGTAGTGTTGCTTATTTAAGAGACCAGGCTGAAATGGTCCAAAGCTTTAAAAATGATGTATAGAGTGTTGGCTGAAGGAAAACATGACTCCCGGGTGCATAACAGTGTGTGTGTGTGTGTGTGTGTGCCGGGGTTTCACTGTGTAGTCCAGGTTCCTCTCTCTCTGTGTCTCTGTGGATGGAGTATGATTGATTCCTTGAGTGTCTGATTCCCAAGCGTACAACTGAAAATACCTTGCAGCTCATTTTTATGCAGAGCCACCTTCAATGTACTCTTCCAAACTCTCTGAACAAAAGCTTACATTGTGTATTTTCATCTCATGTCTGTACAGAGACGTGTCTCATATTATGTCTGAGAAATGCTAGCAGCTGTCAGTGAGGCAGGAGGACAAGGCAAAATATTGTGCCATTTTCAACCATCTTTATACAAAGACAAATAAACTATAAATATTAAATGTCTTTTTTAAACACATTGTGCTTGACTTCAAACAATAGCAGAAACACAACCTTAATAAATACACCTTTTTTTTCCCTATGGATGCTGTTTGTCCATGACAAGAAACCAGTGCTTTGTTGCATTATAGCCCATTGATAAGCAGCTTTAATAAGAAGGGAGCCCTCTGCTGTTTGCAGAAAAGTACTTCAGACTGTCTGTTTGGCTAATAAAAGACTCGTCTGGTGTCATTAAATCCACATTGTTCAGGAGAATTTACACTTTAATAAATTCACTCACTCACTTTCTTCATTTGCCAAAACTGTTTTTATCCTATTAGGCTCCTGGGGAGGCTGGAGCCTGTCTCAGCCGACACTGGGCGACGATGTGGTACACTCGTAACAGCTCACTAAACGGGTGCAATATCCACATATAAAACTATTTACACTCTCATCAAGGCTCAATTTGTAACAGCCAGTTACCCTCATGTGTAAGTCTTTGGACTGTAGGAGGAAACCCGAGTACCCAGAGTAAGCCTTCGCAAACACAAGAAGAACATATGAACTCCACACAGAAACGTCCTCACCAAAAACCTGAGACTCGAACTCGGTACTTTCTTACTGTGAGGCAGATGTTTTCACCATGTGTCACAACCGCTTATTTTAACAACTTTATATTAAATATATTTGTTAGAAAAGACCTCGGGGTCAATGCCGGGGTCTCTTGGCTTGTCTGGGAACGCCTTGGTGAACCCCTGGAAGAGCTGGAGGAAGTAGATGGGGATAGGGATATTTGGACCTCATTGCTTAGGCTGCTGCCCCCTCGACCAAACCCCTGATGAAGCAGGAGATGATGAGAGATGAGATATTTGTGTGCTATGACCTTTACCCATATTGTGTATATTAAATGTTTCTTTGATCAAAGAAACATTTAATTTCAGTCAATCTATTTGGAAGCATCACAACAACAGACAATATAAATACAAAGGGGTTGGCTTGTAGAGATGAGATGCCCTCTTACTTACGGTAGTCATGCCTGTTCTTGTAATACAGTAGAATGCAGTTGGGTTTCAGTACTTTGAGGTGGACAGCTCCCATATCTCTTGAAAAGCTTTTTACTTTATTTCAGTGAATACATATGATACAACCACTTATATATGCTAAGACAGTGATTTATTCACAATAATCCACAAATTTCCATATGAATACACTGCATGTATGAGTGAGGCACCATTCTCTGTGCTGTAAAACATTTCAGTGTAAACCCCCCCCCCCCTCTCTCTCTCCCCTCCCCTTCGAACTTGTTTCTTGCTGCATCTCAGTCAGGATGTGAGATCATCTGACCCAATTAATATGATTAACCATTTCTGATAAGCTCTTCCAACCAGCTATAACATCTGAGTAGTAAATAGACACCCAACATTTCAAAATGAATATTTGCTGCTCGGCCATAATAGTCAATTTGATGAAGAGGAATATTCTAATTGTCGGCTATTTTGTCGCTGGCTGATGCCACCCCCTGACTGACCCGCAATTCGTCCTCCCTGAAAATCTGACAATTTAATGACTTAAATTTAATGAACATGAGTCAGACCTGCTGTATAAAGGTGCTAAGGTTATGCAGACATGCCTCACACTTCAGGAGCTCAAGCATTGTCAGGTTTTCAGAGAGGTTGAATTTTGGGTCAGACAGATGGTGGCAGCAGCCAGCGACAAATAGCCGACACTTTGAATATTCCTCTGTCGATAGTATAAAGTTTAACAGTGAAGCGAAGACCAACATGAAGCCACAATCAGGTAAACCTGGACCATAATTAAGATGGCTTCACTTTGTGAAAAGAGCAATGGAGAATAATCCACGTTGTAAGGCTGTAGACATTGCAGAAGACATCTAAACCAGCTAAAAGAACTGATTCACATCAACTCCATCAAATGGAGCAGCACGACTCGAGCTTTTTCTTCGACCAGGAAATATTTATTCTAGGATCTTGAGCATCTGTTTACTTATGTCCGCTCTCTGTGTGTATATGAAATAATCAGTGTTTTAGTTGCATCATATGAGGTCACGGCTGACTTAGACCTGTCCATTTGCAAAATCTGTTCCTGGTCTGCAGTGGGAAACCGCACGCAAAGGGATTCCGAGGAAGGACAACCAGTCAACTGGCAAAATTAACATGGGTGCCGAGGGGAGCGAAGGATGGTGCTTTCGGTCTGGAGGACGACTTGAGCACAGACTGCTGAAATTGTTTGTGCTATTCAGTTAGCCCAGTGCTTCTCAAAGAGTGGGGCGCGCCCCCCAAAGGCGGTATGATGCCGGGAGGAGCGTATGACCCTGGGTAACGTGCTTTTCTGGAATTGTGTGCGAGAAGCGCGGTGTTGGTCTAGTGGGTAGGGCGCAGGATCGCTGATCCTAAGGTTCGGGGTTCGAGTGCCCACAGGGTTGTCACTGTTCCCCCCCCCCCCCCCCCCCCAGTGCAGCTAACTGGGTTATCAAAGGCGGGCCATGTCTCTCACTGTCTATGGTGAGAGGCATGTAAAAGAACTATTGCTGACTTTCGTAAAGAGTACGCTGCAAAGCCGTCAGCGTGTTTCTGTCCCTTGCTAAAGGGTTGTGACATGAAGGGCATTTGATGTAAAAACAAAAAACCCCATGTTGAATCAAATGTGCGAATCAGATGATGCGCTGAGGCGACTCTTGAGAATGGGAAACAGCCGAAAAGGAAGAAAGAAAAAGAAAGTGTGCGAGAATAAGTGTAATTGCACCTCCACTACACTTGTTGGCAGTGCTCATTGTCACGCTATGGTGCAGAGTTTTTTCGCACGAGCAAACAATATGAAGCGCTATGAACGCAAACGATATGAAACAACCCTTCAAGAAACAACAAGAAAAAATTTCTAACAGGAATGAAGAGAAAGGTGAAGAGAGACGGAGATATGAACACACAAATAAGTTGATTGAGTTTAAATAAGGATGCAGTTTTTTAATTTCAGGCACATTGGTGCACTTTAAATCTTTTCTATTACAGATTAAAGTTTTTTTTTTTTTATTATTGTAAGTTGAGCTATATTTCTTTTTTGTTTTTAATGTTAACAAAGATACACTGTTATACAGAGGCATACTAATAACAATTTAATAGATAAATAATACTATTTATAGTCGCTCGCTTGGCGGTGGGTGGGGTGGGGTGGGGGGGGGGGGGGATGTTTTTTTTCTTCCTAGGGGGGGCACCACAGAAAATAATTGAAAACCACTGAGTTAGCCTGATGCGCATGTATTTGGTCTATGGGCGGAAACTAGAGCACCCATGCACGTAGAGAACATGCAACCGGTGGTGGCTCAATTGTTAAGGCTCTGGGTCACTGAGCAGAAGCTTGCACGGGTTAAAACCCCAGTACAACTATACTGCCGCTGCTGGGTGCTTGAGCAAGGCCCTTAACCTGCAATTGCTCAGTTGTATAAAAATGTAAGGGCCTCTTCTGAATACCATCCGTGTAAATGCAAACTCTAAATAGAAATGAGCCTGGGATTCGAACCCAGGACATTCTTGCTGTGAGGTGGAAGTTCCGACTACTGTAAACCCCTCCTCTCCGTATATATTTCTTAATTTTTTAAAGTATATTTTCCATATATTGCGTAACAGTTGTTGGGTTATTTATGACAGATGTCCCCTTGCTCCTCCACAGATCTAAAAAAGCAGCCTTAGATGTTGAGAGGTTATAAATATTTCTTAAGACAGCTGCGATTGCCAAAACAGGTCCTCCAAAGTCATGCTTATTTGTCTCTCTTCCCACACACACCTCGATCGGTACTTATGCTCGAACATTCAGAGCTGAAGATCCTTTCAATCTTTTTGTTTGCTGATAAATAATTCACGCTTACCAAATCACCGTGAAGGTGGCCCTTGAGTGCAGTGTTTGAGTGTCAGTATTTGAAGGGGCAGTACAAAGTGAGGGAATAGTCTTCATTTTGACTTTCAGAATAAAAGAACTGATCTTCGACTGATCAAAGTCTGACACTGACACCTTACCTGCTCTGAATTGCCAGTTGACTGTCTGCAAGAATCGTCTGCCCTTGTGGTGACACATTGCACAGTAGTCTGCATATTACATGTGAAATAGGACTTTTATTAGGTCACAGAATTTAGGCCTCATGACAACAAGGTTGTAGGTTCAAGTTCCGGGCTCGGCGCAGGTGTTTCTGTCTGTCTGGAGTTTGCGTGTTCTCCGAGTGAGGTGGTTTAGATTTCCTCTGTGGACGCCGGTTTCCTCCTACAGTCCAGAAACATTGTTAGGCTAACTGGCTGTTTCAATTGACCCTCAGTGTGAGTGTGAATGGTTATGTGAGTGGACTGGTGATGGACTGGTGTATTGTTCATGGTTTCGCCTAGTGTCGGCTGAGATAGGCTCCATTCTTTCTTTCTGTGACTACAATAGGATTTTCATTCATTCATCTTTTGAACCACTTAATCTTAATTAAGGTCTCGGGGAGGCTGTCGCCCATGTCAGTCGGCTCTGGGGGAGGGCGGGGTACACACTCACCAGGCCATCACAGGGCCAACGTTCACACTCGCACCTAGGGGCGATTTGGAACAACCAATTAACCTACTGTGCATGTTTTTGGACTGTGAGAGGAAACCAGAGTATCCGGTGGAAATCCACACAAGTACGAGGAGAACATGCAAACTCCACACAGAAACACCCAGGCTGGGAATCAAACCCACGACCTTCTTGCTGTGAGGCGGATGTGCTAATCACGACACCACAGTCCTGCCCAATAGGATTAAGTGGTTCCGCAAATCCATGGACGTATAGATGAGACAGAGGCCTTGGTAAGTATGGGGTGTTGATGCATCGTTAACACGAGGACTCTTGAAAGCAGTGAATGGTGCTGCAGCGGTTAGAATTCTCGCCTCACCGCAGGAAAGCTTCCTTCTTAAACCTAAAACCTTGTTTTTGGTGTGGGTTATTATTTGCATGTCGTCCCTGTGCCGATGTCCAGCTCCTGTAGATATTCAGGTTTCTGCCAACAGTTAAAAGACATGCAGATGATGTCAAATGGTGATCATAGGTACATATGGTTGTTCATTTCTGTGCTAGATCTGCAAAAGATTGGCAATTCGCCCAAGCTGTACACCCCTCCTTCCCCCTCCTCTCACTGAGAGTCAGCTGAAATTCTCTCCGGGTCACTAGCGACCCTGATATATAAGTAGTATAGATGATGGATGTATTAAGCAGGGAAGATTATATAATGACACATTACATTGTGTGGAACACTCTATTTGTTTTGTAATTTTGTACTTATTCCTTGCTATTGATGGCCCTCATGGTGTTTTCCCCGGAATACGCTGATATGTTGCAGTACTATTTTCACTTGTGCCTTATCCAATCACAGTGGTTAATGAACCGTCACTCCCTCTCTCTTTGCTCTGAATAACATCACAAGGGTGGTGTGTTCTCATCTCTCACAACCCCTTGATTTACCTGACCTATAATCCACATCATCAATGGAAACACAACAGGAGATCCCAAACAGTCTTAGAAAGCTTGACAACAAATTAAATCCTGAGGGGGAAAAAAAGTCTAATTTGCGCCTAAAATTATGTCCTTGGGCTATTAAAGCCACTTGATTAGGTTTTTGTAGAGCCAAATATTCTACAGCCCAAAAGCGTTTCTTTTGGAATTTCTGTCTGCAGAACCCTGAAGCTTCCACTAAAGAGACCATCCATTTCTGAAAGATTTCTGAACAGAACCACTTGTGGAAGCTAGAAAGAGCATAGAAAAGAATCACCCCTGCGTCAGTACTTTGCGGAAATGCTTCTTGCTTTGATTTCCGCCATGAGTCTATTGCGATACATCTCCACCCACTCTGCACATCAAAACTGAAGCATGTCTGCACACGTTTCCTTACAGAACTGTTTATTTTCATCTTCATCTGCTCGTCACGGGGTCGGATCGCAGGGGCAGCAGCTTTAAAGTAGTGATGTCCGGACGTACCTCTCCTCAGCTACTTCCCCCAGTGGTTTTGGGGGGAACGTCAAGGCATTCTCATATCGGCCAAGAAGCATAGTTGCTCCAGCATGTTCTGGATCGACCCCGGGGTCTCTCGCCGGTCGGATATGCCTGAAACACCACAAAAGGGAGGCGTTCGGGAGGCATTCTAGTCAGATGCCCGAGCCACTTCGACGGGCTCCTCACAACGTGGAGGAGCAGCAGTTCTACTAAAAGCTCCTCTCGTATGGCGAAGCTTCTCACCGTCCCACTAAGGGAGAGCCCCGCCTTACTGAGAAGGAAGCTCATTTCAGCCGCTTGTATCCGCGATCTTGAGAAATGTTCAATGTCAATCAAATTGGATAGTGATCGTGGGTAGATTACAATATTTAGGCCAGTTAAGAGATTTTCAGTAGGGTTCTAGTCTGAACTATGACGAGGTCACACAAGGTCACTTTTTTCTCCTTCAGCCAAACTGTGGTTCAAGTCACTCATATTAATAGGTGAACCGTCTTTTTTTTTTTTTTTTTTTTTTCTTTAAAAATTTGAAGGCATCTTACTGGTTACTGGTGCCTTGACATGCTTCTGGCATCACTAGCCCTTGCATGTATCCGCTCTCTCTTAACGAGGGCAGAATCCCTCCTGGACAGCTCACCGGCCATCACAGGGCAGAAACATGCTGACAGCTATACAGCCTACTCTTTTTGAAGGTGTCTTGATAACTACCCCGATCCTTGCTGCACAGAAACAGCCCCGCAGCAGGATGCTAAACCCGTGATACTTTCCCATAGATTCTTTTGCTGGTATGCTGTATTGGCTTTCTGACATTTATAAGTTACAAAGCCATCATCATCATCATCATCATCATCAGAGCCATCAAGGTTGAGACCAAATAGTTTCATTTTGGTTTCACATGTACATAACTTTTTCGTTTAAGATTTTGGCTCAGATTTTTTTGCAACCCTTGGCACAAAAGCCACATTTCAATGTTGCCAGCGGTCCCATGGCACTCTGTCCAACCAGTTTCCTCCTCACCCTTCCATCCTGTTTGAAAGGTCGGCCTGATCCAGAAAGGGTTTTAGTAGTACTAAAGACTTTAGTATTTTTTTGTTGTGGACTGTAATGTACTGTACTGCTAGGAATGTATATAGCCTTTGAAATGCTTTTGTATCAATCTTCTAACTTGTACATGTGCACAATGTTATCTTTGTGATCTTTGGGCAGTGCCTTGCCACTCATAGTTGATTGTTCACAGATTCACTTTCAAGTAAAAGCTCTCGGAATAGCTGTTTTAATACTGAAATAATTGGAGTTTAATACAATTGATTTAAGGTGGAAGGCAATTAGCTTGGTGTGCAGTGAAGGTGATTAGTTACACTTGACTACGTTTACAAGGACTTTTAAGAGGAAGGTGATCATTTAACCATTTCAGTAATTGATTTTCTCGAACGTGTTACTGTTCGAAGTTTCCTTGAGTAAATACAGCTGGAAATTTGATATTTTTTATGTGGGTTATTTCATTTTCACTGCAAAAACACAGAATGTAAAGATTTTGATGGGTGATTGTTTTATTTATATATTTATATATATATATATATATATATGTATGTATGTATGTATGTGGCAGTGGTGGTCTTGTGGTATAGGGCGCTGGATCGCTGATCCAAAGGTTGGGGGTTCAAGTCCCACTCTCCACAAGGTTGTCACTGTCCCCCCCCAGTGCAGCTAACTGGGTTATCAAAGGCGGGCCATGTCTCTCACTGTCTATGGTGAGAGGCATGTAAAAGAACCATTGCTGACTTTCGTAAAAAGTAGACTGCAAAGTCGTCAGCGTGTTTCTGTCCCTTGCTAAAAAGGGTTGTGACAGGAAGGGCATCCGACGTAAAAACCTCTGCCATATCAAACGTGCGAATCAGATGATTCGCTGTGGTGACTCCCGAGTAAAAGGGGAAAAAAGCTGAAAGGAAGACAGACAGACATATATATATATATATATATATATATATATATATATATATATATATATATATTGCCAATATTCTATATACACCAAATACACAAGTCTATAATTCGGTATTAAAACATGGACTCTTCTTGGTTTTCTAAAACCATTTTCTAGGTTTGTACAGCAAAATATAGTTCTATTATAAAAGTAGATCTGTTTCCAGAACCTTGAGGAACAATTTCGAAGAGTGGATGTTTGATGAAGGCTCAACCCTAACTAAAGAGATCTCAATGTATTCGGATCACATTTAACACCGCAGTCATATAAATACAGTGATTTGCCACGATTAAAAAAAAACCAAACAAACTAGAAGGTGAAGTGAATAACAGTAATGATCTCACTGCAATGTCATGGGGTATATTAGGCAGCAAGTTAACAGTCAGTTCTTGAAGCTGATGTGTTGAAAGTAGAAAAAATGGGCAAGTGTTAAGATCTGAAACACTTTGATGAGCACCTTTTTGACTCGGTAGGCTGCAGTAGAGCCCTTCAAAAATAAATAAATCTCAGCGACTTCACTTGGAAAAGCCAGAATTAAAAATGTTTTTTTGAATGCTTCAGTCCGGCTTAATCAAACTCGAGTTGTGACAGTGGCAGATTTTAAAAGGGCCTATTCACTAACGAGTACCCTGTATGTTTTATTTTCTATTCTCGGTTTATTTTGCTGAATGCGAAGATTTTCGAGCTTAAACCACCCCCAACTAATGGGCTTAGTATCTCTTAGTCACTTGTTTTACATCCTGTTTTGGTTCTATGATCATTTTCAAGAACACTGACAAGACTGTATGACCAGAGAAATGATCCTGCACTTGCACATAACTTGGCAGTTCAACAGCGATTCCTTAGAAGTGGGAAAGTCTGGGATGAAACGTTAAGAAACAGAAGGCGGGAAGCAATTTCAAGAGAAATAAACCATGGAGATGTTTATTAATATCATGAAGTCCAATTCCATCTTATTTCCGAGAGATAACACTGTATTTCATGCTTATTTAATACACCATTGAAGTGAATGGGCATCTTTAAGATGATGTAGAGCTACTTATATGAATAAAATTCCATTTAACTCGTTGATAAGTTTGTCCCTTCAGGGGAAGCCACAGAAGATCACTAGAAGAAGATGGTTTCCATTCAAAGGGACAATTCCATTGGAATCCTTTCGGAAACTGTACTGTGATGGACTGGCGAACTGTTCAGGTTGTGTACCCCGCCCTCGCCCAGAGTCGGCTGAGATGGGCGCCAGCTTCCCCTGTGACTTGAATGACTTGAACACAAGAATTCAACAGGTTAAACCCATACTGTACTTCAATACCATATGCACAAGTATAAAAAGATCCATTTCGATTGAATGAGTTCTTGTCGGTGGAACTGATAAGGTTCAGGAAGCTGGTCCAGGAATTCGACTGTCTCTTTTATTGTAGACGTTTCAACAACAGTTCATTAATGTGCACTGTGAAGCAGCTTCGAAAATGAACGAATGAGCCATTCAGGAACCCGAGAACCCCCTGACTATTCCGAAGAACCTGTGAAAAGAAGTTGATGAATATCCCTTTAGCTGGAGAAGGGAGGAGCCACGACCACACAGATTACTCTTCTGCATGATCAGGACTCCGCCCACTCATCGCTCTCTCTCTCTCTCTCTCTCTCTCTCTCTCGCTCTCTCTCTCTCTGGAAGGTAATCCAGTGCTGTTCTGCGCGGGATCCGTTACGGATGCTGCGTATCTCGTGGTGTCTCCTCTCATCTTGTACTGAGAAGTCGCACTTGTAATTTATAATTCTCGGCCGCAAAAAAAAAAGCAAAAAAAAAAAAGTCCAGGCTCTTCATCCAAGCAGTGCTCCATTGGAATACGGGCTCAGAGCTGGCTGGAGAAATCGGGTGCTTAACAGGAACTTGGGCGCCTATTGATGCTGCGGGCTGTCGAGCAAAAGCCTTCATCATCATCACCACCACCACCATCATCATCATCATTCGAGCCGTCGCATTTCTCCTGACTTTCTCGGCGGTGTATTCGGATCGGACACGGGCTGCCCGGGCGGAGTGTGGGCTATTTCAGCCTTAAATGTCGCGCTGGATGTTAAGACGAGGTCCAGAGAGAATTCCTGTGATTGTTTAAAGGATATCTGATATTTTTGTCTTTAACTGCCGACAGAAAGCCACCGCATCCGAGCCGGGAGTAGTGCGGCTTGAACGGGAGGACGCGCATCCATCCTTCACTCCTCCTCACCCTGGACTGCATCTCCGGGTGGCTTTGGGATTTAAAGCCGCTGGAGGGGGATTTGATTTGCTGCCGGCGAGATGAAAGTTTTTACGGCTCTCATGCTTCTGCTTGCGTTTGGGAGTCTGGAGTGGGAGTCGATCCGAGCCGACTCCATTATTCACATCGGTGAGTTGAACCCTGCGCTTGAAACGACGTCAGGTTCAGGATTCCTTTGGTGGCTATTCCGAGCCGCGTGCGATCGGTGCAGGGTTAAAATCAGCCGCGGCTCCATGATTACGCACTTAACTCCCGTGCACATCTCTGCGGCTTCTCGGTTCAATAGCAGTCCACTGCTGGATTTTTTCCTTTTTTTTTTTTTTTTTTTTTATTTGGGGGAGGTTCTGTCACAGAAAGACACAGTTGGACCCCAACTGGAATCTTCCCAACAATGCGCCTATTATATTCCCTATGGTGCACGAGAACAGGTGGTTTCATTTGACCGGAAGAGGTTGTTCTTTTCTTGAAAATTGCCCTTATTAGTGATGCATCAGTAATAGACTTCAGTAACCGATTCAAATATACTGAATATGACGAAGGGATAAGGTTGGCGTTGAGTGCGCGCGCGCGCGCGCGTTCATGAGCGTGTGTGTGTGTGTGTGTGTGTGTGTGTGGTGGTGGGGGGGCACGGAAGTGTGAAAAAGATGTACAGAAGTGTGGAAGCGCGCGTGCCCGTTTGTATTAATTGCGCACGAGGGGATGCGCTCAGAATGATGCGGATCTCTCCAAAATCCTCACCGGTGAGCGCGCGCAGGCGCGCGGGCGCGTGTGTTGGGTGTTTGTGATGGTGGTGGGCGCATCAATATGTCACGCAAACTTCAGGACTGATTCGTGCATCAAAGTGCAAGGGCACAGCTCTCTCTCTCTTTCTCTCTCTCTCTCTCTCTCTCTCTCTCTCTCCCCCCCCCTTTGCTTAATCAGAATATTCGTAAAAAAGTGAAAGAAAACATAAACGAGATCATGTGCCTTTACCCAAGTGCATTTTTTTTAGTCATGCTTCTCTGAAGCCATGCAGACCATCATCTACTACAAACAGGTGGCCTTCACTGAACTCTGCCATCGGTCACACTGTCCTTTTTTATTTCGTCTCACATGCTTTAAAGGTGACCCTTCACTGGTGAATATCCGATGTGTTTTATCTTCCATTATCAGTTCATTCTGGCTGAATGTAAAGGTTTCCTGGTCAAACTACTCCAGCTCATGGGCTTGGTGTCTGTTATTCACCTGTACTACATCTTGTTTTGGTTCTGCACCTGTGTACAGTACGAGAACCAGACCACGCAGACCAGAGGGACGATCTTGTGCATTCACAATAACTTGATAGTGCAACATGAAAAAGACTTATTATTTCAAGGGAAAAAAACAAAAACAAAAAACATCAGTGTTTACTGATATCATGGGCCTGCTGCAGGAGTTATTGACGCATGTGTACAGGAGCAAGCAAATGGTTTCAGAAAGAGCTTATGGCTGATTAAATTTCCCCCCAAGAGATATATTTCATGTTTATTTAATGTACCTGGTAAGCAGATTGGAACCTTTTAACCTGTTACATTACCCAGATCCCTCTGTGCTTCATTGCTGGAGTCCTTCCTGAACTCTTCCACAAAGTTTCTGGAACGTTAATTAATCTAAGATGAAAAGAACTTTAAATAGTTCTGTTCTGCTGCAGATGTAGCCACACTGCTACAACAGTGTTCAGTAGGCAAAGCATTTTTTTTTAAATCTGCATAATAAGTGTGAACACAGGCACTTTAATGTTGGCAATTCTCAGATGACACATTTCATCATTTCGCTGCAGGATTGCTGCGGAGCTGAAGCACTTCTGAGGGGAGGTATGTCAGTGGAGTGTGCATTGCTTTTATGAGATCTGGTCATAATGGTACATGCATTTATTTTTGTCACTGATAAGCCACAGTGTCCCTGGCATTACCCAGGTCTACCAGCTGGAACGCTAAGTGCACGTTCACTCCTTCCTGGTGGACTCCACACTCATGTTTCACAATGAGGTAGTTTACAGACTCTTGAAGGGCAGTTCACAATGGTTTTGGTTTGTGTGTGTGTGTGTGTGTGCGCGTGCGTGCTTGTGCAGAAACCAAAGGGTTCAGTTTGCCCCCCCTAGTGGCCGCTCTACTCTCTCTAATATTTATTCAGCTCTACGTGACCAGGTTGATTATTTTATATCCCACAAGCTCTGGCACTGTGCTGTCAGTTTTTTTTTTTTTTTTTTTTTGGTCAGAGTAAGGAGTCTGTCTAGCACTTCAAGCTCTGTTCTATCAGCCCAGGTGGCAGGACTTTAGCCGCTCAATAATGGAAAGTATTTTATTATTTTCTTACAGGTCAGGGTTTGCTTATCTTTCACTTGTATAACCCTGGTCGTTGATTGTTTGATATATACATACACTCTCTCTCTCTCTCTCTCTCTCTCTCCATATATATATATATATATATATATATATATATATATATATATATATATACATATATATGTGTGTGTGTGTGTGTGTGTAATTTAGTGTAAAATGTTGGACTGTTGACTGGTTTTCTGATGGTCTGTTCCACTGTATTTATTGCTCTGAAAGGTTACTGGAATGATTCAGGGCGCTTTGTTATTAATCGTTCCACACGTTATAAAAGTAAAGTATATTTGATTTCTGATAATCTCACCTCGATGTCTTTCACTGTCATGATATATTACATGGTTTAGTCCAGATCCAAAGGGAATTGTATAATAATCTTCAGCACTGCCTGGCAGGTGGGCCAGATGGGTAGTTCCATTTCAGCAATCTATTTTTGGACATATTTCCTGGCCTTCATCAAAAGAACACAGTGGTAATATGTTGTGTTACCCTGCAGGCTACCCATCATGCCTGTATATCATATTCAGCAATTCATCTCATAGGCAAGTCTACACCCTGTTTAGGGGCGCCACAGCAGACTGTCTGTCATTTCACTGACTTTTGATATGAACTCATGATTTTCCGTATTAGATTAATTCTCCAGATGTGTGACGGCTAACAAAAGCAGCAGTGCAAGCACCAAACTAGCTGAAAATTGTCCCCAGGGTCCACAGGATCATCCCCATTGTTTTGCAATTTAATGGCGTCACCCAAAGCAAACAGTCTCTTGACTGTGATTCAAATTCTATCCCAGTTCTTGTTGTTTCTCAGTAGTGAACTAGTTGGATTTCCAGGTCAACCAGTGTGTCCTCCATGTGAGAACTTCAATGACATTGACTCTGGCAAAATGTAGGTTATCGGACTACTTTAGAAAATTCCCCAGCGTCAGCAAAAAAAAAAGTGCTTTTGTTGTCATTAAACACAATGAAAAGTTATTGTTTTATTAGTATATTGATTGTCATTTTTTTTAATATATGGCAACCTAGTAACAAAATGGGAACATCTCACTTAAATTCGTTTTACCTCAGGATTCCGAGGAGGCTGGAGCCGACTCTGGGCGAAGGCGTGCTTCATCCTGAACAACTCACCAGTTCATCACAGGGCCAACACACAACGATTCATACCGATACTCCCAATCTATGGATAATCTGGACCTGCCAGTTAGCCTAACATGCATATCTTTTGTCAAACTTCAGAAACACAGAAAGAACCTCCAAAGAATTCTCCACAGAGAAACGTACTCACCGAGCTCAAACCCAGGACCTTCTTTCTGTGAGGTGGATGTGTCAGCCACTACGCCACCATGCGGCCCTCAGTGAAATTAGATTAAATTTTCTTCATATTCAACTTTTCATGTTGTATATGATCTCAAAACTGATGGAAAAGAATCTGTAAGCAAATGTAAGTTTCTTATGAACAAACTAAAGGCAGTAATGGAACAAAAACTCCCTGAGCTTTTATGAAGAAGAAATCTTGAGAGGAGATGACACTGAATAGTCAGATTTACAAATACAGTGGTACCTTAATTTACGAATTTAATCCATTCCGAGTCCGAGCTCATAAGTAGAAATGTTCATTAGATGAAACAAAAATTCCCATCAGAAACAATAGAAAACCAATTAATCCATTCCAACCCCCTCCCAAACTCATATAACCTGACACAAACATGTACTTTTGACATAATATATTTTAGATAAACATGTAACAAACATTTCGCAATAATAACACATGTACAGTAACATTAACAAGACTGTAATTAACAATAAATAATAATAAAACAAGAATAAATACTAATTCAAGAATACAGTAATTGCGTCTGAACTTAAGAATAGCACTTAACATTAACTTACACTTTTATTTATTTTTAACTGTTTTAAAGGAGATAATTGGCATAAATGACCCTGGGGAACATGCTTTTTTTTAACATACTGGACCAGCCTTAAGTGTGACTGCGCATCCTCTACACCAGGTGGCAGTGGCGCCCCCACTGTGTTCCCTATGGTGTAGGGAAAAACACCAAGCAAACTATATACAAGCACTATTTTTATAATTTTATATAAACACTATTCCCCACTTCCCCCTATAGGGGGCATTACAGAAAATAATTGAAAAACTGTACAAGGTGTTCTCAGAGCAAAGAGGAATACATGCAGAAGAATATGAGGATAATCGGCCCGGAAAAGCCATTTCGCCACCAGAACTCGTAAATCAAAATTTTGCTCTTTGGATGGGGCAGATTTTGGTTGGGATCGAAGCTTGTATCATGGAAAATTCAGTGGTGTATACACTTCTAAAGCTGTGTGCTATAAAGTCAAATCGGAGTAAATATGGGTAGCTCAGGCTCTGTATGTGAGAGAGCAAAGTCTAAGTGAGTAGTGCACAAGTCAAACAAGTGGGGCATTTGATGTCACTCCATTTGTAAGCGAGTTCATATTCATGTATTATCTTTTAACATAAAGAAATGTGGCTGTAATATGTTGAGGTTCTCTATGGGAGTAACGAGGATGGATAGGATCAGAAATGAGTACATCAGAGGGACAGCACATGTTAGATGTTTTGGAGACAAAGTCAGAGAGGCTAGATTGAGATGGTTTGGACATGTACAGATGAGGGATAGTGAGTACATTGGTCGTAGGATGCTGAGGTTGGAACTACCAGGCAAAAGGCCCAGAGGAAGACCAAAGAGAAGATTTCTGGATGCGGTGAAGGCGGACATGAAGGTCGTTGGAGTAAGAGTAGAAGATGCAGAGGATAGGGAGAGATGGAGGCAGATCATTTGCTGTGGCGACCCCTGAAGGGAACAGCCGAAAGGAAAAGAAGAAATGTGGCTGTAATAGGCTTTCCCCCCCATCAGCCTCCAGCACCTGCTACAGTTTGAATACTGGATAACAAAAGCTAGGATAAATT
>CM045749.1:26799228-26844228 GCA_024760905.1 Plotosus lineatus | reverse complement strand
AAGTCTTACAAGTGTCACTGTCTGATCCTGTGCCTTCCTCAGCTGATTAAAAGAACAAGCTTGGCTATGTTTTCAAAGGTCTATTCCAACAATGATGTGACAGCTCAGGCGTTTCTCTTAGGTTTACTCTTTCTTCATTTCTCGTTCTTACAAAGGGGTGTTGTAGAAGGATCACTTGAGGCCGTCTGACTGTCAATTCACTTCAAGCTAATCTGCGGGGTAGGGGAGTCATGTGCAGCAAATTTTGGGACGTGAATGTCTGTCAGGATGATCCCTGTCAAATGGCTCAGCCATTTCCTGAAATTCTTTCTCATGTTCTACCAGAATACAGTATTGTTAAAAAAAAGGAAACCTTTTACCAGAATCATTGTAAGACTGCAAAATACAATTATCTGCAGCACTATTAGAGATGCGGGGCCGGTGATGTAGTGGTTCCAACAGATTTACTACCTTATCTTACCATATTAGCGCACAGTGTCTAAACGGTGAAGTGATGAGAACTTCTACCTCGCAGCTAGAAGGTCCTGCGTTCAAGTTGTGGGCTCAGCAAGGGTGTGTCTGTGTGGAGTTTGCATTGTTCTCTCTCTCTGCTTCTGTGGATTGCCTCAAGGTGCTCCTGTTTCCTCCCACAGATGAAAGTGATGCATGTTAGGCTAATTGACTGTTTCAAATTGCCCCTAGGTGTGAGCATGAAAAGTTGTGTGTGCTGGTCCTGGGATAGATTGTAAGCTATTCAGTTGTATCTTGCCTTTGCCTAAAGTTGGCTGAGGTTGGTTCCAACCTTCCTGTGATTCTAGTAGGATAAGTGGCTTGGTGAGTAAATGAATACGTTAGATTAGCAATACGCCATCAAAAGTGTGTGGAGTGACTCCTGCTCACTCACTTCATTCGGCAAACTTGTTTTATTTTACAAGAGTCACAGGAAGGCTGAAGCCTATCTCAACAGACAACTCACCAGACCACTGCAAGCCAACACACACAATCATATACGCTCCCATTCATACCAAGTAGCAAGCAGGAACAGATAGTTAGCGTAATGTGCACGTCTCTAGATTGTGAGAGGAAACCGTAGTACTAGGAGGGAACCCACGCAGGCACAAGAGGAGAACATGCAAACTCCACACAGACATGCCCGAGACCAGTTTTCAAACCCAGGACCTTCTTGGAGCGAGGCAGACATGTTGAACACGACACCACTGTGCTAGCAAAGTGGATCAGCGCTTTCTTTTATTAAACAGAATTTATTAAACTGGATTTATAACGAAGGAGAACGAATGATTAATACTGCTTTTTTCATTATAGGTACAATGGATCGTGAAGTGATTTATGTGGTCTGATCCTTAAATCTCTTGGTTGTCTCCCACCATTATCAGTCTGCTTGAATCAGCCGTTACACACTCTACCTCCACCCCACCTCACACACCTCCCAGCCCCATTTTTTTTTGTGTGTGTTACAAAGATCAATGTGCATTTGACACTTCATGCTTGACTTTGCTTGACACTATTTCCATGTGTTTTATTTTCGGGATTGCTGATGCATGGAACTTGAGATCTTTCCTATATATTGAGTAAACATGCTCCGGGTGAACAGTAACACAATGCTACACTGAGCACACCACTCAAGCCTCACTACGGGGGTTAAGGGGAGCAAAGAGGTGTCGTAATTACAGCACAGTGAGCTGGAAAGAAAAGAGCTGGCTGTCGTGATGGCTGTTCTGTGATCCATAATAGCTAAACAGGAATGTTAGAACGTAATCGTGTCAGGTGTACTACAGGTGGAATATCCAGGAGGGAAGCCAATCAGCATGTCCAGTGGTACCATGAGTTACGAGTGTCTATTATAATGAATTTTCTATGATACGAGCTTCGATTCCACCAAAAATCTGCCCCCTCCAACGAACAAAATTTTGATTTATGAACTCTGCTGGGGAACTGGCGACTATAAATAGTGTTTACTGCACTTCATATCGTTTGCTCGGTTGCTTTTTCCCTACACTATAGGGAACACAGTGAGAGCACCACTGCCACCTACTGTAGATGATGCGCAATTACACTTAATTCTGGTACAGTATGGCAAAAAAGCATGTTCCCCAGGGTCATAACCCCCCCCCCCCCCGCCCCTTCGGCATCTCACCGCCGTGCAAGGGGGGTGCGCCCCACTATTTGAGAAGCACTGGCCTTGTGGGAGCTCACCACAAGCCTTTCCTTGCTGGCTTTTGTAACGTGCACATGCACAAAATTCTCCTCCTCCTCCTCCTCCTTCTGTCACACACCACCTCATGCCTGCCCACATGACATCTTTGCCGCAGTCGATCATCGTAAGGGTTAGTTGACTTATTGTTTATTCTTGTTTTATTATTATTTATTATTAATGTTAATGTACAGTGATTATTATTATTATTATTATTAAATGTGTATTGTTTTTGCATGTTTATCTTTAATACATTAGGTCAAATATACATGTTTGTCAGGTTATATGAGTTTGGGAGCGGGTTGGAACAGATGAATTGGTTTTCTATGATTTCCTATGGGACTTTTTGTTTTATCTAATGAACATTTTGACTTATGAGCTTGCCCTCGGAACGGATTAATTTCATAAGTCCAGGTACCACTTATCTTTATGGCTTGGCAGTCAAGACTCATTCGTCTCTGCATCGCAGATCTCATAAGATCTCACGGAGAACATGCAAACAGAGTCAGACTTCAAACTACCTGCAAACAAGCTTTTTGCAACATACCATAAATCTTCTAAAGGAACGAGGCGTCTTTGAGTGGTGGATGCTCTGATCATCGCTGTCATTCATACATGGAGCCTTGAGCCCTGCTCTTTGACTCCCCTCCCTCTCTCTTGTTTCTCCGACCCATCCTTAGTTCTCTCTAGCAACTCTGATCAACTCCTGTGTGCTTCACTGCACGAGTGCTATAAGCTTGAAGTTGTTCTCTATGCAGTGTCATATTTTTTATTTATTTATTTATTTTTACATTAGGAAGTTATTTCACACTCCTTCAAGAGTAATGCATCCTATAATATGCACAATATTCTCTGGTTTGGCTGAGCTTGAAAGTCATTACACTGAAGAACATGGTCATCTACTACTCTCCACTAAACTCAGTCCATGATCCAAAGAGACACCTCACTTTTTTTTTTTTTTTTTTTAATGCGATGTCTCGTAGAACGTGAATTTTGTAATAACGTCAGTAACAAGTCATCCACTCCCTAAGCAGATTTTTTTTTTTTGAGTATGGTTCCCTGGTAGAGATGGTTCTCATTTTCAGATTATTTCAATGCTTTAGGATTGTTATAGAATACGACAAAAACTCTACATTCTGAGAGTGTGATACTGCAAACCATCAATGTTCTTACTCTTCCTGCATATTTATCTTGTTTTATATTACATAATTCTGAAAATAACTGAAATTGAAGTAACTTTGGGTTGAAAACTGAATTATATACAGCATTGTGTAATCCTGATGTAAAAAAAACCTTTATTCTGTTACTTTCTGGCACGTGTGATCATCCATCCATTCACCCATCCATCTTAGGATGAGAAATATGGTCAAAATCATCTATTACAATATTAATAAGTATATATCACAGTTACACATACATTACAATATATATCCTACCCATTAATTCAGTTGGTGACTTAAAATGAACATATGTGCTTTTATCACAGTTGATTACTGTAATTATTGGACTATTGAGCGCACCCGAATATAAGCCGCAGCAACCAAATTAAAAAAAAAAAAAATAGTAATAATAATAATAATAATAATAATAATTTGTACATATATTGGCCGCACTTCTTTAAAAACCAAAGGTGTCTGTCTCACTCTTGCGCTTCCTGCTAGAGCACCCCCTGGATGCCATTAGCCTATAGATAAATCTATAGATTCGCCTCATCATTGCTTAAGCCGCAGGGTTAAAAGTGTATAAAAAAGTAGTCGCTGAGAGTCTGGAAATTATGGTATTATCTTTTTTTATTTCGAATAAATAGATTGTGGCCCACCATTCTCCAAATAAACTTGCCAACTTAACAACAGTTCTCACATATGTGGGGTCAAGGGAGGTAACCCACTGAACCCTGTTTTTATTTTAAAAGATTTTTTAAAAATATTTCGCATGAGCACAGCTTTTTCTCTGCGCACACACAGAGCACAGAACAAATTTATCATGTGATTAACTGTTTCTACAGCTTAAACATGTATGCTCATCATATTTACTTTTGAGACTTGACAATGCTGCAAAGTTAGTTTAATCTTTTTTGCGAAGGTTATGTTTATTGAACTGTGCACCTAAGACTTGAGGAAAGTATAGGAATGCAGAACAATATTTCTGAGTAATTTTGAAATGTAAAATTAATATGAGCAATGTTTTGCACTGCTTCACCTCCAAGTTATAAGTTATATGCAAGCACGATATGTACCAAAGCTGGCTTATCCAAGCGCACTGCTGCGTGTCATGATGGTGTAACCATGGTTACAGGGATTTTATATATATATATATATATTTCATTCATTTTCTGAACCGCTTAATCCTAATTAGGCTCATGGCCGAGGGCAGAGTACACCCTGGACAGCTCAACAGGCCATCGCAGGGCAGAAACACGCTGATGGCTATGCAGGTACTTTTGTCGAAAGTCAGCAATTTTGCATGAACCTCACACCATAGACAGTGAGAGACATTAGCCAGCCTTTGATAACCCAGTTAGCTGCACTGGGGGCAATGACAAACCATTGAGAGTGGGGCTTGAACCCCCGACCTTGGGATCAGTGATCAAGCACCTTTACCACAAGGTCACCACTCATTCATTCATTCATTCATTTTTCTGATTTCTTATTGAATACTAATTAGGGTCCCAGGGAGGCCCATCTCAGCTGACTCTGGGTGAGGGCTGTGTATACTATCTATCCATTTATTTATCTATCCATCCATCCATCCATCCATCCAGATGCTTCCCGACTTGTGTTCATCTGTTTTACATTTTTTTGCCCCAAAAAAAAAAAAAAAAGGTCAAATTTTGAATTTAGACATACCTACGTAGTACACTGACGTAATGACGCTGCGTCCATTGTTTACAGACAACAGACTGAACGTGCCCCTCCTTCTTCCCAGGTCAGTTATATGTATATATCGTTTTTGTATACATACATACATACATACATACATACACACACACACACACACACACACACACACATACATACACATATACATACATACATACATATATTTATATTGTGATAAAGTTCATTATTTTCTGTAATGTACTGATAAGCATTAGACTTTCATATATTTTAGTTTCATTACACACAACTGAAGTAGTTCAAGTCTTTTATTGTTTTAGTATTGATAATTTTGGCAAAAGTAAAGAAAAACCAAAAATCCCTATCTCAAAAAATTAGCATATTTCATCCGACCAATAAAAAAAAGTGTTTTTAATACAAAAAAGCCAACCTTCAAATAATTATGTTCAGTTATGCACTCAATACTTGGTCGGGAATCCTTTTGCTTCAATGCGGCATGGCATGGAGACAATCAGCCTGTGGCACTGCTGAGGTGTTACGGAGACCCAGGATGCTTCGATAGCAGCCTTAAGCTCATCCACAGTGTTGGGTCTGGTGTCTCTCAACTTTCTCTTCACAATATCCCACAGATTCTCTATGGGCTTCAGGTCAGGAGAGTTGGCAGGCCAATTGATCACAGTAATACCATGGTCAGTAAACCATTTAGCAGTGGTTTTGGCACTGTGAGCAGGTGCCAGGTCGTGCTGAAAAATGAAATCTTCATCTCCATAAAGCTTTTCAGCAGATGGAAGCATGAAGTGCTCCAAAATCTCCTGATAGCGAGCTGCATTGACCCTGCCCTTGATAAAACACAGTGGACCAACACCAGCAGCTGACATGGCACCCCAGACCATCACTGACTGTGGGTACTTGACACTGGACTTCAGGCATTTTGGCATTTCCTTCTCCCCAGTCTTCCTCCAGACTCTGGCACCTTGATTTCCGAATGACATGCTTTCATCCGAAAAAAGTACTTTGGACCACTGAGCAACAGTCCAGTGCTGCTTCTCTGTAGCCCAAGTCAGGCGCTTCTGCCGCTGTTTCTGGTTCAAAAGTGGCTAGACCTGGGGAATGCGGCACCTGTAGCCCATTTCCTGCACACACCTGTGCACGGTGGCTCTGGGTGTTTCTACTCCAGACTCAGTCCACTGCTTCCACAGGTCCCGCAAGGTCAGGAATCGGCCCTTCTTTCACTTTTTCCTTCCCACAGACGTCCCACTGAGGTGCCTTGATACAGCACTCTGGGAACAGCCTATTCGCTCAGAGATTTCTTTCTGTGTCTTACCCTCTTGCTTGAGGGTGTCAATGATGGCCTTCTGGACAGCAGTCAGGTCGACAGTCTTACCCATGATTGCGGTTTTGAGTAATGAACCAGACTGAGAGTTTTTAAAAGCCTCAGGAATCTTTTGCAGGTGTTTAGAGTTAATTGGTTGATTCAGATGATTAGGTTAATAGCTTGTTTAGACTACCTGAACATGATATGCTAATTTTTTGAGATAGGAATTTTGGGTTTTCATGAGCTGTATGCCAAAATCATCAGAATTAAAACAATAAAAGACCTGAAATATTTCAGTTGGGGTGCAATGAAGCTAAAATATATGAAAGTTTATTTTTTTATCAGTACATTACAGAAAATAATGAACTTATCACAATATGCTAATTTTTTGAGAAGGCCTAGTATGTGTGTGTGTATATGTGTGTGTGTGTGTATATATATATATATATATATATATGTATATATGTGTGTGTGTGTGTGTGTGTGCGTGCGTCCGTGTATGTATACAGGGTCCCTCACTTTCCGCGGTTAATTGGGACCGAGATCCCCACGCGACCACCGAAATCCGTGAAGTAGGATCACCCCCCCCCGATTGATGTATACGTACATGTATATGTGTGTATAATATCAATAAATACATATTCAATGCTATAAATGCTTATAATATCAATTAAACATTAAAAAATAATGCATAAGATGTAAATAAAATATAAATACACACACATACAGACGTGTGTGTGCATGCGCTCCGATGCGCACCTTACAACAATGTACCTAATTTTGATGGGAGATTTTGGATTGTTTTTTTGTTGTTTGTTGGTTTTGTTTTGTTTTTTTTGCATAATTGGCCTTGTTTTTGTGGCATTTTCCCTAACTTTTTCCCATATTCTTCCTTAATTTCCTTATATTTTCATTCGATGAATATTAAAAAAAAAAAGAAACAGTGATGCACTGAAGCCGCATGAATTGAAGTACGAAGTAGCGAGGGATCCCTGTATGTATATATAAATGGTAATGTAAAATCTCTACATGTTGGCAATTCATGCCATCAAGCTGTTGTATATACCATCATACAGCCTAACCTAACAACTATCCAAATATACAGTATCTGTACTGCTTATCTCTCAATGTTGTGGATGAAGCTGGTGCCAATCCTGGTTAACTTCAAGCGAGAGCCAAGGTATACACTAAGTAGATGGATAATTTACAGCTCACATTCACACCTATTGGCAATTTCGAGTAGCAAGTAATTCCGATCTGTGTATCTTTGGGCTGTAAGAGAAGATCAAACCACCCATAGAAAATCCACACAAGGAAGGATGAGAGCGTGCAAACTCCACACAGAAAGACCCCATTTGACTGTTAGGGTCGAACAAAGAACTTTCCTTCTGTGAGGTGGCAGTGCGAACCACTGCACCATCATGTTGCTCTGGCATAAGCATAAGTCTGGTAAATCTTAAAAGTTAAGCTTTAAATCCTCTTTGGAAGAAGCTTGCTTTAATCGAGTGGATATTGTCTCATCCTCACTAAGTCCTTTGATTGTCTCTGACCCTGAGAATTGGCCTTTGATATCATGAGTCGTCATGTGCTGATTTATGTCAGAGTAAATCCTCACCCCGTCATCCTTCTGGCCTTAACCAGTAAAAATATACATTAAAAACAATTTGCTGCAAATTGAACAAAACCCACTGGCCATGTCATCCTGTTAGCATCATAGCAAAAGTTCAGGAACATTCTATGCCAAGATTTAATTGGACAATGAAATGCATGCTTCATAGAGAGCATTGGAGAGTTGAACGGATGGAATTATGGCTTTAAATTAATTGTGTATAGAAGGACGACTAAACTCCTTCTACGTTTTGTTTACACTATCATGCCGCGGCTCTCTGTGCCGTGCTTACCACTGAACACAGAGCCTCAGAATACAGTCTGGAGAAGACATTGCTGAAGGCTGGGACCTGCTCTGTTTCAGTATACAAGATGATATTATCCTTAAGGAGCCCAGTCAGAATCACACCACATTTCTTGGCACAGAAAGTTTCTATTCAAATTGGTATTTAATGCTGTTCTTGCTAGAGGTGGAGGTTGCAGTGCAGTCTCATCCTCAGATGTTACATCCAGTGGTCAGAGAACACATTTCTGGTTCAGGAACTTGAAGGCTGAAATCTGATTTCCGCATTTCCAGAGCCGCAGGCATTAGTATTGTCAGCATTACCATGGCAACACTACTTTTGTCTGGCAATATCTTGTTGTACAGCAGGCAAAGAAGCAATTTAAGGCATGTTTGACTGAGCATGGGCAGATTTCTAAAATCCTGGAAAATCTAGTTGTGATTTTATCAAGGTTCTGTAGATGCAAATTCAGACCAAGTGTGCACTTGACCAACTCAAGCAGATCTTCTTTCTTCACAGAAATTGGGGCAGTGGTTGGAGGTTCTAATACATTTGGTAATTCATACTTTATTTTCTGTTAACTGTGAGCATGATCGTTGAAGTTCAGGGATCCCTCACTTTTAATTGGGACCGAGATCCCCCCGTGACCGCCGAATTCCGCGAAGTTAGATCAACCCCACTGACTGTTGTATACGTACATGTATATGTGTATATAATATCAATAAATACATATTCAACACTAAAAATGCTTATAATAACAATTAAACATTCAAAAATAATGCATAAAATGTAAATTGATTATAAATACACACACATACTATCATGCATGTGCGCACACAGATGCGTGTGCACACACTCCGATGCTCACCTTACTTAAAAATGTAAGTCGTTTTCATGGGAGGTTTTGGGTTGTTTTTCGTTTTTGTTTGTTTTGGGGTTTTTTGCATATTTGACCTTGTTTCATGGTATTTTCCTCAACTTTTTCCTCTATTCTTCCTTAATTTCCTTATTTCTTTAATTTGATGAATATGTAAAAAAAAAAAAAAAAAACGCGATGCACTGAAGCCACATGAATTGAAGCGTGAAGTAGCGAGGGATCCCTGTAATTGTATAAATGGTGGCACATCTGCCTTGCAGAAAGAAGGTCCTGGGTTCGAGTCCTGGACTTGACTATTTTTGTGTGTGTGTGTGTGTGTGTGTGCGCGCGTGCGCCCATTTCCATGTTCTCCCGATGATTGTGTAGGTTTCCTCCAGGTACTTTAATTTCCTCGCACAGTCCAACATGCACATTAAGCTAATAGGCTCTTTCAAATTCCTTGTAGGTGTTGATGTGAGTATGAATGTTTGTATGCGTGCGTGTGTTGGCGCTGCAATGGTCTGCCAAGCTGTTCAGAGTGTTCTCTGCCTCTGTCATCTGACTCAGGCTCTAGCCTCCCTGCAAACCCTAGAAAGATTAAGCGGTTTTGCAAATGAGTGAATGAGTAAGTCAGGAATTGTACAAATGTTAGTGCAAGTAGCAACAGCTGTTTTAATACTACTATGAGAGCTCGTTATACTGACGTGGATATACAGTATTGTCATTTAGAGTTAATAATCTGAGTGCGAGTCCAAGCCCAGGTCTCAATCTGATGGCCAATCCGTGGCGAACTTGAACACTGCTGCTTATCAGTGGTCTGTATGCAGTCTGGCTGAGCTTGAGCAAGTTTACCAAAATGAATTAGGGTCTCGGATTCACAAAGCTGATACAGACGTATCGCCGCCGCAAGGACAATAATCATGGCCATAGAGCATCTTAGTAACAGTGATGTGACATCAGGGCCAGTCTAAGGAGTGTGAGAGCTTCCAGGCATTTCTGGATATATGACAAAGCTGCTTCTTTTCCTTTTGGCTGTTCCATTTCAGAGGTCGCCACATCGAATCATTTACATGAACCTCTCACCTTAGACAGTGAGAGACATGGCCGGCCTTTGATAACCCAGTTAGCTGCACTGGAGGGACAGCAGTGACGACCTTGTGGTGAGTGGGACTCAAACTCTCAACCCTAGGATCAGCGATCCAGCACCTTTTACCACCGGGCCACCACTGCCTTTTTTCCCTTATGAATACATGACAAAGCAGTTGGTAGAAATATATTTTTTTGATCAAGTAGTGTAATTAAGAAAGAATATTTGTTTGGTTTGAAGACACAATTATCAATCAATCAATCAAATTCATTCATTTAGGGTTTGTAGGCCATTCCATCATAGCACCATGCGTACTACCATTCACACGCGCACACACCTGGGGGGAATTTAAAACAGCCAATCCCAGATGTGTACGTGTTTGGATCGTGAGAGGAAACCGAAGTATTTGAAGAAAACCCACACAAGCACTTGACCTGTTTTCTTTTAGCTTAAGCTGTTTAAAGCTGTTAAAAAGGAAATGATTACTTTTTTTAATTATTGTTGTTGTTGGTAAAAGATTTTTTTAAAACCTCAAATAATAGGTGACATTTTTGATGAGATACGAACCCTTCATAATTATTGAAACATCTGCACGGTTGATAAAGTATGAACAGAGTGTGAACAGAGTTCTTATGCAATCCATGTGAACTACTTAACATAGAATATTGGCAATTCCCCTCGGCAGATATTCAGCAAGAAATAGCTTAAAGGATTTTAAAGTAAAACCCTCTAAGAAGGTCAGATTGCTCAATTAAAGAACGAATGAAGTGTACGGGGTGATGGTTTTATTAAGATACTTTATAGAATGCTGCGAGTTCTTTAAAGGTGCAGTTTCTGGTGCGGAGCTTCCAGATTAGCCCGCTGAAGTCTGTATGTGAACCTCTCCCCATGTTGATGTAAACAACTTATTCGAATATTCAGAAAACTCAATTCATTTTTGAAGAGGAAAAAAAATTTATTCATTAATAATGCACGGTACTTTTTTTTTTTTTTTTTTTTTTAAAGATCCAACAAAAATGTTCCACACTATACCTTCTACATTCACTATTCAAAATAAAACCATTCCAAGCCTCTAATATGGTGGGGTGTGATGCTTAAAAACAAGGGTTACACTCCTTTTTGCAAGATTGGTTCCACCAAGGTTAATCCATTTTTTTCAGTGGCATGTATGATGTACTTGAAGTGTGTGGGGCCGGTGGCGTAGTGGATAGGGTGCTGGACTCATGATCAGGAGGTTGTGGGTTCGAATCCCAGTTAGACCCCCACTGTGCTAAGACCCCTGGGTAAGGTCTTAACCACAAGGGTGCTGCTGTTCACTCAGCGGTATAAATGGGTACCAGTAAAATATACTGGGAAGGGAACCTGTGATGGATTAGCGTCCCATCCAGGAGGAGATGAACTCCTGCTAGCTTCACGCTATGGAAACCGGAAATAAGCACCGGTCCGATGAACCGCTCAGGTGTGAAAAGCCCAACAAACTTTACCCTACTTTTTACATGAAGTACTGTATACTTGAAGGTTTTAAGAGAAATTAATACTGAAATATATATGTTGAATACAATTCATCTAAAAAAACCCCAAAAACTAAAATACAGAACTATGTTGGGTGGCACGGTGGCATAACGGTTAGAACGTCCACCTCACAACATGACGGTCCTGGGTTTGATTCCCAGCTCAGGTGTTTCTATGTGGAGTTTGCATGTTCTCCCCGTGTTCGTGTGGGTTTCCTCCAGGTACTCTGGTTTCCTCCCACGGTCCCAAAACATGCACTGCAGGTTAACTGGTCTTTACAAATCTCCCTTAGGTGTGAATGGTTGTGCGAGTGTTGGACCTGTGATAGCCTGGTGAGCTGTCCAGGGTGCACCCTGCCCTCACCCAGAGTAGACGAAGATGGGCACCAGCCTCCCCATGGCCCTAATTAGGATTAAGCTGTTCAGAAAATAAATGAATGAATGACAGAACTATGGTTTAGTGGTTATAAAGTTCACTTCACACGGTCCTGACGGTCCTGGTGTTGAGTCCTGGGCTTGCTGGAGGCGTTGCCGAGTGTAGTTTGCATGTTCTTAACATTCCTTTGTGGGTTTCATGAGGAATTTGGGTTTCATCCCCTAGTCCAAACACATACATATTAGACTGACTGACTCTTCAAAATAGTCACTCGGTGTGAATGCGATTGGTCTCGTGTGTGTGTGTGTGTGTGTGTGTGTGTGTGTGTGTGTGTGTGTGTGTGTGTGTGTTGCACCTGTGATGGACTGGCGAACTATTCAGGACACACTGTACCTTCACTCAATGTTGGCTAAGATAGGCTCCAACCTCCCCAGCACCGTAGTAGGATTAATCGGTTCTGCAAATAAATGAAAATTGAAATGTACACGACATCCGTATTTCTCAGTAAAAGGTACAAAGGATTAGGATCGTCACCCCAGCAACGAGGAAATCATATAGAATCTAAAACCCTTTTTGGTGAAGAGACTTGTTTTGAAACCACATATTATATAAAAGTGCTTATATCAGCCGTCCACTACTAGAGTAAACTGTCTGCAACCGCCACGTGGCTTCGTTATCTAAAAATCTGCCTCCGTTTCCAACTGGTTGTAATCAAAATTCCCTCTCGAGCTCTTAATGTCTCATGAACTTCTCAACCCGTGAATGTTCTCAGCCGTCCTAGTGTGACCTTGATTAACAGTTGAACTGTTTTTTTGCAGTCTGGCCACAAAGGTCGCATAAATAAAGTTAAATAGCAAGTTTACGTTTATATTAGGTTTAAGCTTAAGCTACCGTATTTTCCGCAGTTCATCCTCTGTAGCTTTTCCTTCGTGAAACATAATCTCCTGCGTGGTTTTGACATTCGCTGGAACAGAACCAGAATCCTGCTGTATTATTGTGGGTCATTGCTATGAGGGTACAGAAGTCTTACTTTCAAGAAGTGTCACATACAATGATTTATTTGCCACCAATTTATTCTTAGAAAAGCAACAAGAAATTGGGATTACACAGGAAGCAATTTTTATGAAAAATAGCTCACAGGCAGGACACCTGCTTAGTAGTCGGGTCAGAATATAAGATGTCATATTTTTTCGCTTTGTGTCTTACAGTGGAGCCTGTTTATCATCCACCTGCCAAATGATTCTCCAGCATTTCCAAAATGTCACCATTTTCAACTAGTTTTGCCTTATAAAATCATGCTGGGTGATAATCCTGGGAAGGAAAAATAATGGGACACTTATTGCATCCTGATCAGTAGATCATCATTTCTGATTGAATTACTGTATCTCACCTGGGTGGCACAGTGGCAGAGTGGTTAGCATGTCTGCGTCACACCAAGAAGGTCCTGGGTTTGAGTCCCTAGGTTGGCGAGGGTGTTTCTGTGTGGAATTTGCATGTTCTCTCTCTCTATCTGTGTGTGTGTGTGTGTGTGTGTGTGTGTGTGTGTGTGTGTGTGTGTGTGTGTGTGTGTTTCGTCCAGGTACTTTGGTTTCCTTCCACAGTCTAAAGACATGGACATTACTAAATTGGACACAAATAAGCATGTTCTGTAGGTACCGATCTCAGCTCATGGATAGCGAATACCTTTTCATGATGTGTGGAAGAAACATGGAGTCAAAATTTATACATTGGGTGGCCTGGCGAATTAGTGGTTAGTGCGTTGTCTTCACAGAACGAAGGTCCTGGGTTCAGCAATGTACTGGTGTGGATTTCTTCCAGGTACTTTAGTTTTCTCTCACAATCCAAAGACATACACATTAGGCTTATTTACTGCTCCGAATTGCCCCTCGGTCTGAGTGTTGTGTGTGGTTGTATGTGTGTTGGCCCTATGATAGTCTGGTGAGTAACTCAGGGTGTACTCTGCCTTTGCTGGGAGTTGGCTGAGATAGGCTCCTGCCAGATCTGTCAACTGGAGAAAGTCTGAGAATCTATTGGGGGTTTAATGCCCAACAAATTAAGAGAACGATGATGGCCAAGATAAACTTTAAGCAATTTATAGATACTATACTAGCAGCAGCACCCTAAGGGGTCGAGAGCCTTTCTGAGGGGAAAGATGATGATGATGATGATGATGATGATGATGATAAGTGGCTCATGAAATGATTGAATGAATAAATGATCTCACTTTTTGTTTTATTCTATCAAAACCTGATTGGGTTTTTGATGTCACCGTGTTTTCAGGTATGCATTCATTTTCTGAGCCACTTAATTCTAATTAGGGTTGCGGGGAGGCTGGTGCCCATCTCAGCCAACTTTGTGTGTCTCAAACGAGGGCACCGTGCACCCTGTACAACTCGCCAGGCCATCGCAGGACCAACACTCACACAACTATTCAAACTCACACTCACACCTATGGGCAATTTGGAACAGCCAATTTGACAGCAGGACTGTGTGGAGGACACAGGAGTACCCGGGGGAATTCGGGAATCGAACCCAACCGGTACGCCACCGTGCCGCCGTCACGGTGTTTTATAGTGAAATATTTTATAAAATCTTCTTCAGTGAATAAAATAATTGTGGAACATGTAGACAAAGGAAGTTATGCAGCGAAGGTAAGGCTTGGATTGTTTAAATGCAATTTAATTATAATATAAAAACACACAACTGTTTGTGTCCATCACAGACTTCTCTAGCAAAGTACAATCCAGGAAAGCAATGAAAATGTAATGAATATCATTTCCTGACTTCCATTATAATTAGATATGGCATTTGCTGCACTGGTTGTTGAATTAATCTGACATTCATGTCATATAACGTGGAAATTGGCTTTCGTGTTATCTCATTTCCTTCTTCATACAAAGCCCCAAATAAGACGAAGGTTATGTTGAAATTTGTTTGGAAAAACTGGCTTTGAATTTCAGCGTGTTTATTGGAACTGTTATAATTATAATGAGCAGATACAAAGACGAGGATGGGGCCACGTGGAATTTATTGCGTTCTGTATCTCGGACAATGATTTTACTTTCGCAAAACAATAATTCTTTGACTGTGTGTTTAGTCATCAAAGGATGTCAGTCCTGCGCTGAACCAGTGTGAAGCAGTACATGAAGGTACTGAGTGGAGTGGAGGTGAAGAGCAGCAGCAAACTGGTCACCGTCGCTGATAGCCAGTCTTGACCTTTGTAAAACGGTGTGCTGGCTGAAGTGTTTTTTTTTTTTTTTGTAAACCCCACCCCCTCAAAAAAAAAAAATCAGTTCAGATTGCTGCTGTCCGCATGTTCCTGGCTGGTTGTATGATTCTATTTCTAGATGGATTCTTCCTTACCACCATCACCACAGTCTTACTCCTTGTTGATAGATAGATATACAGTGGTATCTTGACTTACGAGTGTCTTTTATAATGAATTTTCCATGATATGAGCTTCGATCCACCAAAAATCTGCCCCATCCAACCAGCAAAATTTTGATTTACGAGCTCTGCTGGGGAAATGGCTTTTCTGGGCCAATTAGCCTTGTATTCTGTGTGTATTCCTCCATGCTCCGAGAATGCCTTGTGCAGTGCTTCTCAATTATTTTCTCTGATGCCCCCAAAAGGAAGGAAAAAAAAACATTTCATGCTTCCTCCAGCGCCCCACACATGACTATTAATAGTCTTTACTGCAGGTGCACCCCACTATTTGAAAAGCACTGGCCTTGTGGGCGTTCACCACGAACCTTTCCTCGCTGGCATTCGTAGCCTGCACACGCACAAAATTCTCCTCCTTCTCAGTTACACACCACCTCATGCCTGGCCACATGACATCTTCGTGCCCATGTGACATCTTTGCTGCAGTTAATGAGCGGAAGGCTTAGTTGACTTATTATTTATTCTTGTTTTATTATTACTGTATTTATTATTCATATTATTGTACATGTATTATTATTATTATTATTATTATTATGAAATATTTGTTTTTACATATTTATCTTTGATACACAGAGATCCCTCGCTACTCCATGCTTCAATTCATGCGGCTTCAGTGAATTGCTCTTTTTAAAAATATTAATCGAATTCAAAAATCAGGAAATTAAGGAAGATGCCACAAAAACTAGGCCAATTATGCAAAAAAACCATAAACAAACAAAAAAAAAAACAACCCAAACTCCTTGCCCCCATCAAAACTAGTTACATTTTTATGTGTTTATATGCATCTTTGTGTGTATTTATGTATCTTATGCATTATTTGTTAATGTTTAATTGTTATTATAAGCATTTATAGCGTTGAATATATATTTATTGATATTATATACACATATACATGCACGTATACGTCAGTCAGGAGAGGTTGATCCTATTTCGCGGATTTTGGGGGGGGTGCAGGGGGGTCTCGGTCCCAATTTACCGCAGAAAGTGAGGGATCCCTGTGCTAGGTCAAATATATGTGTTTGTGGCAAGTTATATGAGTTTGAGAGGGAATTGGAACGGATGAATTGGTTTTCTTTCATTTCTTATGGAAATTTTTTATTTTATCTAACGAACATTTTGACGAACGAGCTCGTCCTCGGAACAGATTAATTTCGTAAGTCAAGGTATCACTGTATAGGGTTATTACAGAAATGTTCCTAACTTCAACTTTATAAGTAAAATCACTAGTATGTTATTCTGCGAGGGTCCGATAAACTGTTCAGGGTGTACCCTGCCTTCACCCAGTGTTGCCTGAGTTCATCCTCCAGCTTCGCAACTGTAATAGAGTTAAGCACTTCAGCAAATGAGTGAGTGAGTAAGCTGTACTGAATTGAATTGAATTAAATATAGATTTTTTTTTCTGGGCCCTATAGAGGAATCATGCTGCTATACAAAACAATAGCCAACTTTTATTGTATTATCTGGTCGTGGACCAACAATAGCTGTCATCTCAGAGCTTCTTGTGTCCCTGATTGGATCCTCAGCAATGAGGTAACAGTGGGTGTGGATTCTACCTGCTCTTGTGTCTCCTGTCTTATCTTCCAAAGGACATGCAGGTGGGAGGCTTATACCCCCATTTCACTGGAGCACGGCAGAATGTTGTCATCCACAAACGTTCCGCAATTATTCCCTCATCTTCCGTGTGATTCCGTAGTTATTCAAGTCTTCCTCCACTTCCGTATGCTTCCGGTAGGCCAAAATATTCCATGAGTGTTCCGTGGGGTCACTTTGGCGTACTTTTTCCGTACCTGTTCCGCATATGCTGTGAACGTTTCCAAAATTTCCACTTTTCCAAAGGATTTTCACCCATTTCCCGTGTAAAAATGCCGACGCTCTTCTGTAGACTGTGGTCTGCACCTTTCCGCTACACGATCCTTGCATGCCGTAGTCCAGTGAAATGGGGGTATTAGGTTTTTTCACCATAACCAGGAAAAACAAACAAACAAACAAACAAGTTACTGATGATGACTTTATGAAAGATGAATCATAATGTGGAATATTTATCATTTATATTTATTATTAGTTTGGGTGTTTTTAAGCCAAGCACAAATGGTATTGACTCTGATAGGGCACACGTCTCTGATTAATAGAAAATATCCCTGTGCTCTGAGGCCGAATGCCCCGCCTCTGATAATTGGATGCTGGAATAAGTCCAGATTCTGCTTTACATTGCTTTTTACATGATAACGTGGGATTCCAACGCTCTTCAATATTACATTTCCACTCCAGGCAAGTGAATGAAATATTCATACCAGAAAAGTCCTTTAATATGGAGACCTTTTGAAGCATTTGAGGATAATTTGCAGCTTTTTATTTTTTAAATGGTTTTTCTGTGTACATAGCAGATCATTCTGGCGCAAGATGTGTTAAAATATATAACCCTGAATGTGGACCTAAGGTTGCAGAAGCATCCTTGTGGGCTCTCAGGGTTCCATTCTGTCTAGACACTGAGTCAGAGTTCGAGTTTATTGCAAAGCCTTATCAGAACATTGACGGATTTTTTAAAATGCAGTCAGCAATCAGGATTTAAAGAAAAGGATCTCAACAAGGTGAGACGATGGATGACCAGAGACGGCCGGACTGTATATGGTGAATGAATCTTGATTTCAAAGAGGAAGAAATTGGAGATGGGGGGATATTGTGATACTTCAAGTCAAAAAAGAATTAATATCTGCATGGATTATTCATAGTCTTGTGACAGAATACTAATGTAAGACCTTCTTATCTCAGAGCTCTTGTTTTAGATATGTGTGGTTAAAAAAAAAAAAAAAAAAATCAGCAAGCTTCCTTTCCACAGTTTATTTAAGCTTTATATCAGAATGAATAGACTTGTGAATTACAGACTAGTGGATATTTAAATCATGTCCAAATCTGCCCCACCCACCCCACTTTACCCACACAATAATTTTTGTCACATCAGGGATTTTAGTAATATCCTGTGAGGACGCACACACAGGGCAGCACGGTATCCAGCCAGAAGGTCCTGGGTTCGAGTCCTGGGCTTGGCAAGGACATTTCTGTGTAGAGTTTGCTTGTTCTCCCTGTGCTTCCACGGGTTTCTTCTGGGTACTCTTGTTTTCTCCCACAGTCCAAATACACGCTTTTTCAAATAGAACCTGAGTGTGAATGGTTCTGTGTGTGCAAGGAGGATGGTGCCCATCTCAGCGACTCTGGGCGAGGGCAGAGTACACCCTGGACAACTCCTCAGGCCATCGCAGTGCAGAAACATGCTGACAGCTATGCAGCTCCTTTGGTCGAAAGTCAGCCATGATTCTTTTACGTGAACCTCACACCACAGACAGTGAGCGACACAGCCGGCCTTTGATAACCCCGTTAGAGCACTGGGGGGAAAAGCAGTGACAACCATTGACAGTGGGGCTCGAACGGCCAACTTTCGGATTGGTAATCCGGCACCATTGGGCCACCGCTGTCCTTGAAGTAAACACAAAAATAATTCTGTTAGGATATTTCTTGTTCTCGTTTTAAACTCGGATCATTTGTGGGAATTTCTGATTTGAGATATTACAGCTTTATGATTTTTAGTTTGGTTTGGGAATGTCGGAAATGTTTACAATGCCTTTCCACTCTGGTCAGAAAAACAAAACAAAACAAATGATCAACTGTGGGATTTAGGTCCCAGTTATTTGTATGCTGGATTAGAGTAGGATAATTGATTTTATTGGACAGACTGTATGAGGCATCTGTTGATATATGATACCAATTGTTTTTGTTTGTTTGTTTTTTTCACAACTCTACATCTGATCAGGTAAAAACCTAATAAGTCCCAATATTACCAGACTAGGGCAGCACCATCAAGGACACTAAATTGACTCATTTAAATGTTTCTTTTTCTTTATAATTTTCCTTCTGTTTTCCGAACCGATTCATCCTTGATCAGGGTCACAGGCAGGCTGGAGCGCTTCCCAGAAGACTCCGGATGAAGACGGAGTACACCCTGAATAGCTTGCCAGGCTAATCACAGTTCCAAAACAAACACAATCATTTACACGCACATTAACATCCAGGGGCAAATGAGAATATCTAATTCACCTAATGTGTGGATGTCTTTGGACTGAGGGAGGAATCTGGAGCACCCAGAGTACAAGCCGCATGCACGCATGGCGAGAACACGAAAAAAAGTCCACACAGGACGACCCTTACTGGGCACTGGGCTCAAATCCAGGACTTTATTGCTGTTAGGTGGACGTAACCACCACACCATCGTGCTACCCAATAAATTAAGTTTAATGTTACCTAATTATAGAATTAATTTAGAAAATGAGTAGGAATTATGGGGGAATGTTTAAAAAAAAAAAAAAAAAAAAAAGCCCAGCCCATGCGAATCTATAGCTGGAGTCCATTGTGAGCAGCCGTTACTGATCTTGAAGATAATTGTTTTTAATGCCATTAAAATTGGATCAGTACCACCCTATCCAGATATGTACTGAATGAAATATGATAGTGGCTTGAATTGCTTTATTAAAATTATGAACCTCGAGCTCACAATCACTTTTTATTACCCTTTCCATAAATAGCCTAATGCAACAATAAGTTTGGCTGCAATGCATGATGGGATTTTTTTTCATCACAGTGGAAAGTTAATGGCATGGACATGGCCATGGCAGGCTAATCAGTCAGAATAAACACATCTCAAGCTTCTGCCCCTGACCTCCCCCACCCCCTTCAGAATCAATTTAAAACTGTTGGAAGGCTAGTTCCGAAAGGTTTTGGCTTTGGATTGTGCCCTTTAGAAGCACAAAGAGAGTGCCTTTCTCATGGAGAATATAAAAATCTTAATTTGGTTATGACATCACACATTGTGTGTGTAGCAGCAGGCAGTAATAAGTGGGCAGAGCCTCACATACCGAGTAATTTGGGACTTTGTGAGTTTGCTTATTTCCCTCTGATGATGGGGTGAGCTACTGTAAACAGCACGCAGATTAATGAGGTTTCATTAGGCGAAGCTGCCTGAAAATTGGTCTGAAAACCCAGGCTGTGTTTGTTAGTGGTTGTCTGTTTCAGAGCAGATAGGCGCTCTCTGATACAGCTTTCAGTCATGCCCTGTCATGTACCCGTCCTCCTTCATAGATCTTTCTATGTTTATCCTCTCTGATGCTATTATGACTCGGGGGGTATGGATAACAACCAAGATTTCATAAGGCAAAAATAAATTGACTCTGGTTTTATTTGTATATATATATATATATATATATATATATATATATAAAATATAATATATATATAATATAAATATAATATATATAATATAAAATAATATAATATAATATATAATGATAATATAATATAATATTAAAAAAATATATATATATATATATATATATGTGTGTGTGTGTGTTTTTATATACAGTGTGTATGTATATATACATATATATATATATATATGTGTGTGTGTGTGTGTGTGTGTGTGTATGTGCGTGCATGAATGTATGTATGTATGTTTGCGATGGAGATGCATTTTACCACCAAGTCCATATTTTTACTCACCAATAGTTAAATCAGAATCAGAATACTTTATTGATCTTGGAGGAAATTGTGTAAGTAAAATGCACTGTGGCATAATGGTTAACTCATCCGCCTCTCAGCAAGAAGGCTCTGGGATCAATCCCCGGGCCCGTGTGCTGCCATGTGGAATGTTTGCATGTTGTCCCTGTTCTTGTGTGGGTTTATTCCGGGTACTTCTGGATCCAAAAACATCTCATTAGGGCCTGTATGTGTGAGTGTGAATGGGTATGTGTTTTGACCTGCGATGGTCTGGCAAGCTGTTCAGGGTGTACCCCGCTGTGGCCCAGTGTTAGCTGAGAGACTCCAGCCTCCGTGATAGGATTTAAGCGGTGCAGAGTGATTAATTAGAATAACTGTATTTAATTTGTTTGAGATGCTGCATATGACACCAGCATGCTTAGGGTTTAAAAAAAAAAAAAAAAAAAAATAAATATATATATATATATATATATATATATATATATATATATATATATATAAACAAGCATTATATCTGTGATTTGTTTATTTGCCCTGATTATTATTTTTTCTCAAGAGAGTTTCTTGTTTTTCATTGGTGGAAAGGCACTGAATAATTTTTTGATATTTATCATTACCATGGTATAATTGAATTATTGATAAGTCGAATGTGGCGCACATAGAACACAGTAATGTGACTGGATACTTTAGAAATATTTCGAATGAATAATTAAACCGAGAAGATACACACGCACACACACACCCACACAAACAGAATCTCACTTTGGTAGGCAGATAGAATTGCAGGAAAATGTTTATGGAATAAATGCTGAAGTCAGAAGTTTACTGTGTGCATGAGAGCTCAGATTGAAGTGTATGAGTCTGGCATTATTGTGGCAATCTACTAGAACACAAAATATAAACATATGCATAAATAGAAATTAATCAATGATGAAAGAAGATGTACAGTAACGCCCCGCCCAATCGCAGTTCACCGGTCACAGCCCCGCATAATCGTGGATTAGGGTAACCCCGGAAGTTACTGGCACATGATTCAAATTTAGCCAATGTCGGACAGCTTTTGTTTCTCCCTCCTGCTGATTGGTTGCAAATGATGTGTACACATTTTTTTTCTTCTTTGCACACAGGTCATCAACATGATTGCTTGAATTGTGAATTCGCATTTTTTTTGTGTGTTTTTAATGATTATTGAAGCCCTGTGATGTCACTCAAACGACCTGCATCTTCTCTAGCTTCTGGTAAGGAGCCTAAGCGCTTGATTTATTCATAAATATTATTACAGTACAAAATTAAAAAGTTTTTACTCAATCATTACTCCAGTTCACTGCATTATTACTGTATTAATGAGTAAGACTGTCTATAGAATGTGTTCAACAAGCAGATTTTAGTGTATGTAATATCATACATAGGGTTTTAAAACCGTGTCAATAACTCGCAGATTTTCAGGATCCGCATGAAGGGGCGGAACGTAACCTCCGCAAATAATGGGCTGGGGGGGGGGTTTACTGTAACACAAACTCATCAAACAGAGACTTGAACTAAGAATAGAAGTGACACAAATCAAAGTGGAAATCAGGTAGTGAAAGGAAAGGTGATGAAAAGCAAGCCCGGGCGCAGTAATCTGGTGAAGAGGGCTGCTGGAAGCGGGGCAGAAATCTATCAATAGAGACGTCTATTCAGACATCACCGAAATTTAATATCGCAGCCGGTCAGAATATAAATATATTGATTGTTCTGGGCTCTTGTCATTTGCGATCTCAGATAGAGGAATGATATCAATTGGCTTTGTTGACCTGTAGAAATGGCCGGATGGACTGAGAGGGAAAATGTGAAGACATTATGAATACAGTGTCAAAGGAATTTTTTTATTGGCCAAATATTTTACCGTTATTTAGGATGTTTCATCTGTCAAACAGGAATGAAACCTGAATTAAATGAAGGAAAGAAGTAGGAATGTATCCATGATGTTTGTGAAAACTCGTCCTTTCTTCTGTCAGGTTAATAGAATCAGCAAGAAGTGTCTCCATTATATGTCCACGGTTTTCTCCAGTTTCCAGGAAAGCAGGAGCATAAAATTAATCCCCTTCAGATAAAAGCAGAACACATTTGATGACAGACAAATGAATACAGTTTCGAAGCCGTTTGCCCTCACAGTTTATTTGTTTACAGCTGAACCTGGAATACTACATTTCAGTGCAAGACAGTAAATTTCTGTTTTTGTTCAACTTTTAAAGACGTTGTGTTGAACATGACTTTGTTATGGAATAATAAATAGTTTGTGGTACTGTATCTTAAGGCATGTAAATAAAAACAGAAAACCCTAGAGCATGAAGAATAAATATGATATGTAATGTACTGAACATTTATTGTTGAATTCAATGTAATCTCATACATATGCCGGTCTCCATTTAATAAAACTTTAAAGCATCACTGAAGGTGACATAGAAAGCAGTGGCCAAAATTTCCTTTTTTTTGGGGGGGGGGGCAGTGATGGTGCAGTAGTTGGCACATCTGCCTCACAGGAAGAAGGCCCCAGGTTCAGTCCCTGCCTGGGTGAAGTTTTGCATGTGTTTGTTCCGCTTGCCAGGGTTTCCTCTGAGCACTCTGGTTTCCTCCAGCAGTCTAAAGACAACATTTAGATCAGGTCAATTGGCTTTTCGAAATTGAGTGTGTGTGTGTGTGTGTGTGTGTGTGTGTGTGTGTGTGTGTGTTTGTGTGTGTGTGCTTTTGTGTATGTGTGTGTGTTTATTGGGTCTGTGGTGGCCTGGCGAGCTGATTAGAGGGTACCTCTTCTTCAAGCAGTGATGGCTGAGATAGGCACCAGCCTTCCTACAACCCTAACAGAATTAGGTGATTTGGTAAAAGAGAGAGTGCGTAATGAAGAAATAATTTTCTCAAGGAAATGCATTTATAATTTGTAATGGAATAATAGCATCAGGTTATTTTGCCATTTACTTTAAATTGTAATTATTTATGTACAGTGATCCCTCGCTACTTTGTGCTTTAGTCTCTGTGGCTTCGTGCATCGCGGGTTTTCAAAAAATATTCATCGAAAAATAGGGGAAAAGTTAAGGAAAATGCCGCAAAACAAGGCCAATTATGCAGAAAACCACAAATAAACAAAAACAAAAAAAACAACCCAAAACCCCCCAACAAAACTACTTACATTTTTGTGTGAGGTGCGCATCTGTGTGTGTACGTTTGTCTGTACGTGTGTGTTTATATTTTATTTACATCTTATGCTTTATTTTTGAATGTTTAATTGCATTTATAGCATTGAATATGTATTTATTGATATTATATACACATACAAGTACGTATATGTCCGTTGGGGGGGGTTGATCCTACTTCACGGAATTTGGCGGTCGTGGGGGTCTCAATCCCCATTAACTGCAGAAACTGAGGGATCAGTGTATTCGTTTGTTTTGAGAGCAAAGAAAGGCTTGAGGCACGGCATGTTTCATCTATAATGCTGTTTGTATGGGGATGGGCAGCTTGGTAGCTCATATGAATGAGTTGGCACCGTATCTCTGGTGATTATAAATGCCACCATATACAGTGCAGAATTAACTGAACACAATTATACAGTTAATTCCTTGGTGTGTGTGTGTGTGTGTGTGTGTGTGTGTGTGTGTGTGTGTGTGTGTGTAGTGTATAGATTGAGAGAGAGAGAGGCTGTCGTGACAACACTTTTACAGAACTACTAGTGCTATCTGGCTGTGCGCATGTGTCTGAGAATCATTCATTAAATCATTTTCTGAACCACTTGATCCTAATTCGGGTCACCGGGAGGCTGACACCTATCTCAACCGACTCGGAGTACACACTGACGGGAACTCAATGATCTATTTATTACAGAAATGGTTCTTTGACATGAACCTCTCACCACAGACAGTGAGACACATTACTGACCTTTAATAATCCATTCAGCTGACCAGACAGGGGGTGGAGGTGCGGTGGGGTGGGGTGGGGTGGGGTGGGGGAGGAGACAGCAGTGACAACTCTGTGATGTGTTTAATGGGTGGTGGGGCAGGCTTTTCTATTAGCTGGCATGGACTGGAGCCAATGAATGAACGTGAACGAGGCAGGAAAGAACCCTGGGTGGTGCGCCAGCTACACAGTGAAATAAAAAAAAACACACACACACACACAAAAAAAAAAAACCTGAGCAGAAAGATCTTAATAGCTTTAAAGTAAATCGCAGCTTTCATTTTAGTCATCATCCTGAAGCAAAAATTTGAATTAGTCAATAAAATCGATGTATTTCTCATCGCTAGCACGTCTATTCAACAGCAGAGGAAAAGTGCTTTTTGCTTCAGCTGCACTGGATCGTGGTTTGGGGACCTATCCAATAAATTAATTACAACACAGTTAACAGGTTCAAACGTGGAGATCACGTGGGCCTACCATCGAAACCCCTGGGAAACCTGATGCAGAAATACATTATGCCAGCGTGTCTGGGGACCTGGCAGTAGAGATATGGTCAGGTGAGTTTCAGCTTACACGTGTGCAGTAAAGAGTTGGCTTCTCTCAGCTGCCCGCTGCTGTCGAACAGGAGGACTACATCACACCCACAGAATTATGCTGTTGCTTTGCCAATCGAGCTCTGCTTCATTCGATTAAATATTTGGCACTGGAATGAAGGGCAGTGGATTTGCAGTGGCAGTTAGGAAGTGTGTGCTTTGTGTGTAACATTTGATTTATATGCCGAGTAAACATTTACCTACGATGTCGAGGACAATAATTATAACATGGCCACATTCAGAGTGGAGTTATGAGTGAGTAGGTAATGTCTGTTGGGAATTTTACACCTGAGCCGTGTGGCTCATCAGGCCGGTGCTTATCCCCAGTTTACATAGCGTGAAGCGACCAGGAGTTCAACTCCTCCTGGATGGGACGCTAGTCCATTGCAGGTTATCGTCCCAGTATATTTTTACTAGTTCCCATTTATACTGCTGGGTGAACAGAGGCACACTTGTGGTTGAGACCTTGCCCAGGGGTCTGAGCACAGTGGGGATTTAACTGGGATTCGAACACACAACCTCCTGATCATGAGCGCAGCACCCTTACCACTACGCCACCGGCCCCATGCTATGTGTAAGTATTGAGGATTTAATTCCAAAGTTGTAGACATTAATCTTCAAACCTCCAATAAATACAGACTTGTACATATAACGTGGTGCAGAGGATTTTCACAAGAACATCTTATCTTAAACTGCGGTGTTGAGCAACATTAAAATTGGGTTCACCAGTTTATTTGTTTATTTTGTGTTTTGGGCCTGTTAGTGTATTCTTCATGGTCACACTATACCCATTTTGGACACTAGTGAAGATACTGCACTGTATTTAGCTTTTTTTTTTTTCTTGTGTGTGTGTGTGTGTGTGTGGCGTTAGCACATTCGCCTCACAGGGAGAAGGTCCTAGGTTCAATTCCCAGCTCGGGCGTTTCTATGTAGAGTTTGCATGTTCTCCCCGTGCTTGCGTGGGTTTCCTCCAGGTTTTCCGGTTTCCTCCAACAGTCCAAAAACACGCACAGTAGTTAATTGGCTGTTCCAAATCACTCCTAGGATATGTGAGTGTGGGTGTGGATAGTTGTGAGTGTTGGCCCCGCGATGGCCTGGCAAACTGTCCAGCATGTACCCTACCCTTGCCCGGACTCGGCCAAGACGGGTACCAGACTCCCTGTGATCCTAATTAGGATTAATTGGTTCAGAAAATGAATAAATGAACCATAAAGGCTATTCATTAGTGGCACATCACCCTTTTAAATTTTTTTTCATTGTTAAGTTTGATCTCATGTGACAACTTTAGCAATACTGGATCACTCGCATCTGTAGAGTTTGTAAAATTCTGGGAATGGAATAACTTCTTTTAGATGCCTTAAGTGTTAACAGGAAACGACTGCCATCCTTAAATAGAAAATTCTAAAACTTTCAAAGATTATGTCACACATCACAACAAAGTGGGTGTAAGTTGAAAATTATTAATTTTCAGTTGCTTGAGTGGGACCTCCCATGGACCCACCACCCGTGGGAGGAGTTTTAGGGGTCGGGTGCAATGTGAGTTGGGTGGCAGCCAAAGGCATGGGTTCTGTCGGACCGATCCTCGGCTACTTACTCTGACCCTCGGGACATGGAATGTCACCTCTCTGGCGGGGAAGGCGCCTGATTTGGTGCGTGAGGTGGAGAGATACCGACTAGATATAGTTGGGTTCACCTCAACGTATAGCTTGGGCTCTGGAACCATCCATCTCGAAAGAGGCTGTTCTCAGTCGGACAATGGTGGAATGCACCCTCCGGGTCGGGAATGAGGTCCTGCCCCAAGTGGAGGAGTTTAAGTATCTTGGGGTCTTGTTTACGAGTGAGGGAAGGATGGAGCGAGAGATCGACAGACGGATCGCTGCAGCCTCTGCTGTTAAGCGGTGCCTGTACCGGTCCGTCGTGGTGAAGAAGGAGCTGAGCCGCAAGGCGAAGCTCTCAATTTACCAGTCGATCTACGTTCCAACCCTCACCTATGGTCACGAGCTTTGGGTAATGACCGAAAGAACAAGATCACGGATACAAGCGGCTGAAATGAGCTTCCTTCGCCGGGTGGCGGGGTTCTCCCTTAGAGATAAGGTAAGAAGTTCCACCATCCGGGGAGAGCTCGGAGTAGATCCGCTGCTCCTCCGCATTGAGAGGGGCCAGTTGAGGTGGCTCGAGCATCTGGTCAGAATATCCCCCGGACGCCTCCCTGGTGTGGTGTTTCGGCATGTCCAACCGGGAAGAGACCTAGGGTCTCTAGGGTCAACCTAGAACACGCTGGAGGGACTATGTCTCTCGGCTTGTCTAGGACCGCCTCGGTGTTCCCCTGGGAGAGTTGGAGGAAATGGCTCGGGAGAGGGACGTCTGGACCTCTTTGCTTAGGTTGCTGCCCCCGCGACCCGACCCTGGACTAACCGGAAGATGATGATCTTGAGTGTGGAAATGATACCAGACTATCTAACATAATTGTCTAGTTTTAGAGTAACTAACCAACACGTGTTAGGAAATTTAAGCTTTTTAATTTTGCAACTTTGGAGAAAGGCACGTTTGAAAGTTCAACATTTTATAATTTCCGACTTAATTCACTTTGCTGTGATGAATTGTGTATCACATTGCAACACATTATTAAGCCATTTATTATTGGCCTTCGTCACATCTTTATGAACGAACTGTTCCAGGTACAATAACATATTAAAATGAACTTATTTAATAAAGGCATTTAAATCATTTACCGCATGCTACTGTCGTAGGTTTTCAGATCTGTGCTGTTACAGAAATACATTATGATTCAAAGGCTCAGTGGTATAGATCACAATTATTAACACAATCTCCGGTAAAAGATAAATTATCCAGTGTGACATCACAGCTCATGATATGTGTACGCTGCTCATCAGACGTGAAATCGGCAAAAAAAAAATTCCGGAATTATGATGAAATCATCGCTAATCTACACCATGCTCAGATATTATAATTTCATTCACATCATTTCTAAATAATAGAAATAATTAAACAGGAAATAGTGACCTTAATACAGCCATGGAATATATTAAATAACTTATAATAGAGATTCTCAGGTAGAATGATGATCAAAATCCACCCACCATTAATCTGTTTATTTCTTTTTTTTCTTGTTTATTGGTCAAGGTGGTCAAAACTAGTTATCAATAATAAGGTGCAGTGAATTCTGTCTCAGCAATAAGGTTCTGGGTTCGATTTTCAGACTCAGGTGTTTTTGTGTGGAGGTGTTACCCCTCGCCCCCTTTGTTTGCGTGGGTTATTGTGAGGACTCCAGTTTCCTCCCACAGTCCAAACACGGACACATTATTGGCTGTTAGCCCCTATGTGTGTGTGTGTGTGTGTGTGTGTGTGTGTGTTGCATTATGTTCTGGGAGGGTTTACTCCACTCTCACCCTATTTCACACGAAGATAGGCTCTAGCCTCCCCGTGACCCTGGTAGGATTAAGTTGACATGAAAATGAGGAACCCATGATCCACATGTACAGTCGATGCAAATTAATGTTACTGTGATATGTTCTGACAACATTTTTTGAGATATTTAATTTGAAAAGATAGACGTAAGGTGGCAGTTCTGGCCCAATGTCAAGGTCCTGTATTACTAATCCCAAAGTCATGTTTGTCCCCGCTGTCCCCCCAGTGCAGATAACTGGGTTATCAAGGCTGGCCATGTCTCTCATTGTCTACGGAAGAGGTCTGTGTAAAGGAACCATGGCTGACTTTCGACAAGAGGAGCTGCATTGCCATCTGTATGTTTCTGCCCTGTGATGGCCTGGCGAGCCGTCCAGGGTGTACTCTGCCCTCGCCCAGGGCCGGTTGAGATGGGTGCCAGCCTTCCTATGACCCTAAATTAGAATTCAACAGTTCCAGAAAGTGAATGAATGACATTACCAGCAAAATTCTAACAATGTTTTTTTTGTAGTCTACAGATAACATAATTGGAACATTTGTGCAACGTTGTACAAATGTTACAAGATAGTGTTTAGACGGGCAGGTTCTAAGAACCTGCGGTGAAAGAAGTGATCCCTGCCTGTTTAGTCAGAGTGTATGGCAAACTTAATACTAGGTTCATGAGAACTGAAACCTTTAGGATTCCGGCACGGGCAGGGACATATTGTATGCATTGATTACCTTTTGGAAGGTGTATTTTGCTTACCATCTACAGGCATACCTCACCTTACGAAAATAATCCGTTCCAGAAGTGGTTTCGGAATCTGATTTTTTCGTAAGTTGAGTAGCATTTTACATGTAAAAGGCCTGATTAGTTCCAAGGCCCCCAATACTACCCCCTAAACCCTTTAAAATTTATGAAAGTATACCTTTTAAGGCCTCCTTCTGCTTCAATATCGTACCGATGGTAGACGGGTTTCGGCCATATTCCTTTGCGATATCACTCAACCACATGCCACGAGCCCGCTTCTTCTTTTCACTCACACCGGGAATCACTTTCACTGGGAATCACACACGTGTGTGTGTGTGTGTGTGTGTGTGTGTGTGTGTGTGTGTGTGTGTGTGTGCGCGCGTGCATGCTCGCGTATGTATGTGTGTGCGTGCGTGTTCTCGCGTATGTCTTCTTGGCAGAGTTATAATCTTACAAATGTTTATGCAAGGTTAAAAGCCTGAGCCAAAAAATAAAGTTGCAATGAGCACACTCGAAAAACTCACAAAACAACAGGAACTCTGTCCTTTACGCGTGTTAAAATTCCGTGACGAACAATGAGTCGAAGGCACATGAAAAGCATCATGGGTATTATGGACATGTGGCTTCTACCTAGCCAATGGGAGGGAGCTGCATATCCGTGACAAACAATGGGTCGAAGGCACACGAAAAGCATCATGTGTATTATGGAGTTGCGGCTCCCTCCTAGCCAATGGGAGGGAGCTGCATCTCCGTGACGAACAATGGGTCGAAGGCACATGAAAAGCATCATGGGTATTATAGAGATATAGCTCCCTCCTAGCCAATGGGAGGCCAGCGAGGCGGGGTGTTGGATGATAGCCAATGGGAGAGCAATTCATGCGTTGTTGGAATTTTTGAGATGGCACGTTTCGTAACGTGAATTTTTTTCCTATCCAGAGACGGAAATTTTAGGTAAATGCGTTTCGTAACTTGGATTTTTCATTTGTTGGGTCTTTCATAAGGTGAGGTACCACTATACTTCATTTGGACTTTTTTTTGAGGGGGGGGACTCTGGAATAACCCAGAAACTTGAATTCTTCTCTTTGCTAGAGAAGTGTAGTGTCCCAACAACCTTGAACTGAATGAAACACCCTTTTGATGAGAAACACCCCCCTGGTTTCACTTCCCTCAGGCACTGTTTCTTTTGGATTCTTCCCAACTTCTATAGATCGCATCCGACCTACTGACCTCGTTTCTTTTACACAGAAATAAACTCCAGACTTGTTCAAACACACAAACAGAACCACTTTAAACACACCAACACACGCTCTGAAGACCGACAGATACTCAACGGGCCGTCTATTTAATGCCAGTTTAAATCGTAAGCAGAGCTTTTCTCTCCTGCTAGAATTTAAACTAAATCAGCAAACCAACACTGGCTCCTGCGGTTTACTCGCCGTGTCCAACACAAAACACTCTTCTTTTTTTCCTCCCTTCATTCCTTTCATCCTTTCTTTCTTTCTTTCTTTCTTTCATCCTTCGTTCCATCTTTCTTTCTTCTCTTGTCATTCTTTCTTTCTGTCTTTCTTCAATTCTTTCTTTCATCCTGCCCGTCTTTGTTTATTTTTTCTTCCTCTGTTCTTTCCTTTGTTTCTTCCATTATTTCTTTCACCATTCCTTTCTCCCTTCCCTTCTTTCTTCTATTCTTTCTTTCATCCTGCCTTTCTTCTTTCTTTCTTTCTTCCTTCATTCCTTCCTTTGTTTCTTCCATTATTTCTTTCATCCTGCCTTTCTTCCTATTTCTCGCTTCCTTCCCTTCTTTATTGCTTTTTTCATTTCTTTCTTCCTTCTTTCCTTTGTTTCTTCTATTCTTTCTTTCATGCTTTCTTTCCCTCCTTCCTTCTAGCCCCATTTCACTGGAGAGCGGCAGACTCGCGGAGGCAAAACCGTAGTCGTCCTCCAACATTCATCAGTCATTCCATCATCTTCCGTGTTCTTCCGTACGAATTCTTCCTCTACCGTTCGGCTAAAATCTTCCACGAACGTGAAAACCCACATTCACGGAAAAACTTTCCGACAGTGTTCCCTCATGCTCCGCAGTCCTTCCGCAAACGTTCCGTCCTTTCCGCAAACGTTCCATGATCGTTCCTTTTATTCCGCAAGTCTTCAGTGAACGTTTCGCGAACATTCCTCCTTCTTACGGGTGGTCAAAAGCGGCCACAGAATCCCCACAGAATACTCACGGAAGGTTTGCGGGAACACATGCAGAACGTTTGCGGAATGGTTGCGGATAACACGCAAGACTTGCAGAACACTCAGGGAAGTCACTTCCACTATAAATTATTCCAGTTCATTCACTTTATTTTTTCTGTTTTCCTGCTCATGTAATAAAGTTATAATCACTGTGGTTTGGACTTGTGTGGATGGTTTTTAGTCTGGAATGATTTATTGGGGTGAAAATAAAAGGAATGTATCGACATTATTGATAATAAACATATGAACATGTGCATTATTTTTATAATTTACAATAAATTTAAAATGTAACATAAGAAACATATGGTAAATTACAACCATGTGTTAAATTTGAAATTTATTGTACATTATAAATATAGTATACATTATAAACATATAGTGAGAATGAACTTCCTTGATCAGGCCGCGGATTTAAAGGCGTAATCAGGAGCAAATCCTTTGATCTTTGCCGATTTTTCTGCGTTGAAACGTGGTTACGCCGGCTATAGTATTCCTCAATCATTCCTCGGTCATTCCGAACGTTTCGCCTTCATTCCACCTGTTCTGAGATCATTCTGTGGGTCTTCCTTGTAAAAAGGAGTAGTGCCGTGGTCGTTCTGCAAATGTTCCGTCCTTTTCTTGAATGCTTTGTGAATTATCCGAAGGTCTTCCTTTGCTGTCCGCACGCTTTTACGCATGTATTCCGACATTGTACCGCGGTCTTTCCGTGTTCTTGTCCGTACATTCTGTGATCGTTCCAAGCGTGTTCCGAAGGTGCAATTTTCTGTAGGTTTTTGACCCATTTTCCATGTAAAAATGCCGAAGCTCCTCCTTTGAGTGCGTTCCGTGCCTTTCCGCCATGATCCTTGCGTTCCGCGCTCCAGTGAAATGGGGGTATTTCTTTCTTCCCTTCTTTCTTTATTTCTTTCTTCCTTTCTTCCACTGACTCTAGGTGTGTGTAAGTGGTTCAGGAAATTAATGAATGAGTGAATATTGCTTTTTTCTCATGTGTCAGTCTTTAGGCTGTTTATTTAACAAGTCTATATATTTGAGATTACAATTGAGATTATATACTGTATAGAAATTGATTTTTCTGAATTGACTTTTCATGAAAAAAGTACTTGGGTATGATTTTGGTATCTGTATTTCTTTCTCTGCGTCTCTGTCAGTCTGTTACTCCTCAGTGTATTTCTGTGCTCAGTGGAAATGTTGGTTTCTTTTCATATCTAGTGAATGCAGTGACATTGCCGAGCCCTGGGAGAAAAGAAAGAGGGTTTAATGCTTGGATGTAGGTGGCACTGCTTTGACTAAGTGCAGTTGCATTGGTAGCCACAGGGATTTGTGAATTATTGTTTCTTCTCATCAGAGAGAAGCGAGCTCAGATGCGGTCCTTTTGTGATGCTAATGCGGGTTTGTTATAAAATGCATGTCATTGCAATGTCCTTCAGCACTTTTCCCTCGCCATGCTTGGATTGACTTTGTAGCGTGGCATGACTGAGAACTTCTTAAATGCCACCAAGTTGTCACTATTGAAGCGTCAGATGTGCGCACACTAGATGCATATAAATGATTTCATATTCACTTCTAACAGCCATCTTTGCACTGCCAAACATTGTTTTTTTATTGCTATTTGATGCCTGATTTGCATTAAAACAGCTAAACTGGAACTTTGATAACACGAATATAACAGATAAAATCTGTAATTGAATTAAACAAGCAAATATTTTTGTTTCAGATAAAACGGGGAACAAACAGCAGGAGACGAGCGCGGCGGTATGCATGTGTGTATGACGGAAGGCCGATACGACAGCGTAGTGATTAGCAAATCCATCTCACGGTTAAAAACGTCCGTGTGAAATTTGCATGTTTTTCCGCGTGCTTGCATGGCTACTCCAAGTTCTTCCCACAAATCAAAAACAAGCATCTTAAGCTTTGTTTGTTATGAATTACCCCAGGTGTTAATGTGAGTGCCAATCATTGTTCGTGTGTTGGTCCTGTGATGGTCTTGGGGAACTGTTCAGAGTGAACTCTGCCTTTTCCCAATGTCAGTTGAGATAGGCTCCAGTCCTCCCTGCGACCCTAATAGGATTAAGCGGTTCAGCAAATGAGTGAATGACTGAATGTATGGTGGAACGGGGAATGTAAGGAATGCATCAATCAAGCAGTGTACAAGGTTGTCCTGGATGAGAAGTTGCTTCCTTTTGTTCTGACAGTGTTCTCTAACGTCAAGGATTGAGCTTTTTTGTTGTTGTTTTTTTTTTTTTTAATTTTTTTAATCAGAACAAGGCTCCATGAAACACAGCCAAATCAATCAGGATGCGGAAGGCAGATCACAAAACCTTGTCATGACCAACTTAATCTCCCTGAACTTTTTTTTTTTTTTTTTTGCCAAGTTAATATTTCCTCCAAATAAATCCTCCAAGTGATAATAGTCATATATGGACTTTGAAACATTTATTCATTCATTTTTCTGATCCTAATTAGGGTCACAGGGAGGCTGATGCCCATCTCAGCTGACTCTGGGTAAGGTCAGAGTACACCTTGGACAGCTCGCCAGGCCATTGCAGGGCAGAAACACGCTGACGGCTATGCAGCTCTTCTTGATGGAAGTCAGCAATGGTTCTTTTACATGAACCTTCCACCATGGACAGTGAGAGACATGGCTGGACCCAGTTAGCTGCACTGGAGGGACACTGACAACCGTTGAGAGTGAGGCTTGAATCCCTGACCTAGGGATCGGTAATCCAGCACCTTACCATCGGGACTTTGGGACTTTATAAGTCGGCCGTCTCAGCTGACTCACCAGGCCATCGCAGGGATATAACAATACAAAAAACACAGCATACATTACAATATATATCCATTAATCCAGTTGTTGGGGCAGCATGGTGGTGTAGTGGTTAGAACACCCGCCTCACAGCAAGAAGGTCCTGGGTTCGATTCCCAGCTCAGGATATTTCTGTGTTGAGTTTGCAGTTTTCTCCCCAGGCTTGCGTGGGTTTCCTCCCACAGTCCAAAACATGCACAGTAGATTAATTGGCTGTTCAAAATCGCTCCTAGGGGTGACAGTGAATATGAATGGTTGTGTTACGTCTTGGCCCTGGGATGGCCTGGCGAGCTCTCCAGGGTATACCTTGCCCAGAGTCGGCTGAGAAGAGTGCCGGCCTCCCTGCGATAAAGAAATTCAGAAATGAATGATTATCGCATGACAAGTATAGAACACAGACTGTTGTGCATCACGGACTGGAAAGAGTTTAAGATATATGATGATACTCACAGGAACAAAAACATGAACTCAAGCAACACATTTCTGGTTATTATCCTTGTAATGTTTCTGTGTGCAGTCATAACGCACAGGATATTTAGACACGGTAATAATGAGGTGCTCTTCCGTGTTAATTTGAGCAGATTAATTAAACCCGTGTTTATTGTTTCCCTGCTGAAACATTTTGGCAATCTCAGTGTTTGACATCATCTGCCAATCAACGCTATCTTTTGGCTTCTTCTTCTGTTTTTTTTTTAAGTCTCAACCTCATTATAGATTTTTATTACATGACTTGAACATTAGCAAAGTCAGTAAAAAACATTTTACGGTAAAGGTGCTGAATCACTGATCCCAAGGTTGGAGGTTCAAGTCCTACCCTCAACAAGGTTGTCACTGTCCTCCAGTGCAGCTAACTGGGTTATCAATGGCCGGCCATGTCTCATGGGCGATGGTGGGAGGTTCAAGTAAAAGAACCATTGCTGACTCTCGACAAGCGTAGCTGCATCGCTGTCAGCGTGTTTCTGCCCTGCGATGACCCGGCGAGCCGTCCAGGGTGTACTCTGCCCTCACCCGGAGTCGGCTGGGATGGACATCAGCCTCCCCGCGAGCTTAATCAGGGTTAAGCAGTTCAAAAACATTTTAGATTTCCAAACTTTTGCTTTAGAGCACAACATTTTTTTGTATGTCAGTAAAGAAAGCATAATCTTACACAAGAGTGAACATAACAAAGGCTTCTGGGTTTTTTCATGAAAATTAAAGATGCAAGTATGAGAGTCAAAATCTCCAGGAGAACCGTGATTGGTTCTGAAAGATACTCAGTAAAACATACAGCTCATTAACATGAAAAGCTTCTGCAGATATATTTTTAAAGCGAAGGGTCATTACACCAAATATTAATGTTGTTTTATTTACTTCTGTTGACTGTGCTTCAAAGAATTGTTTATAGAAACTTTATATTTAAATGTAAGGCATCTTTGCTCTCCATGTTTGCTTCATGCATTTATATACATGCATCGGTAAGATAGACTGTCGACTGGATATTGACAGAATGTCATGTTGGGTAGTGCTGAAGGGCAGGAGAGCTGGACACAAATACAGAACTAAAGTGACTTTCATAAGAACCATACAGGACAGAATAACCCAAAATAATAAAACAAAGCAATAAACAAACTGGCAGGAAAACAAGTATGACCAATAATAAAACGGGAACCTCTGGACTGACAGATAACCAAAAATATTCAAACGGCTTTATCTTTTATTAGAGTCGTGGGAAGGCTGGAGCCTGTTCTAGACGACTCTGGGTACCGCCTTTATACAGGAGGCATTCATTATTCACGGGGGTTACGTTTATCCCCCAGCCGTGAATCCTGAAAATCCGCGAGTTATTGACGCGGTTTTAAAACCCTATGTATGATACACTAAATACACTAAATCCTGAATACACTAAAATCTGTTAGTTAAACACATTCTATTATCAGTCTTAATCATTAATACAGTAATAATGCAGTAAAATGTTGTAATGATTCAGTAAAAACTTTTTAATTTTGTACTGTGATAATATTTTTGAATAAATAAAGCGCTTAGGTTGCTTACCAGAAGCTAGAGAAGATGCAGGGCAGTTGTGTGACATTATAGGGCTTAAATAATCATTAAAAAAACATGAAAAAAAGTGAATTTGCAATTCAAGCAGTCACATTGATCATATGTGCGCGAAGGAGAAAAAAGAGGTGTACTCATCATCTGACACCAATCAGCAGGAGGGAGAAACAAAAGCTCTCGGCTAAATTCGAACAAAAATTCTTGGTTAAATTTGAATCCCGTGCCTGTAACTACTGCTGCCGCTAATTCGCGAGTATGTGGGCTGCGACTGATAAACCGCAAATGGGCGAGGGGCTACTGTATTTTACATTTTATTTTATATATATGTATTTAAAAAAAACACATAAAAATACATATGTACGTGCATACCTGAATAAATTCGCTGTATGTGCTTATATATCTATATCTATCTATTGATCTATCGATCTATCTATATATATGTGTGTGTGTGTATATATATATATATATATATATATATATATATATATATATATATATATGTATTTATATGTATATATGTATGTATATGTATATATGTATGTATGTATATATATATATATATATGTGTGTGTGTGTGTATGTGTATATATATATATATATATATATATATATATACACACATTCTAAATATTAACTTACCAGGGGGACGGACAAAGTGAGTGCCGTCATCACGTTCATAACTTGTGCGCGAATGAGAAAGAAAGCGGTGTACACATCGTTTGTAACAAATCAGCAGGAGGGAGAAACAAAAGCTAAATTTGAATTATGTGCCAGTAAATTTCCACTACCACTAATTTAAAAACATTATGAAATAAAGCCTTTGAGAGCAAAATCTGTGAGTATGCAGTGCCACGAGCGGTGAACCGTGATTGGGCGAGGGCTTACTATATATAAATACATATATAACTTTTTTTTTTCAGGCATACGTGTGAAGCAGTGATGATTGTCCCAGGGCTATAAGTCTACTAAAAGCAAAAACAGTTGAATTTTTTGACAGTTTTGTCATTATTGGATCATCTCTGTGCCAGTTTTATTTTCTCGTCATAGTTCCTAATCACCTTCACACACATTTAAGGCCGATTACACACCACTGTGTCGGGGAGACTATTCCTCTGATATTTTATTGCTCTTGTCTGAATCATCGACCTAATTGACGAGCTGTTGAATGTCAAGTGAATACAATCTTTTATTCTTCATCTCTTTATTCATTTTTTTTCTGTCAGCAACGTCATTATTAATTGTGTTAATGAATTACATTCACGTCATTAGATATCAATAATAATTTCTATAATTATTGCACATTATAACAATGTTTTATTCTTTAGTATAAAATGTAATGATTTTAAATTTCATTTCCAGTTGCATGAAATGAACGTGACTTGCTCCAGTTGTTTGTAGATTGAAGGTTTCCATTATATTAACGTATATATTTCAGTATTCATTGTGAGTTATTTTCATTTACGTGGGGCCGGTGGCGTAGTGATTAGGAGACTGGGCTCATGATTGGGAGGGTATGTGTCCGAATCCCAGTTAGATCCCCACTGTGCTAAGGCCCCTGGGCAAGGTCTTATCCACAAGCTGTGCCTCTGTTCACCCAGCAGTATAAATGGGTACCAGTAAAAATGTACTGGGAAGATGACCTGCGATGAACTAGAGTCCCACCCAGGAGGAGTTGAACTCCTGGTCGCTTCACGCTACAGAAACCAGGAATAAGCACCGGCGTGATGAGCCACTAGGCTCAGGTGTAAAAAGCCCAACTGACTTGATATAGCTTTATAGACATTTACCGGATTTGGTAGACACTCTTATCCAGGGCGACTGACAGTTGCCTTTTTTTTATTTTTTTTTATTTTTTTATTTTTTTTATACATCTGAGTAACTGAGGGTTAAGGGCCTTGCTCAAGGGCCCAACAATGGTTATATGGGGGGGTTGAACTGCTGACCTTCAATTTAGCAACTTTAACCTTATCCACTAAGCCACCACTGTCCGTTCTCTCGGTGGCGTAGTGGGTAGCATGTCTGTCTCCGCAGCAAGAGTATCCTGGGCTCAATTCCCGGCCTTGTCGAGGGTGTTTTTGTGTGGACTTTTCATGTTCTCCCCACGCCTGCATGAGTTTCCTCCGGGTACCCCGGTCTCCCCTCACAATCCAAAGACATGCACATTGAGTTCGTTGTCTGTTCCAAAATTGCTCCTCTGTGTGAGTGTAAGTGTGAATTGTTGTTTGTACTGCACTGTCTGGCAAGCTGTTCAGAGTGTACCCTGCCCGTTGGCTGAGACAGGCTCCGGCCTCCCTGCGACCCTGATAGGATTAAGCGGTCTGGTGAGTGAGAGAGTGAGAGTTATTTATTAATGTTGTATTCTCGCTGTATGTTAAAACAGATGTCCTGTTGATGAAAAACATCCCTCACACCTCATTTTAATTATTTTTCTATTATGCCTCATTCGCTGCATTTATTTATAAACAAGGGTTGAGACTTCATCCATATAGAAAACATATAAAAGATTTACAGCCAGGCAATAAAAGTCTTCACAGCAGGTTTTGATCTCATTCTTTAGGTGCCAGTGCACATAGGCTTTAATTCAGTAATTATTCGTGTCCTTCATGATCATAAAAATATAAACATCATAAACTGTAAATTATGTATTATACTACGAGTATACACACTTTTAACAGTATTACAAAGTCATAGAGTACAATTCTCCCTTACATAATCTCATCTACTCATTCACTCAATCAATCAATCATTTCAATCAATACATCCTATTAGGGCCATTGGGAAGCCGGAGCTTATCTCAGCCAACAAGAGGCAAAGGCAGGGTACATCCTGAATAGCTTAACAGACCATCACAGAGTAACCAAACACACAGCCTCACACCTCACGCCCACACTCACACCGACACCTAAGGACAATGTGCATGTCCTCTCTGTGGGATAAAACCGGAGGACCTGGAGGAAACCTATGCAAGCACAAGGAAGACATACAAACTCCATACAGCGATGCTCAAGCCTATGACTCGGACCCTTGACCTCCTTGCTGTGCGTCAGATGTGCCAAGCACGACATCAGATTATATTCGTCAATGCTCAAATGAGGAAAAAATAGTTTTTTTTTTGTGCCTGAATCATTTCAAGGTTTCCTCCTCCTTTCAACTCGGGGAAAGTTTTCCCTCGCCGCTGTCATCACAGGCTTGCTCATCAGGAATGTGTAGGATTTACACGTATAGGAAGCTGTATAAATGCATTTTTAACCAAATCTATTTATTCTTTTAAGATGCTTTCACGATCATCCAATATTTTATGAGGTCGAGTTGCAGTCGATGTACAGAGCCATCCAAGGCTTGGGAGCTCATGGTAGCTGATTGGCTGAGTTCTCAGAGAGCGGAGATGGGATAGTTTTTCCCCCCTCTGCGAGTGGCTCGTGTCACAGACATCGATGAGTTCATGCAATATCGCCAGCTTTTAATATGCATGCTGACCAGTTTGAAAACAATGAGGTAAGCTGACATCACGTGACTTGGGGCAAGTGGCCCAAATGTATGAGTGAATTGGAGGAATGTTTTTAAAAAAATCCATAAATAAATAAATATAACCTGTTCAACAAATAACACACAATCTAATCAATTGAATATGATACAAATAAGTTCAGGGGAGGTGGTGGCCCGGTGGTAAGGTGCTGGATTACCGATCCCTAGGTAGGGGTATTCTAACGCCACTGTCTACGGGTTGGCACTACCCCCCCCCCCCCCCCCACCCCAAGTGCAGCTAACTGGGTTATCAAAGGTCAGCCATGTCTCTCACTGTCTATGATGGTCATGAAAAGGAACCATTGCTGACTTTTGTCAAGAGGGGCTGAATAGCTGTCAGCGTCTTTCTGCCCTGCGATGGCCTAGCAAGCTGTCCAGGATGTACACTGTCCTCGCGGCCTCCCTGCAACCCTAATTAGGATTAAGTGGTTCAGAAAATGAATGAACAAATCAATTCATACAGTTCCACAAATGACATCTTGAGCAACATCGTAGCTTTAAATAATACAGTATTCTGAAGTCAAATATCTATTTGTAGTTTTTTGGATTGGCTCCTACAAGACGATTACAGCGTCTGGCAGACCCCCTTCTCCAGAGCACTTTCCATTTACTTCATTTGTAGAATTGAGGGATAAAAGCCCAGCAGTGGCAGCTTGATGGTGCTGAGATTTGCAGATACGTACGGGCCTCCGATAAGGAGTCCAGTATCGCATTATCCATTGAGCCACCACAAGTCTGGTTCTGCCAAAAATGTACGTTTATTTTTAAATATCCTCTTTTCTGAATCTTTCTAACTCACTTTATATTTCACTGTTTATTTGTTGAATGTGACTTATTGAATTCATATTTTCAAATCTGCAAATTAAGCACCAACCCCACCCCCATCTTTTTAAAAAATATATTTTTATTCAATATGGTGCTTTATTGTCATTTGCCAAACCATTTAATCATATTATGATCTCACAGAGAGGCAGGAGCCTATCCCAGCCTCCGGGTGGAAGGTAGGGTACACTGTGAACAACTTGCCAGTCACACACGACCATTCACATTCACACCCACACCAAGGGGCAATACGGAACAGACACTTATCCCAATGTGCATGTCTTTAGACTGTGGGAGGAAACCGGAGTCGCCGGAGGGAACCCAGAAAATCATGCAACCTCCACACAGAAGCATCCTCATTGAGCCCCGGACTTGAACCAAAGACCTTCTTCCTGTGAGGTGGATGTGCTGACCACCACATCACTGTGCTGCTGGATTTTTTCATTGCTCTATGCTGTTTGTGTGCATTGGAATACATTGCAAGCCTGCATATTGTTCAAATACACAACAGTGAGAGACGAGTGCAGGACAATACACAGAATTGTAAATACACAGAAAGAAATATATCCTTGTAATTATACATAGCATATTTGCAGAGCGGACAAAGCTTTCATGTAGGACATTTCAGGCTTGTTTATGTTCAATATGGACTTTCCTCTTCAATTTCTTTTTTAAATAGAGTTCAGATTCAGAGGTCGAGTTTGTAATTGCCAATTTTTATATACCGGTGTGTGTGTGTGTGTGTGTGTGTGTGTGTGTGTGTGTGTGTGTGTGTGTGTGTATGTATATGTGTATATATATATATATATATATATATATATATATATATATATATATATATATATATACAGATGCTCCCAGACTTGTGTTCATTTTGTTTTAAGTTTTTTTGATTTCACGTTTTTTTTTTTCCAAAAAAAAAAAATTGTCAAATTTTGAGTTTAGACATACCTACATAGTACGCTGACGTAATGACACAATGACATAATGACGCTGCTTCCATTGTTTACAAACGACAGACTGAACGTGCCCCTCCTATATCTGTTATATAGCGTGTTACCTTTGTGTTAAGACATCTCTGTGATTTTTGTGTTTACACTGTTTTGTGGACTTTTGTAACCCAAAGCAAATATGGTTTGTCAGAAGCGTAAGCCTACTAGCATGGGTGTAAGTCTCATACACAGACAGGAATTAACTATCTGCTCGGATCGGCGCAATCTACCATGCATACTCGGTTAAGCAAAGAGAGTTGTAAAATGAATGAAAACCCGAATCCAGAAAAGAAAGAGAACTCTTCGCTCTGCTGGTGATTCACATCAGTGCAGGCTGAGTACTTAACAAGTATTCAACAGCGCCCTTGCTCACTTGAATGACCGGAAGTACGTATAACCCGTGCTTTGTCTCAAGCACAAACAAGTAAACTACTTTCGGTGTTGAGCGCCTCACATATTTTAAGCGTTGATTGGCTGTTTTAAGCTTCATGTAAAGTGACTCGGCTCAGCTTCATGTAAAGTGACCATCTGTCGACCATCGGAACCATTTAAAAGCAGAAAGATCACATCATAGAGCATGTTAAAGGTTATATTTGATGTAATTTAATTTATTTGAAATTAATGTTGATATTATATCATATATTTGATATTATTTTACAATGTTATGTTTATAATAATTGATTTAGGGGTGTTTTATGAGATATGGTAATGTTATTCATGGCGGTATAGTCCAGTATGACGTCACTGGAGCATACAGTAACCACTTATGTTCATTTTCAACTTGCGTCGGCCATCCAGAACCAAGCAAAAACGTGAGTCTGGGAGCGTCTGTATATACAGAGGTTCCTCGCTACTTCACGCTTCAATTCATGCGGCTTCAATGCATCACGTTTTTTAATTTTTTTATTATTATTTTTTTTATTCATCGAATTATGAATATAATTCATATCCCCCCCCATAAACCCCTAAACAAACAAAAAAACAACCCAAAACCTCCCTTCAAAACTACTTACATTTTTGTGAGGTGTACGTCTGTGTGTGTGTGTGTGTGTGTGTGTGTGTGTGTGTGAGTGAGTGTGTGTGTATTTATAATTTATTTACATCTTATTCATTATTTTTTAATGTTTAATTATTATTGTAAGCATTTATACGATTGAATATGTATTTATTAATATTATATACACACATACATGTCTGTATATGTCATATATGTCAGTCGGGGGGGGTCCTACTTCGTGGAATATATATATATATATATATATATATATATATATATATATATATATATATATATATATATAGATATATATTTATACTCGCACACACACATACATACATACGTGTGTGTGTGTGTGTGTGTGTGTGTGTATACCGTGTGTATATATATATATATATATATATATATATATATATATATATATATATATATGTGTGTGGGAGAGAGAATTCTCTGTGGCTTTTACTGTATGTTTGCTGTTATGTTGTTGTTGTTGATGCGTTTTGTGGCTCAATCTTAACACCTTGGCAGTTGCAACCAGGCACTGGGATAAAATATCTTGGGACTTATATATATTTATAGATATAACTTGGCTTAGAGGTGTCTGGCTTTCCCGTGGCGCTGAATGATAAAAGCATATTATTTATGTGCATGTTCTTATTTATACTCCAGAAAATAATTTCTTCCTCAATTTAGTTACGTACTCCACCTTGCAGTGAGCTCTCTGATGTCATATGACTACCACCTCAGGGTCAGGTTTATGGTCAAGGTCAGGGTCAGGACCAGGGTCAGTACCACAGGGTTAGGTTCATCAGGTATTAGAAAGTGGAAAAAGACTACTGCCCCTTCCACCTATATGGGATTGGAGGGCCAATTTTACATGTATCCAACCTTTCCATCTGGTGATACATGGTTTTGAGAGCCATTGCAAAATTTTCAAATATGTTGCATATGGTAGTCAGTGCTGGTCAATGCCGATCGCCATCATGGTGTCATGATGATGTCACTGTGATCCAACATGGTTTGGAACTGTCCTGAAAAGCAGTCAGAACCATTCTATTTGATCTACCTGGATCTCCCACATTTTTCCCCCCTTTGTATGTGTGTGTGTGTGTGTGTGTGTGTGTGTGTGTGTGTGTGTGTGTGTTGTGTGTGTTTGTTTGTGTGTGTGTGTAGGCACCCTGCGATGGCCTGGCAAGGTGTCCAGGGTGTTCCGTTTCCGGAGTCAGCTGAGATGGTCGTCGAGCCTCCCAGCAACCCTAATTAAGATTAAGCGGTTCAGAAAATAAATGAATGAATATAAGCTTGGCAGCGGTTAAAGCCCATTTGTGTTTTTGTGCTTTTCTCCATTTTATCATTCTGCTGTCTGTCAAATGGGACATCAATCACTAAATAGAAGACAAGTGATGAAAGGCTGTTTTGATCAGCTGGGTCAGATTCATAAGAAATGACTGATAAAGCTACACTGAGCGCATGCCGCATGTCTCCGGTCCACGCTGTGTTTACTCTTGAGTGTAAATTGAGGTTTGTACTTCTTGGCTCTGAAGCTTTGTGTTTTCATTTTCGATGAGTTTTACTGACAACATAAGGTGAGCTCACACGATTCCCATCATGATTCCCATTGAGTCGATCATATCCCAATGTTATTCCAATGTTCGTCAAACGGTTCGGTCTATTTTGTCCCAATATGGACTGCTGTTCTTCTACTGTCACCTGATGTGATTCCGATGTTATTCTAAAGGTTTTGATGTTTCATACAACGTTATTATGATCAATTTCTATTTTGATGTTAAACTAATCAGTACTGATAGGAAGGTATCGGCAAGAATGAAAGGAAAAGTGTACAAGACGGTGATGAGG
>CM045749.1:26786728-26794228 GCA_024760905.1 Plotosus lineatus | reverse complement strand
TGCTGACTTTCATAAAGAGGAACCGCCATAGCCGTCAGCGTGATTCTGCCCTGCGATGGCCTGGCGAGCTGTCCAGGGTGTATTCTGCCCTCATACAGAGTCGGCTGAGATGGGAGCCAGCCTCCCCGCGACCCTAATTCGGATTAAGCGGTTACAGAAAATGAACTGAACTGATGAATAGTGTTCTGGAGGTTCCTTCCCAGCACTGTTGCCAAAGTTCCCACAAAAATATTGCATGCAAAAATGTTGCATTTTTTGAGTTTCAGAAAATGAATGAATGAACTTTTTATGCAGCTTTCTTTTAAAGCTTTACTTTGAAACGTTTGAAAACGGTAAACATGCGAAAGAGTTACTGAGGCAACCAGAGCTTCCGGCGAGGTTCACTTTTGTCACTAGACGATTTACATGCCACCTAAATTGCTTGCCATTCACCGCTTCCTGTCTTTTGTACATTGTGTTCTAAAACTCATTTGTTGCAGCACATATTTTTATGGTTGGACATTTTATGGGTAGGTGATGTATGGCTGCTTAACATCAAAGTACAGGATACAGTATGTCATACCATTCAGTTCCTGCGCTCTCTACTGCCTTGCTGTAGCATATCATTGCTCTTACTATAACTGGTACACTTCTAAGGAAAAGCCGCCGAGTACGACCATTGGCAGGAACCTATCTGTGATTGATCCAACTGATATGCGCAGAGGTTCCTTTAAGTAATGAGGACAGAAAGGAATTTTACTGCCGAGCCACCCGATGCTTGAAAGTGCTGCTGAAATCCAGACGCCATACTTGCTGGCCTAAAAGAGTTAATAATTTACCTGAGGGCAGACATGGCGCTCATGAATTAATGGCATCATAAGATGGTGTTTCTCACACAATAAGAGCAGCATGTGTTCAGAAGTAAATTTCACTGAGCACAAAAGCATCGGACTCGATATAGGTGAATAAAGATAATCGAGTCACATGTGAAAGAGGAAGCAACGCACAAAACATGCTTCTCTCAAGGACATGCAAATCTGCTCAACGCTGCAGGTGGTTTATTGTGTGATTATTCATATGTCCACTGGCTGTTGTGTGCCGTTCACTACTCGTGATATTTTTGGATATGTTTTCTATTGTCTGGAGGTTGAATTCAGAATTGAAATTGATTTAAAAAGCAAATGTGAAATAATAATTTATAATAATATAAACGGTACTTATTGAATCGAAACAGCATGGTGGCTTTCATAGACTCCCCACCCTGAATAGCTGTGGAATTATCATTATCTGAGCATATACTTTTCAAGAGCATGGGTTATAAATTATGGCAAAAATTATCGCACTTATATGTATTAAAAATAGCGGGGCATTTCCCAATCATTAAAATAATATTCCCCAGGGTGCCAATAGTTAAAAGCACTCAGCAGCACATCCTGCATTGAGACACTTGGAGAAATTCATGAACTCTCTCTCTCTCTCTCACACACACACACACACACACACACTCTCTCTCTCTCTCTCTCTCTCTCTCTCTCTCTCTCTTTCTCTCTCTCTCTCTCTCTCTCTCTCTCTCTCTCTCTCCCCCCAGCCATCTCACTGTCTGTAGTGAGAGGTTCATGTAAATGAACCATTTTTGACTATGGTCAAGAGGAGCTGCATCATCATCAGTGTGTTTCTGCCCTGCGATGCCCAGGGTGTACTCTGTCCTCGCCCAGAGTCAGCTGAGCGACTCCAATTGGGATTAATCAGTTCAGAAAATGAATGAACAACAGTATAATTTTTTTTGCGGCAATTAAAAAAAAAAATATATATTAATGGAAAAAAGTAATTACATTTTTGTTTTGTTTTCGGCTTTTCAGTCAAAATTTTCTTGTTCATATTTTGTTCAAAAATAGGCTTTGTATCTACTTCAATCAAAAAGTTGAAGCCAGTATTACAAATCAAGTTCAATGAAATTCTTACAGGACTGAATTGTTCCTCACCTCGTAGTATAATTTATCAAATGCAAATGCAGAATATAGAATTGCTAGATATCGCCTACAGTTGACTGCAAGAATAATAATATCTGTAGCTGGATCTAAGATCAACACAACTTGTTTGAGAGTACATTTTCCCCCCTCCTGCCCAGGTCTTGCACAGTAATTTGTGACACTGGAAAGGTTAAAATGCTGTGACCTCCACTAAATTTATTGTTTTCTAAATGTTTATGGGATCTTGATGGAGAGAAATCGGTGCTACTGTTATGTAAACATTGAGTTCAAATGGCATCACATCAGCAACCTGTAAAACACATTCCTGGCACATTTAAAGACTAAGTGCTGCAGAAAAATATATCATAGTCAAATATCAGCAGTTAAATGATGATTATGGGTCAAATAGGAAGGCGGATTCCAGATGACATTGAAAAATTCTCCACATTAGCCAAAGCATTGACTGAATTGGCATTAAGAAATACAAAATGTACTTATCATTAATAGTACTATGTTATATTGTAAAAGCCTGCAGTGGATGTGTATATACACACACGCATACACACACACACACACACACACACACACACACGGGAAAAAGATGATTGCCCTTAAAACATGACTCGATAAATTACAAATAAAATTCCCTAATACATGTGATGAAAGTCAGGGATAATACCAATAAATAATAAATTGGCAGCATTGAGTAACCACCAGGCTCATTGTTTACCAAACAATGAAAAACATTTTTAAGTAAATAAAAATATAATTTTATATAATCTATAGACTGACATCCTAAACTGTCCCATCATCTCACGAACTCGTGCTCTGGGACTCGACTCGGTTTGGGATCTACCACAACTGGTTGGGATAAAGTATCCATTGGATATTTTTATTTCATCCTAATTAGGGTCACGGGGGAGGTTAGCGCCCATTTCAGTCGACTCTGGGCGAGGGCAGAGTACACCCTGGACGGCTCGCCAGGTCTTCTCAGGGCAGAAACACGCTGACGGCTATGCAGCTCCTCTTGATGAATGTCAACAATGGTTCTTTTACATGAACCTCACAACATAGACAGTGAGAGACATGGCTGGCCTTTGATAACCCAGTTACTGCACTGAGGGGACAGTGACAACCTGGTGAGAGTGGAGCTTGAACTCCCAACTTTGGGATCAGTGATCCAGCAATCACTGCCATATATATATATATATATATATATATATATATATATATATATAGAGAGAGAGAGAGAGAGAGAGATAGATAAAAAAAAATACACATGCACACACTTGGTTCTGACCAACAGGTCATAAGATGATCTGGACGCAAGCCGAGTCTGTACATGTATTACTGCTAGTATGTATAGGACACAAACTTGTAGAAAGGTACTGTGTATGGTACATATTTACAATCTGCATAACTTCTCTCTCTCTATCTCTCTCTCTCTCTCTCTCTCTCTCTCTATATATATATATATATATATATATATATATATATATATATATATATATATATATATCTGTCTTCGTTTCAGCTTTGTCCCTTTTACTTGGGAGTCGCCACAGCGAATCATTTGATTCGCACGTTTGATTTGGCAGAGGTTTTTACGTCGGATGCCCTTCCTATCACAACCCTTTTTAGCAAGGGACAGAAACACGCTGACGACTTTGCAGCTACTCTTTACGAAAGTCAGCAATGGTTCTTTTACATGCCTCACACCATAGACAGTGAGAGACATGGCCCGCCTTTGATAACCCAGTTAGCTATACTGGGGGGGGGATATATAAAATATGTGGGGCCGGTGGCAAAGTGGTTAGGGTTCTGCGCTCATGATCAGGAGGTTGTGGGTTCGAATCCCAGTTAGACCCCCACTGTGCTAAGACCTCTGGGCAAGGGGTCTTAACCACAAGTGTGCCTCTGTCCACCCAGCAGTATAAATGGATACCAGTAAAAATATACCGGGAAGGTAACCTGCGATGGACTAGCGTCACATCCAGGAGGAGTTGAACTCCTGGTCGCTATACCGCAATACGCTATGTAAACCGGGAATAAGCACCGCTCCGATGAGCCACTATGGCGTGGGTATAAAAAGCCCAACGGACTTTACCTTACCTTTATTTATATATATATATATTGTCTTCCTTTTGGCTTTTTCCCTTTTACTTACTCGGGAGTTGCCACAGCGAATCATCTGATTCGCACGTTTGATTTGGCAGAGGTTTTTACGTCGGATGCCTCATATATATATATATATATATATATATATATATATATATATATATATATATATATATACACACACACTAGTGTGTGTATGTTTTTATATATATATATACTAGTGTGTGTGTGTGTGTGTGTATATATATATATATAAAATGTGTGTGTGTGTATATATATATATATATATATATATGTGTGTGTGTGTGTGTGTGTGTGTAACTGTATAGCCAGTAATGTTAATCTAAACAAAACAAAAATCATCTATAATTTCATGTCATATCATATTATACTGCATCATGGGCGGCATGGTAGCATAGTGCTTACCATGACTGCCTCACAATAAGATGGTGCTGGGTTTGAATCCCATGCTTGGAGATGGTGTTTCTGAGTAGAGTACTCTTGTTCTTATCATGCTTGCGTGGGATTTCTCCAGATATTCTTCTTTCCTCGAATAGTCCAAAGCGATGCACAGTAGGTTAATCGGCTGCTCCATTTTGGCCCTAGATAATAGACTCCAGCTTCATCAGGAGTGATCCTAGTAGGATTAAGCAGTTTGGGAGATGAATAAATTAATTAATAATATAATAGAATATAGTACTGCACATTATAATAAATATAATGTAATATAATTAACGGTGATCGGTTATTCCAAATTTCTCCTCAGTGTGAGTGTGAGCGGTTGTATGTGTGCTGGCCCTGTGATAGCCTGACAAGCTGTCCAGGATTTACCCTGTTCTCATGCAGAGTTGGCTGATACGGATGTCAGTCTTCCCGCCACCATCATTAGGTTTAAGTGGGTTAGAAAATGAATGAATGGATGCGTATTCATTCTGTAAGAAATGTCTATTCAGCAACATGCACAGAGCCTGAGGCACAGTGATGTTTGAGATTTGATTTGTTTTTAAAAAATATTATTGTTTTATACGACATAAAAATAAGAAATAAAAGGCATATGAGCTTTTCGTGCAAATCTGAGTAAAGGTGTCTCTTTAAATCTCTTTATGAATTTTTTTTGTATATTTCCAGTACTCCATTTTATTTTGCTTTATTCTTATGATTCTGTGATTTTTTTTTTTTAAACAGTGTATATTTACATATTTGTGAGGCGCTCCACTGAATGTAGGCGCTTGTCGCAAGTGACGTATGGTGCTTGTGAGACAAAGCGCGGCTTATCCAGACTTCCGATCTTTCAAGTGAGCAAGTGAAGGTTGAGTTTTAAACAAGTATTCAATGTACACTTGCTCACTTGAAAGGTCAGAAGTCCGAATCTTTGTCTCACAAGCACCATATATCACTTGTGACAAGGGCCTACATTTGCTAGAGCGCCTCATATTTAACGATGTCAGAGGCTGGTTGAGTGATGTAAAAAAACAAATAAATAAATAAAATGAGATTTCAGTCATTGATTCATTTTCTGAACCACTTAATCGTAATTAGGGTCGCGCCGAGGCTGGCGCCCATCTCAGCCAACTCTGGGCAAGGGTGGGGTACATCCTGGACAGCTCGCCTGAACATTGCACTCACACTCACACCTAAGGGTGGACCCTGCCATTTGGTCAGTGTTGGCTCCAGCCTTCCCGTGACTCTAGTGTGATTAAACGGTTTGGCGGATGAGTGAGGGAGGGGTCAGTGAGATTGGGGATGTCGAAATCAGCTGTTGAAAGGCGATGAAAAATCCCATCAGTGTCAAACTTTCCCCCTGTGTGTTCTGCCCCAGAGCATAGTTGGGGAAATCTGGGAAGACGTATTTCTTTGTTTTGTTTTTTTCCAGGGCTGAAGTTGATTTAGCCCTTAAAGGAGCTCAGCCTTAAACACCCATCAGTAGAAGGATCTATCTGGAGCTCTAGTTTAAGGCAGTGCCTGCATCTGTACATTAGCCGTCTAACTTAACCAAACCTAGCTTCACGAGACAGTGCATTCACAATGGTGACTGGTTTGTTGAACATAAGCTGAGCTCACTATGGTGATGTCTCCCAAAATGTGTGGAGCCATAGAGGTGCTGTGGTGGCCTCTACTTTGGAAAATTGTCCCTGGTATGGCTTGTACTTTCCTAATCATCAAGTTTGGTTTCGATTAACACTCTGACTGCAACTTTGAGAAGGACAAGAGACAAGTGTAATAAATTCAACACACATACGAGCACTATGTGTGAGATGTTAATAATTGAGAGGCATCTGTTCCAATTAATGTGCCCCGTTCATTTTAAATCCCGATTTAAATTCCCCTATCTGGGTCACAGGAGCAATGGGATAAAATAAATTGGCTTCTTTAAATCATTAAGTTTTAACAATTGGGTTACAACACCAGAGAGTTTGCGATGGGATCTCTTGGGGATTTCGGTAGGATGGAAGTGAGCAGGATGTTGCAAAGATACAGCTCCATGGGGACATCAAAATCCAGCTTGCTCTTGTCTAAGCGCTCCCCCCCCCCTCAAATGGGAATTAGTTCATTATTTATAATGTCGTACTGGTACAGGGACCTCATTATGCCTTGACAGGCCATTTGAGTTGGGTGCATTTCAGCTGGAAAAAAAAAAAAAGAAAAAGAAAAACTGAACTTGGCTGGAAAATTCTCAAGTGGGTACCGTATAGCATGCTTTGCTTCCTATCTGATATTAAGCCGGATATTGGTAGACACCCATGAGACTCCATATCATTTCTTTCTTTTCATTTTGTACCACCTGTTGTCGGAACAAAGACATCCTCAACAAGAATGCTCAACGAGCGTATTAAATTGTAAATTCTGTGTTGCGCTTTTAATATTTAATTTATTCATTTGATGGTGGCACCGTGGTGTAGGGATTAGCACGCCTGAGAGAAGGTCCTAGGTTCGAGTTCCAGGCTCAGGCGTTTCTGTGTGAAGTTTGCATGTTCTCCCTGAGCTTGCGTGATATTTACACTTTAGGCTAAATGGCTGTTTCAAATTGCATCTAGGTGTGGATGTGAGTGTGAATTGTTTTGTGTGTGTGTGTGTGTGTGTGTGTGTGTGTGTGCGTGTGTGTGCGTGTGTGTGTGCGTGTGTGTGTGCGCGTGTGTGCGCGTGTGTGTGTGTGTGCGTGTGTGTGTGTGCGTGTGTGTGTGTGTTGGCCCGGCAATGGACTGGCGAACTGCTTAAAGTGTATCCCACCTCCTCAGTGTCGGCTGAGATAGACATACTCATTGTCATCTGTTTTCTTCACCAGTTTTCTATTGTAAGTTGTGAGTGGGCGGGAGTCAATCTCCATTGACATTAAGCAAGAGGCAAGATACAGCATGGATGGATCATCGTTCATTCATTCATTCATTTTTTGAACAGATTGATCCTAATTAGGATCACGGTAAGGCTGACGCCC
>CM045749.1:26709228-26781728 GCA_024760905.1 Plotosus lineatus | reverse complement strand
AAGGAAACCATAGCGTAATGATTAGAGAAGCAGGTTTGGGACTTAAAGGTCGGTGTCTCTATTCCGGAATCAGCAGGAACAATGTGTGGTGAAGTGCCCTTGAGCAAGATACCTAACCCCTAACTGCTCTCTGGGCTCCCTAATGTGTGGAAGCCAACTGCTGCAAGTGTGTGTGTGTGTGTGTGTGTGTGTGTGTGCCGACTTTGGATGGGTTAAATTCAGAGGCAATAATTTCTATTGCAGGATTAATACAGTAAATAAATAATAGTTTACTGCGGGCATATAGAACTGGGTTTATATAAAATGAGCTCTGTATGTAATGCTGAACACAGCAGTAAATTTTAAATAATAATACATCACAAATATTTAAAAAATAAAGATCACCCAGAAAAAAATACATAAATAAAAAAATTATGTAAATATGCCTCAGATTTAAATATGATGATAATTATATAATGTATGTATAATTATAACTATTATTTCATTAATGCTAACTGGGTTATCAAAGGCCTGCCATGTCTCTCACTGTCCGTGGTGTGAGGTGTAAAAGAACCATTGTTGTCGTTTGTAAAGAGGAGGCCATTCAGTTTACATCAGTGTTTTGTGCTCTGCGATCTCCTGGAAAGCTGTCCAGGGTGTAATTTGCCCTCGGCTGAGATGGACGCCAGCCTCCCCCCACAACCCTAATTAAGATAAAGGGGCCCATATAATTTTATTCTTCAAAGATTGATATGAGCATATGGACCAAAATTGGAAAAACAAAAAATACCTTTCATATATTCATAATTATTAAAATGATATGCGTTAGAAGGCCAACCTTTACCTGAATCACAGACATGGCAACAATAATCTGAGACTTATAACTGAAGTAAACTGTAAATCTGTTGTACCTAAGAGTCTGAGAGGGAAAAAATCATGAGGGATCACCGGCCCAGAAGTTTCTGAGTCATGGTTAGTGATAAACGTGAAATACAATATCTCAGGAGTGATAAAACAGAGGCCTGTGTGTTGTGCAGTATATTAGTGCAGCAGAAAAATATCCGGGAATTACCATCACAGTGACTCTGTACAAACCCTAAAACATATTAAACCATCAGTTATACAGAAAGAAAAGTCAACTTTCATTTTAACTTCAGATTCCACCACAAAACACCATAAAACGTAAGCAATGCATTCGGTTATCACTATATCAGTGATTATAAATAATACTCTCTCTCTCTCTCTAATATATATATATATATATATATATATATATATATATATATATATATAAAATATGCAATGGTACCTCACCTTATGTATGACCCAACAAATGAAAAATCCAAGTTACGAAACGCATTTACCTCAAATTTCCATCTCTGGATATGAAAACAATTCACGTTACGATACGTGGCATCTCAAAAATCCAAACAATGCACGAGTTGCTCTCCCGTTGGTGATCTCCAAACACCCCGCCCCGCTGGCCTCCCATTTGCTATTATGGAGCTGCATCTCCATAATACCCATGATGCTTTTCGTGTGCCTTTGTCCCATTGTTTGTCACGGAGTTCTAACACGCGTAAAGGACAGAGTTACTGTTGTTTTGTGAGTTTTTCGAGTGTACTCATTACAACTTTATTTTTTGGCTCAGGCTTTTTAACCTTGCATAAACATGTGTAAGATTATATCTCTGCGAAGAAGACATGGTTTACACTCACGAGCACACAGATATTCTCTCTCTCTCTCTCTCTCTCTCTCTCTCTCTTGATTTCTCTTTTAGTATCTCTCTATCTCTCATTTCTCTTGAAATATTTTGACTTCTTTTGTTTCTCAGTACTTGATTGTGAACCTTTTCTCTTTCTACACGTCTGTATAGCAATGTCAGGTTGTCCTGCACATGCAAGATAGTTCTGGTGAAGTGGTCTTGGTGCTGTTACTATTATTGTGAACAGACAGAATCAAAACAAGAGATGATGAATTAGAGATTCTAAACTGGTGAGCTGGAGAGATTTCACCAGGAAACCTTTGTATTCTGGCAGAATGGACCGATAATGGAAGATAAAAGGATACAAATCAGTAAATAAACCTTTAATTAGCCAACTGGACTAACGTAATCACAGCCTGAGCTCTAGTGTTGAGATTAGAGAGCTACAAAATACACTTGTCATGTAATATTAAAATGCACTTGACTTAACAGATCATGTAAGCTGGTATTTATTTGACTGTTGGAGATACGATAAGAGCGGACTGCTGTGCGATGAGCTTCATTTCAAAACCTAACTCGTTTATTTTAGATTTCATAGTAACTTTACCTGTAGGATGTGGCAGTTTATCCTTGGGGATCGATTAGAAAATGAAAATCATAGACAAGTTACATGACTTCAGGTATGACCAGGTTTTATAACCATAACGATACAGTAGGCCCCCGTTTTTCACGATGGTTCGGTTCCAGCCCTTCCCACTAATCATGAAAATCCACGAGTTATTGATGCAGTTTTAAAACCCTATGTATGATATTATATACGCTAAAATATGCTTGTTAAAGACATTCTATAGCCAGTCTTACTCATTATTACAGTACTAATGCAGCAATGATTAAGTAAAAACTTTTAAATTTTGTACTGTGATAATATTTATGAATAAATAAAGCACTGATGCTCCTTATCAGAAGCTAGAGAAGATGCAGGGCGTTTGAGTGACATCATAGCGCTTAAATAATAATTAAAAACACACGAAAAAATATACTTTGCAATTCAGGCAATCACGTTGATATGTGTGCGAAGGCAAAAAAAAGAGGTGTACACATTATCTGCAACCAATCAGCAGGAGGAAAAAAATAAAAGCCCTCAGCCATTGGATAAATTTGAATCAAATGCCAGTTACTTCCGGGTTTTTCGCCAATCCGCGAGTATGCGGGGGCGTGAGCGCTGAACGGCAAATGGTCATGAGCCTCATCTGTGTCAGTTGTTCGAGGCGGCCAATGTTCTGATTGGACACATTGCAACTATTTACACTGGTTCAATTGAACTCGTATGGTGAATCTTTGGACCGATATGTTTATGCAGTGTACATGTTGTGCATAAGTTCTGAGTTTGCCTTGTTGCAAAAATTCAAGATACATACTTTAATACACTTTACTTGAATACAACTGGTTGAAAGCTTTTGCAAACAAATAGCAGATGCTATTTTAAGTGCGAGGGCAATTACTTTCCCTGCTTTTACACTTGGGCACGATGTCTGCGATCACCGCAATTCAAAAAAAGCACACGCCTCCAAGTTTCCAAGTTCATGAAGGTTCCCTTGGCACATCAAGGTCTGTTTGTAAAATAATAATAACAGTAAGAATAATGTTTTTGCATTTGTAATTTTATTCTAGTTCAGAATTACTATGCGTATCAGTGTTTGTGTTGCAACCCAGTGTATTAGTTTCGTTGCCCATGGAAAGACTTAGGTTGCTTACCATCCAAATTGTTTCCCCCTAAGCTAAGCTAGGTGATGCTAGCTTATTAATTTAATGTATATCCCCCAGTTGCCTAGCAACAGGATTGTATAACCATTCGAATAGTAAGTATATTGATATTGTTGCCACTTTCCTGTGTGGAAAGCGCAAATTTATGAGTTCAATTTAAAGCCACAATAAGTTTGCGTCCTTTAAAACAATTTGCTCGTATCCATAGAAACTAACAGAATGAACCAATCAATACTTCAATAAGCACCTAAGCAAATTTAACTCTGTCTTCACAGAAGCAGAGCAGGCTGCGGAAATGTATGAGGCCATCAGTATAATATATGCAAACAGCTTGCTGAAGAAAACATAACTAAATAAAAGTGAGTGAAAATATGGCCTGAGTCTCAGTACTGGAACTTCACCTACACATAATTTACTGAAACTCATTACTTAAGGAACATATTACCGTAATGTTTTGTGACGTTCCGGATACACAGGGGTGGCATGATGGTGTAGCGGTTCGCACATCCGCCTCACAGCAAAGAAGGTCTTGGGTTCAAGAGTGTGCCTGATCTCCATGTGCTTGTGTGGGTTTCCTCCAGGTGCTCTGGTTTCCTTCCATGGGTCCAAAGACATACACGTTAGACTAATTAAGCTGATGAAATTGCCCCTAGGTGTGACTATGAGTGGTTATGTATGTGTGGTGGCGCTGTGATGTTCTTGGGAGCTGTACAGAGTGTACAATGCCTTCGTCCAGTGTCGGCTGAGATAGGCCCCAGCCTCCCAGTGACCTAAGTAGAAGTAAGCGATTTGGCAAATGAGTGAGTGCGAGTTAGTGTATAGTCAGCGCATTTGTGGGGCCGGTGGCAAAGTGGTTAGGGTGCTGGGCTCATGATCAGGAGGTTGTGTGTTCAAATCCCAGTTAGACCTCCAGTGCTAGGACCTCATGGGCAAGGTCTTAACCACAAGTGTGCCTCTGTTCACCCAGCAGTATAAATGGGTACCAGTAAAATATACTGGGAAGGTACCCTGCGATGGACTAGCGTCCCTTCCAGGAGGAGTTGAACTTCGGGTAGCTTCACGCTGTGGAAACTGGGGGGATAAGCACCGCACCGGCCCGATGAGCCACTCGGCTCGGGTGTTAAAAAAACCCAAAGGACAGTGCATTGACATTTTTTTGCTCATAGTCCTCTGCAAATATTTTCTTCGTCCAACACCTCCAATTTTCTTTCTCGTGAATATTATTTTAAGCAATGGCTTACCGTCCAGCATAAAAGAGGTCTTGCTATAAATTGGGGAAGATTCACACATTTTGTGCATCATACACAGCTATAAATAAACAATCCCTGATGTCCTGACTGTTATTGTTTTGGAGAGAATGCGGCAGAACCATGAGAGCCAAAACAAATGTCTGCAATAGGGACGGTTCTTATAACCCCATTTATTTCACTTACTTGTTATTCATTCATTCATTTTCAGAACTGATTAACCCTGACACCCATCTCAGCCGACTCTGGGCGGGGGTGGGGTACACCCTAGACAGCTCGCCAGACCTTCACAAGGCCAACACTCGCTCAACCCTTCATACACACACACTTAGGGGTGATTTGGAACAGCCAATTAGCCTACTGTGCATGTTTTAAGACTATGAGAGGAAACCGGAGTAAAGTCTGTTGGGTTTTTTTTTACACCCGAGCCTAGTGGATTAGCCTCGTGGCTCATCAGGCCGGTACTTATCCCCGGATTCCATAGCGTGAAGCGATCAGGAGTTCAACTCCCCCTGGATGGGACGCTCGTCCATCGCAGGTTACCTTCCCAGTATATTTTACTGGTACCCATTTATAATGCTGGGTGAACAGATGTACACTTCTGGTTGAGGCCTTGCCCAGCGGTCTTATCACAGTGAGGGTATCAGTGGGATTCGAACTCACAACCTCCTGATTATGAGCACAGCACCCTGACCACGACGCCACCGGCCCCACAAGCATATGGAGAGCATGCAAACTCCAGACAGAAACGCCCAGGCTGAGAATCAAACCCAGGACCATCTTCCTGTGAGACAGACGTGCTACCCACTACACCACCGTGCTGCTCTGACCTGTAATGAAATGCATAATGCACAATTCAGATGTTTTATGATTTCGGTAGTTTATGACACTTTTCACGTTTCATATTCCACACTCCAAATATATTTCTTTTAGTTTTGTGTAGGCGCTGCTACGTTAACGCTACAGTCAGAGATTTCCGTTTTTGTTTGTATGGGAATAGATTCACACAGAAGCCTAGTGTGCTTATATAAATGCTTGACTTTTGTTATGCAAATCTTACCCCCCTCCATTCCCATCATTTTCAGCAAAGCTGTTAAATCTCTCTCTCAAGAATGAATGTCTGTCTTTGTTGTATGATTTTTTTTTCTTTTGTGAAGACCTTGAGTCAAAGGAAGATGGTTTAAGGGGACCTTGTGATTATTATAAAAAGAGGCAAAAAAAAAAAAAAAAAAAGTGTGCGTAACTTTTCTTAATCAAATGCTCGCTTCTTTCATTTATAGTGTCTCCTACATCTACTGGAACTGGTAATTAAACTCTCTCTGTTTTGGGAAAGACATTATTCCTTTGTAATACCCATCTTACTTCGAGAATGAAGTACACACACACACACACACACACACACACACACACACACACACACACACAAACCATTCACACTCTCACTCATACCAGTGTGCACGTAATTTGAAACAACCAATTAGCCTAATGTTCATGTTTTTGGACTGTGGAAAGAAACTGCTCGGGTTTTTCTGTGTGGAGTTTGTATGTTCTCCCCATGCTTGTGTGGGTTTCCTCCGGGTACTCTGGTTTCCTCCCACAGTCCAAAAACAGGGCTGTTCCAAATCACCCCTAGGTGTGAATGTGAGTATGAATGTTTGTGTGAGTGTCGCCCCTGTGATGGCCTGCCGAGCCGTTTAGGGTGTACCCTGCCCTCGTCCCGAATCGGCTGAGATGGGTTCCAGCCTCTTCGCGACCCTAATTAGGATTAAAAGTAAAAAAAGTTCATTGGGCTTTTTACACTCGAGCCAAGTGAACCAAGCTATCAGGCCGGTTCTTATCCCGGGTTTCCGTAGCGTGAACCGACCAGGAGTTCAACTGGTCACACTGGAACAGAGGCACACTTGTGGTTAAGACCTAGCACAGTGGGGGTCTAACTGGGATTTGAACACATGATCTCCTGATCATGAGCCCAGCGCCCTAACCACTACACCATCGACCCCACTACTTGGGATTAAGCGGTTCAGAAAATGAATGAATGAATGAATGATAATGATGATGATGATGATGATGTCAGTTAAACATCTCAAATGAAACACGATGTCCATGTGATTAAATCATGATTTGCAAACGTGCTGTTATTTTTTCTTGGCTATAGAACATAACACCAAACCTTAAAGTGCACTCATTTGCTCACTTTTGACAGGCAGATGATTCCCCACAAAGGGAAATAATTCCTTATGTAGCTCGTGTATGCATCATTATTGAAGAGGAAGAAACTGACACAAATTTGCACCAGCATGATCTGATAAATGCACAAACATTCATACTCACAAAAACATGACTGACATCCTACACAAAAACACAAATTACATTTTATCCATATTGTGTGACAACAAGCACATTTCTTTCTTTCTTTTTTTTTTTTTAAACTAATTACCAGCTTTCAGTCAAGTAGTCCAAAGTGAAAAGCATTCAGCTGTGTATTTATGTACGGCGAGTCTAGTTTTAAATGTAATACACGCATTTATCATCCAAGTGCTACTCTCGATACAGATCAAGTTTATCACTTTATGTATAGAGAGAGTCAAACGTCTCTAAGCACAAATGCTTTCTTTTATTTTAATTCTTGCACTTGTGGATGGGTAACACTGTCATTTCACTTCTCCGACAGCGTCGGATTTAAATCTATTGGCTGACTGTGGCCTTTCAGAGTAGACTTGGCACATACTTCTCATGCCTGTGTGGGTTTCACTTGGGCGATCAAACTTATAAGGCATATAGTATTTAATACTCACGAAATGCGATGTTAGCGCTTGGATCTAAAACAATGAAATCAGCCACAATGTCTTTCTGAAACCATTTGGTTACTCCTGTGTATGACTGTCATTGACGCCTGCAGTCGGTATGATGATATCAGCAAATATTGGCATCTTTTCACCAATACCATCATTATCATCATCTTCCTCCACCTAATCCAGGGGTCAGATCGCGGGGGAAGCAGCCTAAGCAGTGAGGTCCAGACATCTCTCTCCGTAGCCACTTCCTCCAGCTCTTCCGGGGGGGGGGGACACACTGAAGAGTTCCCAGACCAGCCAAGAGATATAATCCCTCCAGTGTGTTCTGGGTCGACGTTAGGGTCTTTTACCAGTCGGACCTGGGAGGCGTTCGGAAGGCATTCTAACCAGAAGCCCGAGTCACCTCAACTGGCTTCTCTCAACGCAGAGGAGCAGCGGTTCTACTCTGAGCTCTCCCCAGACGGCTGAGCTTCTCACTCTGTCTCTAAGGGAGAGCCCCGCCACATGGCGAAGGAAGCTCATTTCAGCCACTTGTACCTGTGATCTTGTTCTTTCGGTCACTACCCAAAGCTCGTGACCATAGGTGAGGGTTGGAACGTAGATCTACTGGTAAATTGAGAGCTTTGCGTTGCGGCTCAGCTCCCATTTCACCACCATGGACCTGTGTACGCTCCGCTTTACAGCAGAGGCTGCAGCGATCTGCCTGTCAATCTCTCGCTCCATCCTTCCCTCACTCTTGAACACGACGACGAGATTCTTGAACTCCTCCTCTTGGGGAATCTTTTATTCCTCTTAAAATCATATGCCATCTTCCATTTCTCTCAGACTATCAGACCCTCAGTGTTGCACTGCTTATTGTGAGTTATCGGGCATGAACAAGATTGTTCCGCTTGTCACACTGTCTTGTTAATTTCATTTTTACTGTAAACAGACACAGAACCAAAAGAACTGTCTGTTTTCACTTAGAAAATGTTTGAATTCGGCCAGAATGAACCGATAATTAGAAATAAACCACATAACGCTAGTGAGTGGACGCCTTGAAGACCTAAAGTAGATCAGAAGACTTTCTTTTGATGACTTTTTTTTTTTTTTTTTTCATTCATTGAAATATTACTTTTTGCAGTGGGTCTGCAATTCGAGTGGATGTTGGATAATTGCTTTTGGAATACAGTACTTTACAAAATAATAAAAGTGTAATTATTGCATGTTATATGACATAAAGCCAGAGGAATCACTCTGAGGAAAACATCAACACTTCATCCTCGTTCAATTCTCTAATCACCGCTTTTATTCAAACCGTATTGGTAGTTGAGTGTAAAGTTAAATGAACTCTCCTTACCAGAACCATCGACCTCATAACAGGAACTGGAAGTTGTCACGTTAGATAACATTGTCTGAAGTAAACTCACTTTATTGGCCCGCAGATTGTTTTTATTGCCCTTGTGATTATTTTCGGTACACAGTTAGCTCATTTAAATTTGGTCGACCAGCACTTTTTGGTCTGACCTCTACAGCACAGTGTTTACAACATAAGTATGAATGAACAGTGCTGTTAAACTCTTATATTATTTAAGGGGGGGATGGTCGTCTATCTTGTTTTCAGTCCTCCTTAGTTCAGCCCTCTCTCCTCACTTCCCCTCCTATTCCCATCCTCATCCTCCAGGCCACCCAAATGTGCTGCAGTGATGAATAAAACAACAGGCATGTTTGTGCTGACTCTCTGTGTTTTAAATGAACCAGCAGACAAGTGGGGCTGCACTTCTAAACATCTATGCGAAACACACACGCTCGCACACACACACACACACACACACACACACACACACACACACACACACACACACGCTCGCACACGCACACACGCGTGCGCAAGCACAGATTAGCCAACAGCGGAAGGTCAAACTGCTCTGGGGGGCTTGGCTCAGTCAAAACTTGTTCCTGCCATCACCAGACCTTTTTGTGGCATAAATATTGGAGATAATACACATCAGCTCATCCAGAGCCAGAACGCCTGCCATGAGGCTTAAAGTGGAAACCCGTGGCCAGATAATTCCTTATAGAGCTTTTAAACCCTGTTCATATTGTGCTCAATATGTTTGAAAATAACAGCCTTTCCTAAGCAGTCGTCTTTTTTCACTCCCATCGTCACCGAAGCCGAGCGGAGCAGTGAGCATTAGAGCAATAACTTTGGAAGGCAGCCGCCCAGAGGTGTAGGGGCAATAGGGTCATTTTGTACTTGGGTCACCTTGACCTTTTTTCAAGGTCACAAAGGTGTTTTGTTTTTTTTCCCCAATACTGGGATTGCACAGGCTTGTTCATGTGATTACTTGGAATGGAAATGACAAAGAATCACAACATTTGGTGGACCCAAAGTGCTCCCGGGAGGACACTGTTGGGTTTGCGGTTTTTTGGACACTTGTTTCAGGGTGACATCGAATAAGCTAATGTTTTGGTTTTTTTCCCATAAGAAATGTGCTACATGCCTCTCTCTCTTTGCTACACCTCACAATGCTTGTGTTTTTGTATATGTATTGATGGTTTGTATAATTGCAATGTGATGGTGGTGGTATTAAGAGGTGGATTAAGTCCATTAATACTAAGCTGCTGGTAAATTTGGCACTTATCCAAATATAACAAGTGTAAACGTTACCTCCTCGACCTATCCTTACGACGTCTAGCTCTTCTGGAAAAGTCCGGCTTAAAATAGATTTATAAGAATGTCCAACACCACGTCAATTTCTTTTCCTCCATCAGCCATTGTGGGCGGAAAAAATTCTAACTTAAATCTGTCCTGTGCAGATCACTACAAACTATTCAGATAGTTTTGCTCTGACCCACCAATCGGCGGATGATAAAGATGCAGAGGTTATTGTAACCCCGCTAGCTGGCCCTGTGAGGCAAATCTGAACTCTGATTGGTTAAAGAGCCCATTAAAAACAGTCCATTGCTACTATAGTTGAAGTGAAATCGGAGAGCACTGCCGATTCTCAGAGCCTTGGGCGGATTACATTGACATGGTAGCACATAATCATATCTAACATAAATATAGATGTACTCCATTCCAAGGGCGAGCTAATAAGTCGAAAAATCTCTTTTTTCAAAGTGCCCATCCCAGCCAACTTCGGGCGAGGGCAGAGTACACCCTGGACAGCTCGCAAGGCCATCGCAGGGCGGAAACACGCTGACGGCTTTGCAGCCTACTCTTGTCGAAAGTCAGCAATGGTTCTTTTACATACCTCACGCCATAGACAGTGAGAGACATGGCCGGCCTTTGATAACCCAGTTAGCTCCACTGGGTGGGACAGTGACAACCTTGTGCAGAGTGGGTCTCGAACCCCCAACCTTTGGATCAGCGATCCAGCGCCCTATACCACTAGACCATCACTGCCCTCAAAAAATTTCGTTAGATGAAACAATTATTCTAATAAGAAATAACAGAAAACCAATTAATCCGTTCCAACCCCCTCCCAAACTCATATAACCTGCCACAAACACATATATTTGACCTAATATATTAAAGATAAACATGTAAAAACAATAAGTATTTCATAATAATAATAATACATGTTCATTAACATTAGTAATAATAAATAATAAATAGTAATAAACAATAAGTCAACTAACCCTTCTGATCATCGACTGTGGCAAAGGTGTAAGAAATGGGCGGGAGGAGAAGAATTTTGTGCGTGTGCACGCTACGAATGCCAGTGAGGAAAGGCACGTGGCGATCCCTCACAAGGCCAATGCTTTTCAAATAGTGTCAGCGCGCTTCCCCTTTTGGGGATTTGTGTGTGTCAATTGGTGTGATTTCAGGCGGGGAGCGTATGACCCTGGGGAACATGCTTTTTTGCCATACTGTACTAGAATTGAGTGTAATTGCGCATCCACTACAGTAGTTGGCAGTGGCGCTGTCATTGTCACACTATAGTTTTGGGAAAAAGCACCGAGAAAACGATATAGTCGCGGACAGGGCACTGAGTGGGTGAGTGTGAAATGTTTTTTTTTTTTTTCATCCTACTGGGGGCATCACAGAAAATAATTGAGATTGACATATTGTAAGCGTTGATTGGCTGTTTTAAGCTTCATGTAAAGTGACTTGGTATAAATAAGTGACTTATTTGAAATTAATGTTGATATTATTTGATATAGTTGATATTATTTTACAATGTTGTGTTTATAATAATTGATTTAGGGGTGTTTTATGAGATACGGTAATGGTATTTATGGATGGTCATACGTCATACACTGTAACAACTTATGTTCAATTTCAACTTATGTTCGGCCGTCCGGAACCAATTAAAAATGTAAGTCGGGGAGCGTCCGGTATTCCCCCTTTTTTTCTGGTAACCTAGTAAAATCTTATTCTGTAGTTAGTGCTCAGTAAATATGGGACTATTTACAGCTGATAAAACATTATTTTTCTAAGCACACTAAAACCCCTAAATAACAGGGACTGGCTGTTATCTTCAAAACTGTGTGACTACTACAGCTGCCTCGGTGTTTTTATTGTTTTTACGCTGTCTCAGGTTAATAGGAGGTTGCTTGTTCTTTGATATGGCAATAATGATGATCGTGCATCTACTTGTCCATTGTCAGAGTCTGTGCCTGATTGCACAGTAATGAAAGTCATTCAGGATGTCTGAGAGGATTTCAGAGTTCTGATTTAAACAGTTGCACTCATTGCATGCCTCATTTACAACATGTTTAAATGAAGGATCTCGAGTGTGCGCATTACTATAAATCTCAGCAGATCGCTTGCTAGCCAGCACCGGCACTCAGAATATGTGTTCCGTGTTGGAATTCATTCGAGAATAAAGGAAGAAGAGCAATCCTGGACATAAATGTCTAACAAAACACATAACATAACAAAAGACAACCATGTTATGGCTCTACTGTGTAAACATTAAAAGCGCTAGTAGACTCCTGAGTTTTAAATACTGCTACATAAGCTGTTCTACATCAACGAGTTAAAGCGGTACCAGCCGGGACAAAAGCACAGTGTGAGCTCAGAACAGGTAGGAGCCAGACTGAGTGGTGCTGATAATCCCTGTACCCTATAGAGAGGTGACACTCCTGCAACCCTCCGGGTCTTTATCTCTCTTTTCTCTTGATAGTTGGGCGTTGGTGTCGTGGCTGCTTTTTTAATGATGCCAAAGGACTGTGGTTCCTTTAAGCTTAGTTTGATTAAATATCAGAAGTCAAGATTGCTGTAGAAGACAACAGTGAGATGGAATAGGACCAGAATCCTGAGTAGCTCAGTTATAAGAACAATGAATTGAAATTAATTTATTGTAATAATGTGTAGTAGTACAGTATGTTTGAAGCTAGATGGAGCGATGAGGCACATGCTGATTCTTGTGGTGGGAATTATATCAGTTCATTTTCTGTATCCGCTTAATACTAATTTGGGTCGCGGGGAGGCTGGTTCCCATCCCAGCCAACTTCGGGCGAGGGCAGAGTACACCCGGACAGGTCGCTAGGCCATCGCAAGGCGGAAACACGCCGACGGCTTTGCAGCCTACTCTTTACGAAAGTCAGCAATGGTTCTTTTACATGCCTCACACCATCGACAGTGGGAGACATGGCCCGCCTTTGATAACCCAGTTAGCTGCACTGGGGGGGCAGTGACAACCTTGTGGAGAGTGGGACTCGAACCCCCAACTTTTGGATTAGCAATCCAGCGCCCTATATACCACTAGGCCACCACTGCCCGGGAATTATATCTTCATGGATTTATTAAAGAAAAGAAAAAAAAGAAAAGAAAGAAATTGTTCCAGGGTGGATACTATGCAGCAAGTCTCTACACTTTAAGTGGGACAAAACTATGCGGCTATTTAAGCCTTTTAATATTTGTGTGGGTCTCTTTCCTGACCTACCTTATGCCAACGGACCAACATAGAAGTGTTGCATTGCTTAGCTACCAAGCCAACTCAAGGTGTTGCAGGAGGATATAGTTTACATAATTACATGATGCATCAATTACTTATTATACTTGTGCATCGGGCGTCGTATAATCATCAAGTGATCATTATTATGTTAATCATTGACAAGCAGCTGTGATTAATCACATCCTCTTGAGTAGTCGACCATCAACCACTGAGAAATACTTCCTCTGTGACGCTGCATTGATATGTCTCGTCTCAGATTCCCTCGCACGGTTCTTTCATACCTGACATTTTCTGTGCTATACCTTCCCATAGAGCTTTATAATTGGACATTGCTCAGCTATCTATACCCAAGTTTTTCGGTTGTTTTTTGTTAAGCCGTGAAGGACTTTACTAATCCTGCCATTTTTAAGGTCTATTTATTGAAATTGTGTCCAAATTCAGCACATAACCAACCCCAGGCAGTTTGAGTTTCCGAACATCCCACACATCTCCCATTTGTACTAATTCTTCAGCCTAAATTCCTTGTTTTCATGCTGACAGAAGGAGACATGGCTTTGCATCGCTGCAAAGGAAAAAAACAACAACAAAAAACCCGAGTTATTAATGGCTGACTGTGCGTAGCCGGCCAGTAGCAGCTTGATAAACCCCTGTCTGGTGTTGCTGTTTTCATATCACATTATATCAGTCTATTATGATGCGTCCAAACCCAGCAGCCTTATTAATCCAGTCCGGTTTCTGTTGCATCAGTGTGCACAACACATCCTACTGAACACATTCCTCTTAACTATAAATCTGAAGGCTGCATTTACCAGGAATCCGATGCCAACGCCAATACATTACCGTTCATCAATCTGATTTTTGTGTAGCGGACACTGTGTCTTTATACGCATGTGTGTACATGGTGGAATCATCACAGGGTTAAGATGGGGATCCCATTAATATGAGAATGAACATCTGGATGATAAAATATCAAACCTCAAGATAAAACAGATTTTTTAAATAAAAAAAATACCTTTTTTAAACAGAATTCCATGTACCGTCTGTCTTCCTTTCGGCTTTTCCCCTTTTACTCAGGAGTCGCCAAGAATTCCATGTACCGTATTCAGTAGGTATCATGCATGACTCATTTGAACTGAAAGGCTTTTTACCCAATCACATTGAGGAAGCGATGATTTAAGTCTGGTGTTTATTTACCAATTTTACCACGCACATGTAAATTTGATGGTTCATGGTGCACCTGTGCTCCGATTCATGTGGTTATTGGACCTCTGGAGACCTCAGCAGAGGCTCAGCAGGACATGAAAATAATGAGGTCTTTCTCTTGTCACAAAATTGAGAGTGAAAAATGTATAAACTAGGAATGAATAGACTACATTTCACAATGTTCACCATATGTACCATATGTTGATGTGATATTCTCCCCCAGGCACGTACTAAAGATTTTGTTGCATTGATTCACAAATAAACTTGGACACGGTAATATTTATTGACGTTTGACATTGGGTAGTTGGAAAATCTGCCAGTTTTGTGGTCAGACCCATATGCCAATTGGCCTGTTGTCTGACCTTGTTTAAATAGTCCATGGATGGCATGGTGGTATAGTGGTTAGCACAGTCGCCTCTCAGCAAAAAGGTCCTGGGTTAGAGTTCCGGGCTTGATGAGGGTAGTTCTGTGTAGAGCTTGCATGTTCTCACCATGCTTGCAAACTTTCTTAGGTTTCCTTCAAGTACACCGGTTTCGCTTAGTAGGTCTTTGTGTTGGCTCTGAGGTGGACCGATGAGCTTGTTCAAGGTATACCCTGTATTCGTTTAGAGTTGGTTGGGTTAGGCTGCAGTCTTTCTGTGACCCTAATAGGACTAAATGGTTTGACAAATGAATGAATGAAAGAATAAAAGCGTTGTAGTCCATCATTATTCAAAAATAGCGACACTGTCTTAGGCACATGTGCGTTCAGTGGTGTTCTGCTCATATATGGCTGTGCGCCGGTGACGATTGCTGCTTGTGTGAGTTTCTTTTGACTTCTCTGCTTTTCTCCTACTTAAATAGATAGTATAACATTGCCCTTGGTTTGCCTAAGTGTGTGTCTGGTGCCTACTGATGGACTGTCGCTTCAGTCCTGGGTTTATTCATGTCTTGCAGCCTGTGTTTCCGGGATTGGCTCTGGAGCCACCGTGACCCTGACCAAGACAAATTGGTTACTGATGATGAATGTGCTAAAGAGACTTGTGACTCAGATTAGTGTTATATTCAGTGCTTCATGATGCATGATGACAGATTCGTTTTGTCAGTGCTCATGATTCCCTGTAGTAGGTTAACCATATCATAACCAGCTTTTATTACACAGCTGATCTGAAGACTCAATTCTAATTGGTCAATTCCAGCATTGAAATTTTTTTTTCTTCATTATGGGCAGTTGCAAAAGATCACATTGTTATCAGAAGCAATAAAATCGTTCATTCACTCTCACTATCCTAGTTGGGTTGTTGGGAGGATGGAGCCGACACTTTGCAGAGGTGGGGTACACCCTGAACAGATTGCTACTCCAATACAGAATCAACATATACACGCAACCATTCACACTCACATTCATTCATTCATTTCTGAACCACTTAATCCTAATCAAGGTCACAGGGAGGCTGGCGCCCATCTCACCCAACTCTGTGCGAGGGCAGAGTATGCCCTGGACAGCTCGCCAGAGCATTAGCAGGGCAGAAACACGCTGATGGCTTTGTAGTCTACTCTTGACGGAAGTCAGCAATGGTTCTTTTACATGAAGTTCACACCATACCGGCCTTTGATAACCCAGTTAGCTGCACTGCGGGGGAACAGTGACAACTTGTTGAGAGTGAAACTTGAACCCACAACCTTAGGATCAGTGATCCAACACAATACCACCAGGCCACCACTGCCCATCACACTCACATCTAGAGAATTGTGGAACATCTAATTCGCCTAATACTGTGTACATGTCTTTGGACTGTGGGAGGAAAACAGAGTCCACAGAGGAAACCCATGCAGGTATGAGGAGAACATGCAGAGATGTCCTCATGGAGCCTGGAACTTGAACCCAGGACATTATTGCTGTGAGGAGGACATGCTAACCAGCACATCACTGTGCAACACAGTGCAATTATGTTTTCAAACTCACATTTTGCATTGTATTATTGATTTCTTTAGTAATACCCCCATTTCACTGGACTACGGCATAAAAGAATCGTAGCGGGAAAGGCGCAGAACGCAGTCTACGGAAGAGCTTTGGCATTTTTACAAGGAAAACTGGTGCAAATCCTACGGAAAAGCGAAAATTCTTATACCCTCATTTCTCTGGACTACGGCATGCAAGGATTGTGGCGTGGAAAGGCGCGGACTGCAGTTTACAGAAGAGCTTCGGCATTTTTATGGGTGAAAATCCTACGGAAAAGTTACTCTTGGAACGTTCACAGCATGTACGGAATAGGTATGGCAAAGTACGCCAAAGTGACCCCACGGAACACTCTCGGAAGTTTTTTCCGTGAATGTGCTTTTGAACATGTCCAAAGCACATTCACAGAATATTTTTGCCTGCTGGAAGCATACGGCAGTGGAGAGAGACTTGAGGAATAACTCCGGAATGACATGGAATGACACGGAAGATGAGGGAATAATTTCGGAACGTTTGCGGATGACAACATTTTTGCTTTCGTAAGTCTGCCGTGCTCCAGTGAAATGGGGGTAAAAGACACCATATACTAAGCAGGATAGGGCAAGCTGGACAAAGTGAAATTAATTAATTCGGGGTGATTCAAGATCCCTGCACTGGGAGCGATTATATGGAGGGGCAACAGGGTCCAGGATCGCCCTATCAGCCTTTATTTCACATTGATGACTGGCTCACTGTCCATTATCCTTTATACAGTAACTGGCAGAGGTGAAGAAAATGTTTATTTTGGTGAAACTTGAGAAAAGTAGGAATATTTTATATAGCGTTAAAACAGATGAACCGGAAGTAAAGCAGATTGATCTGATGTGATATATTGTCCTCCGTCTTCTTAAAGTTGTCTGTTAGCCTGCTTCACATTTTTGTGCTGACATGCCAAACCAGTTGTCTTGTTCTGCTTCCTGTTTTTATGGCTAAGAAATTGCAAGGAAATGGGAATCATTTCTCCTCCCCCTGCAACTTAATGCAGCATTTAAAATATTTACTGTTTATCATCATTATGGTGGGATATGCTTCACTCTTTATATTCATGTCCAGATATAAGAAACCTTTTAGTACAGTGTTTATAATGTATTACAAGTCAAGGGAACTTGAAAGAAGCAGAACGCTACTGTATATATAATGTACAGACAGAATAAATTTCTAGGTAATGTACAAGATACGCCAGAGGTCACCAACCTTTTTGAAACCGAGAGCTACTTCTTGGGTACCAATTAATTCGAAGGGCTACCAGGTCGATACACACTTCTGAAATAACAAATTTGCTCAATTTACCTTTAATTTTATGTTATATTAATAAATAATGATATTCATCTATGTGAATATATATATATATATATATATATATATATATATATATATATATATATATATATATATATAGATAGATAGATACATATTCATTTACTGCATCGTGGCGCTCGAATGCAGCGTAACTTTTTCCTTCCTGTATCATATCAAGCAGTTCTACTTTTTCATGCAGTGTCATGACCTTTTCCTGGCGCTTTGTCTCTTTACCAGATGCCTGAGAAGATGCACGGTGCTTGGGTGGCATCAGAGAGCTTAACTGGTAATTAAAAACTCACAAAAAAATGCACATTGACAACTTGTACGCAAATGAGAAAAAAAAGGAGCGTATACATCATCTCAACCAATCAGCAGGATGGAGAAACCAAAGCTCTCTCAGCCATTGGCTAAATTTGATTCACGTGCCAGTTACTTCCAGGTTTGTCGGCCATCCACGATTATGTAGGGGCAGAAACTGCTTGGGTTCAGGTCCTGGGTGAAGGCGATTCTGTGTGGAGTTGTTAGGTTCTTTCCATGCTTCTGTGGGTTTCTTCTGGGTACTCAGGTTTCTTCCAACAGTCCAAAGAGATGCACATCTGACTAAACGGATGTTCCAAATTGCTCATCGGTGTCAGTGTATGTGTGTGTGTGTGTGTGTGTGTGTGTGTGTGTGTGTGTGTGTGTGTGTGTGTGTGGATTGACCCTGCAATGTGTAACCCACCTTAGCCCACAGTTGGCTGAGATAGGCTCCAGCCTCCCAGTGACTCTTCAAGGGTTAAGAAGCTCAGCAAATAAGTGAGTGGATACATAAGTTTAACTCTCAGTTCAAAAAAATTATCCTCTTATCTAAAACATGAATATAAATTAAAGCTTTTATGTCGGTCAACGTGCCTGCAACAGTGTAATATCAGGTGTTTGAAATATTTTAAGCAGCAGTACCTGTGACAATGATTACGGTATATAACAGTGTCTCGGTGTGGCAAGGAGTATAGAACAGATTATATAACATTAGCATAAGAACATTTTTGAAAGAATTCATCCCTGCGCCTTACACGGAGTTCTTTCAGTAGAAAAGTCCGAGGTGCTTGTTTGCATGATTAGCTACAGCCTCTGGGAACTGAATGTTAATGTCTTAGACATTACAAGCACTCACACCGCCCACATCAAGTCATCCTTTGTGTTTCGCCTCCTCACATACAGTATGTACATCTGATCCTGACTGTAATACTGTACATTTAGTTTGGCATTACTATGTAAGTCGTGGATGAATACTGGGACAATCAGTGGCATTATAAGCCCATTTTTATTTAATTTATTTATTTCACATGCTTGGCTGTTTACTACGTGTTCTTGAAATAATACACTAGAAAGCATGGCAGAGAAATCTGACCATTAAAAAAAAAAAAAATCAATGGCCTACACTGTATTTACTATTCATAAGTCTGGAGGAATTTCACTATTGTCTGATTACTCAGAATCTTAACAGGAACTTATAAATATAGCAGAAAATCTGCCACTACAAACACAGACTTTTTGGACCACATTTAATATCATGAATTAAAGATAGACAAATGGCAAGTTTTGGTGCAGTTGCCCTTGACGTGTCGAATATGCCCAAATATGCTATAACACCAATCTCTGATTTATGTGTTGATGTTTACCTTTTATTTCACAATCCACTTGCCCAAGACCTGAAGCCGCCACACATGAGATTTTTGGAGAAGGACTATAGCAGCATATAACTGAGCATCCACAACCTCACACACACACACACACACACACACACACACACACAGAGACAGAGAGAGACACACACATGAAAGAGAGCACACCTCCAGGTGATATAGCAGTCTCAAGTACAGGCCAGACAAAAAAAATAAACAAAAAGAAGCTGCTTTTGAGGAAAGAACACAGAACAAGTTTGATCGGGGTGCCAATACTATTACAACATACAAACCTGTGTGATGCATTACAGAAGTGAAATATGTACGTGACTGTTTCGTCGTTCGTGGGTTTCAAAAGACCATCGACCGGTCGCAGGACCGACCATCGGGTTGTGTCAATTGTCGAGGCTTGTATAGGCTGGGTATACCCTGAACAGCTCGTGAAATCATTGCTGGGCCAGTCCCAGGAGTTCCGCTGTGGAGAAAGCCTAGATTTTCACTGTAATCTGAATGGATTTGTTTGTGTCCGTGTTTAAAAATTCCTGCTTCCTCATTGGATTGTGCTGTATGTTTGTCACAGCTGCAGGGGAATAGCCAATAATATCCGAGGATACATTTTTTTTTACTTCATTTGAGTTATTTATATTTACAAGACTTGTTTTTAGTAATAAATACACAACAAGCATTCAGTAAAAAATAAGTAAAGAAAGCCTCTTCCTGTCATGTACCTCTTTGTAGCAGCACTTTCTGTCTGAGCTCTGTGGAAGGCAGAGGTTACATTGGTTAATTCTGTGCATCTCTGGAGATTGAAATCAGAAGAGAAAAGAGGTGGGTCAAGTGGAAGAAGGCGGTGCTGATGCAGGTATTGAAAAGCTGTGGGGAATGGACTTGATTGTAATCTACACTGTGATTTATTTAGTAGCGCATCTCTTCAAACCCATTAGCTGATTAGGATCTGTATTAGTGACCAGCCTTTTGGTGAATAACACCTGAGAAGACGTACAAAACGGGCCTATTTCCTGATGGCACAGAAGGTATAACTGAGACATGGTTTGGATTTAGAATTTCTCAGAAATGAGATATGTTTTTCTGCTGCAAAAGCACCACTGAGAACTGAGTGTGTAGCTCCCCCAGTGTGTACAATCACAATTCTAGCCAGAAGTGTACAACCGACATCACATCAAGGTGAGCGGAGCAGGTGCTATAGAAATGGATTCCATCTGTCCGCCTGAAATAAAATAGGATCACCAACTTTGGTGTGTTAGGTCCCCCTTACCACGAATAGGGTGGGATTGTATATGGACTACCTGGCCCCTGTTTCTTGGTCACAAAGAGGCTTTTTTGTATATTGGGCTTGTCAAGGTTGCACTGAATGCAAATGTACATAAAAGTACAATATTAGGTGGATGGGTTTCCCTTAGGAAGGCCTTGAATGGGATTGTATATGGGTCACCTTGACTTTGCTCCAAGGTCACAGTAGTCTCTCTTGCTCTCTCTCTCTCTCTCTCTCTCTCGCCTCTCTTTCTCTCTCTCTCTGTCTCTCCTATATAAATATATATATATATATATATATATATATATATATATATATATATATATATATATATGTAAAATCAACTTTACATCCGTCAACAACAAATATTGGAATCATAATACCACTGGAAAACCATTAAAATCACATGAAATCATGCTACTGTACAATAAATATAAACAAAAACACATAAAATCATGTTATTGTACAGTAAATAACAATGTCTGTCTGTCTGTCTGTCTTCCTTTCGTCTTTTTCCCTTTTACTCGATACAGTAATTCCAATATCTACTGTTAGGCGTCGTCACTCGTCATTCCCGCGAAACCACTGTTGTTTTGAATTGATTAGTTTATACATGTCTGTTTATTGGTTACTCGCATTCTCAACCAAGCTTAAAATAGATTCTTATTAACCATATATTATTGAAAATTGCATTCATAAATAAGGTATAGAACTAGGAATGGTTATTTTCAGTTTAGCCTAGACAAGTAAATTTGGTGTGTGTATGTATGTATGTATATATATGTGTGTGTGTGTGTGTGTGTGTGTGTGTGTGTGTGTGTGTGTGTGTGTGTGTGTGTATTATAGACTTTCCATTTTTTCACAAATATAATGAAAAGGTAAGCAGGAGTGTTTGGACCCATGGTCTGTTTATTTATTTATTTATTTATTTATTTATTTTCAAATAATTTTTATTTCCCAGCCCACACTCTAAAATTAAAAAATACCATCTGAGGGTAGGAATGAGGCTGAAGGAAAACATGTATATCGAGGAAGCAGCGGGATGTAGAAGCGCCTCTGACTTTTGACGTAAGAATCATGCTTCTAATTGGTTTATTATGTAATTAAGATAAATTGTAATTACAGGTAAATCTCATAATGGGTAGTGGTGGCTTGGTGGGGGCAGTGGTGGCCTTGTGGTAAATGGCGCCGGATTGCTGATCCTAAAGTTGGGGGGGGGGGGGTCTAGGCCCACTCTCCACAAGGTTGTCATTGTCCCCCCCAGTGCACTAACTGGGTTATCAAAGGCCGGCCGTGTCTCTCACTGTATATGGTGGGAGGTTCATGTAAAAGAACCATTGCTGACTTTGGCAAAGTGGAGCCGTATGGCCGTCAGCGTGTTTCTGCCCCTTGCTAAAGGGTTGTGTCAGGAAGGGCGTCCGAGGTAAAAACCAATGCCAAATCAAACATGCGATGAGTTGCTGTGGCGACCCCTGAAAAAAGGGAACCGCCGAAGGGAAAAGAAGAAGACGGGTAAATCTCATATGCGTACAGTCAGACACATGGTCAGGATAAAGATACGCGACTGTGACACTGTGCCTGCCATGCAGTTTTTCTCTGTCCTCGGCACAGCTCTGTTCCATAATGGGAGCGTTTCTGAAGTGGCAAGTTTTAAAAAAGAATCTTGTCTGTCCAATGTTCTCATGTTTATGCCATTCTGTTTCCTGCTCGAGTACACAGCTTTAGCCTGGCAAGAAGTGAAATCAGACTGGGTATTTTTAGCTGAACGGTGCAAGGAGCGGTTTCCGGGATGCTTCTGAGACAGGCTGTGGAACCTCTGATGGAAACACAAGCATTGTCCAGAGTGGCTGCGCTCAGCTGCAGTGACTGCATGGCAGATGGAATGAGTTCTTAAGAATGCAATGCCAGATGACCACAGATCCCTTATTCAAATGTACTCATTAGTTTTTTAGATTATACTTTAGCCAAATGCAAGCTTTACCAACTAAGAAATAAATGTATGAAATGAGCTTTGTATAGATGATTGTAATGTGTAGACTTGCTCTGAGTGAACCTGGAGCAGAAGCGAGTCATACCATTACATGGATACTGCAATTTACAAAGCATAACTAGGCCGAACATGAAGAAATATTGCATGCTGTTCTTAGTATCTAAGTATTGACGTCTGCCACACATTCATTTTCATCATCATCTTCCTCAGCTTAACCTGGGGTGGAGTAGCTGAGGCAGCAGCCTAAGCAATGCGGTCCAGACTTCCCTCTCCTCAGCCACTTCATCCAGTTCTTCTGGGGGGGGACAACGAGGTGTTCCCAGATCAGCTGAGAGACATAATTCCTCCAGCATGTTCTGGCTCAAGCTCGGGGTCTCTTCCCAGTCGGACACACCTGAAACACCACACCAGGGAGGTGTTTGGGAGGCATTCTAACCAGATGCCCAAGCCAACTCAACTGGCTCCTCTCAATGCGGAGGAGCAGCGGTTCTACTTCAAGCTCCTCCAGAATGGCTGAGCTTCTCACCCGATCACTAAGGAGAGAGAGAGAGACTCGCCACCCGGCGAAGGAAGCTCATTTCAGCCACTTGTATCCGTGATCTTGTTCTTTTGGTCACTACACAAAGCTCATGATGGTTGGAACGTAGACTGAATGGTAAATTGAGAGCTTTGCCTTGCGGCTCAGTTCCCTCTTCACCACGACGGACCGGTACAGGCTCCACTTTACAGCAGAGGCTGCAGCGATCCGCCTGTCTATCTCCCGCTCCATCCTTCCCTCACTCGTAAACAAGACCCCAAGATACTTGAACTCCTCCACTTGGGGGCATTCCACCCTTTTGCGACTAAGATCCATGGCCTCAGAGTTGGAGGTACTGGTTCTCACCCCGGTCGTTTTGCAGTCGCTGCAAATTGCTCCAATGAGAGCTGGAGGCTCGAAGCAGAGACGAAATCCGATTGCAACCAAACCAGAACCCCTCAATGTCTCGGCTGCACCTAGATATTCTGTCCATAAAATTATGGACAGAATCGGTGACAAACGTTTGAGGGTTACCCCCATGACAGGCAGCAATACCACATACCTTGTCATTGTAAATACGCATGAAAGAATCAAAGCCACTATACATAGGCACACGATACATACATTTTCTCCTAGTTACAGCTCTGCTTTATATTCTGATTGTTTTATTTTGGTTTCGAATCGCACAGGTGATGCAGGTGCTGCTTAGGGTGTGATGCATTATTTTATTTATTTTATACAGAGCTGTGTTTCTATGGCAACGCATCAACAGATAAAGGATGCTTGATGTATTGCAGGTTTTTTTTTTTAAATAACTATCTGTCTTCATACAGCATGGAGGAAGAATTATCTTCTTAAAGTTCTTTTAGCTTTTTCAACCTTTAAGAAAAGTGAATCGGTTGAAGAATCACACTCCTGATCACCGGCTTTCATGTGCCAGATGTCTTCTGAAGACTGTCTTGTTTTGCTTGATTTTTGTATCTGCAAGGCTCAGTGTGTGCAAAGTTTATCTGTTATTTATATGATAAGGATTTTGTAGTTGGTAGTCTACAGAATGTTTTTTTTTTTGCATTATTAACATCAAAAAGGCTTACAAAAGAAAACAGGATGGTAATAACTATTTTTAATTCTATGTTTGGTTGCCAGATATTAATAATTCTGCACTTTATTTGATTAAATAGTCCTAGAATGTCAGCTCCTATATGGTGATCTGAGTGTCTCCATTGATCAAAAAAGAAAAAAAAAGGTTGTTTTTCTAAGCTGAAGTATACCGTGATAAAAAAAACACATATTTTTTTATTTTCAAGAACTACTTATTTTTGCAATTTTTAACCAATGCAATGTTCTCGAAACGGGAAGTGACGCAATATCGCTACTTTCACTGGAAAACCGCACATATAATATATATATATATATTTATATATCTATTTCCGCCTTGTTTTTCATGCACACGTCGCACTTCGTATTTGACGTCCTCCTGAGGTATTTCTGGTTCTGATTCCACAAATCCTGTCAGCCATGTTGGTCTCATAATTTTTCTTTCTTTCTTCCTTTCGGCTTTTTCCCTTTTCTCGGGAGTCGCCACAGCGAATCATTTGATTTGCACATTTGATTTCGCAAGGGACAGAAACACGCTGACGGCTTTGCAGCCTACTCTTTACGAAAGTCAGCAATGGTTCTTTTACATGCCTCTCACCATAGACAGTGAGAGACATGGCCCGCCTTTGATAACCCAGTTAGCCGCACTCGGGGGGGGGACGACAGTGACAACCCAGTGGGGACTCGAACCCCCAACCTTCGGCTCAGCGATCCTGCGCCCTATCCACTAATTATTTTAGAAAAATTAGACAATAATTTCCATATGGTAAAAACTCCTGTTAATAATTTTTATCATTTCATTCAAATTTAATGACGTGGGTAGTGTAAAAATATGTCTATAACTGGTTAGCCAGGAGCTCGCTGGTAAGCTGAAGAATAACCTGTATTCCATTAAAATTGTGTTGGGGGGGGGGGGGTGCCTAATTCTTTAATATGAATATAGTACATCAAATACTTCAGTTCTATATGTTGTAGTGTAGAACGAATGTTCTGTGGTGATATTGAGATCACAGTACAGTATATGAGCTGATATTATGGGAGTATTTTAGTCACTCAGCGTGCAGAATTGATGGTATCTGATAACCTAGAATAGAATAAAACACTTGCTCCCATTTTACTGGATATAATAAAGTAACTTTGAGATAATGTCCAACTCAAGGTCACAAAATAACTGGTAAATAGCCTCTGTGACAAAAAAAAAACCCCAACAGCAAAAACCCAGGAAGTTTGGCATTAATATTAAATTTAACTATAAATAGATCATGAGTATGGGGGAACATAATGGCTGTTAAACAGAGGTAATAAAACACTTTGTTTAAAAAATAATTATAATTATAACTATGATGAAGGGACAGTGGTGGCCTGGTGGTCAAAGTGCTGGATCACTGATCGTAAGGTTTGGGGTTCAAGCCCCACTCTCAACGGATTATCACTGTCCCGTCTGTGCACTGACTGGGTTATCAAAGACTGGCCATGTCTCTCACTGTCCGTGGTGAGAGGTTCATGTAAAAGAACCATTGCTGACTTTCATCAAGAGGAGCTACATCGCTGTCGGTATGTTTCTGCCCTGCGATGGCCTGGTGACTGTCACTGTCCCCCCCAGTACAGCTACCTGGGTTATCAAAGGCGGGTCATGTCTCTCACTGTCTATGGTGAGATTCATGTAAAAGAACTATTGCTGACTTTTGACAAGAGGAGCAAGAAAGCCGTAAGTGTGTTTCCGCCCTGCGATGGCCTGGCGAGCTGTCCAGGGTGTATTCTGTCCTCTGCCCAGAGTTGGCTGAGATAGGCACCAGCCTTCTTGCGACCTTAATTAGGATTAAGCGGTTTAGAAAATGAATGAATGTTTTTATGATGTTTCACATCACACCACGCCGTTGTTGATTCTGATAACTGAACAGAGAAATATCAGGTTTTGTTTTATTTTAATTTTTATCTGTATGCAGTGCTGTTAGAATGAGTTTGAAATTTGGACCTGAGCCCTGACAACAATGATCAGAAAGTGTATAAGAGAACCATAACATGCATACACACGCACACACACACTCTCGCTACCACCTCTTTGATAATCACGGTAGGTCAGTAGTGCTGTGTATAAACCTTATGCTGATACTCATGATACTATTTTATTCAAATACTTTTATTTTTTTTGTATAAATCCACTGTTGCATTTATTTGCATATGATGGCTAACCAACTGCGGGCAATAAAATTCAAACCCGATCCAGACCATGTACCTTAATTACTGTACTCACCCAATGACTCCTTTATTCTGTCCACTTTTTTCAAAATACACAGATAATGGACACATTTGCACACAGGCAGAAGCGTGCAAACATTGTCTCTGTCTGTAGTTAAATGGCTTGCGGGAACATGGGGGAAATTTTTTTTTTTTTTTTTTTTTTACTGCTGTTCATTTTATGGTTTCACTTAAATTTCAGGAGCAATCTTCGATGAGTCCGCCAAAAAGGATGACGAGGTGTTCCGCTTGGCAGTGGCTGACCTCAACCTCAACAACGAGATCCTTGAAACTGAGAAGATCACTTTCTCTGTGGAGTTTGTGGATGGGAACAACCCCTTCCAGGCAGTGCAGGAAGGTAGGATTTTTTTTTTTTTTTTTAAATTTAGATAAACGGTCACCTGATTACTTTCTCTACTTCACGACGGAGCAGAGGTCGTTGAAAACTGCGCAGCAGAAAAAAAAGGAGGAACGGAATGAATAGTTTGTGCTATAAATAGAAATCATTAAGATGAAGTTGTTGGGTTTTTTTTAAATTGTATCCTATGGCTTAAATGATGGAATGCAAAAGGACAACACAAGTGGAAAACGTCAGCTGTCTCGATCCTCATTGCATTAAACACCAGCTTTTCAATTTTATTAACGTGAAAAATAACATTTTTTTTATTTGTTAAAATCTTTCAGTGAACTTCACTCGTGTGTGTGTGTGTGTGTGTGTTGTACATATATATATATATATATATATATATGTATGTATGTGTATGTATATATATATATATATATATATATATATATATATATATAAAATGTGTGTGTGTTGTACAAAAGTCGCAAAAAAAGGTAACAATAATTTTTGCAACTGATTTTCAAGTAATTTGTGATTGGTTTGTGGAAGTTTGGTGAAAAAAAAGCAAATCTATTACAAATCAACTACATTTTGTTCCCATTTTGTTCTCAAACCATTCGCTTTTTATTCGTGCGATGTGAACAGAATGCAAATAAAATATGAACGATGACAAAATATACAAAAACCAACCTTTTCTTATGAGTGAAAAACGATTCATTTGCAAACTAAACGACTACTTCGTTACCTTCTCATGACACATGTGAACTGTTTGAGACGAGTTTCGGACTAATTTGTGACCGAGACTTTTTTGCCATGCTTTCACGAACCAGGCGACCAAAACTCAAATGTCGGGCAATAAATTTGAGAAATGAAAAGTGACAGCCGAAAATTGCCATTTTCATTCGTCGGCTTTCTACTGCACCTCTTAACCCCCCACACACACACACACACACACACACACACACATTTTCCCTCTGGTAGATTACCGAAATTCAGAACATGTGCATGTGGTATTTTATTATAATGCTACTAACAGCAAATTACAGTCTTACATTAATGTTATAAAATTCTCTCCGTGTGATCCAGAGTATGTGCTGGAAGCTGTGATGATTAGTCTGGCTAGCGGACTATCATCATGCGGAACATTTCATTCAGGAGCATTTGGAACAGTTTGTATACACTGCCTGGCAAAAATAATAATAATAATAATAAAAAGGTTGCACATGCTAATATTTTGTTCCACCACATTTAGCTTTGCTTACAGTGAGCATTTGCCATGGCATTGTTTTGACAGCCTTATGCAATATCACAACACCTAATTTGATGTGGAGTTGCAAAAATGTTTTCACTGCGATCTTGTACTGATGACAGAAAAGTCGAGCCACCGTGTTTTCCATCACATCCCAAAGACTTTCAGTACGGTTAATAATCAGGACTCTGTTGTGCCAGTTCATGTGTGAAAATGATTTCTCGTGCTCCCTGAACCACAAACTGAAGCTTATTATTTTAATTTATTTATATAAATAAATATATATATATATATATATATATATATATATATATATATATATATATATATATATATATATACACAGTCACAAAGCTATTTACTCCCAATTCTGTAACTTCTGATTTCATTTTACATGTAGAAATTCAAGTCTTTCCCTATTAGACATTGCCGTGAATTCTAATATCCATTTGCTATTACAGTGGTACCTTGACTTACGAAATGAATCCGTTCCAAGGATGAGCTCGTAAGTCAAAATGTTTGTTAGATAAAACAAAAATTCCCATCGGAAATAATACAAAACCAATTAATCTGTTACAACCCCCTCCCAAACTCATATAACCTGACACAAACATGTATATTTGATCTAATATATTAAAGATAAACATGTAAAAACAATAAAATTATATTAATCATCATCATCATAATAATAATAATAATAATAATAATAGTAATACAAGTACATTAACATTAATAATAATTAATAATAAACAAGAATAAACAATAACCCTTCCGCTCATTCGGGTTCTTCTTATAAGGGGTATTACAGAAAATAATTGAGAAACACTGCAATAGGCGTTCTCGGAGCGCAGAGGAATACATACAGAAGAATACGAGGCTAATCGGCCCACAAAAGCCATTTTCCCAGCAGAGCTCGTAAATCAAAATTTTGCTGGTTGGATGGATCAGTGTTTTGGTGGCTTGAAGCTTGTGTCATGTTAAATTCGTTATAAAAGACACTCGTGAGTCAAGGTACCTTCAACCTTGTCTGAAAATATTCACGATTATTTTTTGACCACAATTCTTTTGCAAAGTTTATGGTTCAGCACTGTTCTTTTAGATTTCATTAAAAGGTACCTGTGGCGAAATGAGTGTCGTTCACTCTCGAACTAGGACATTAGCGGTTATCTGTGGTGACCTCACTACTTGTCCCTTGTGAAAGTACGTGCGAGTGCTGCGACACTGGTTATGCGCATTGACATGTTTTCATCGTTGGCTGTTACAGTCAGATAGTGATGCAAACCCGTTGCTGCGTCACTGACGCGTTACATCATGACACATTATTGGCCAGTGACGGGTTATACAAACACCAAGCACAGAAATCGCAGGCAATTCAACCGACGTTTGTTCCTAAAAGAATCCACGACAGGAAAGCCGAGTTGGTATAACGTTAGCAGTATCAGCCATTTTAGATTCACGGTTTCATCTCTGGCATCTCTGCTGCGCCACATTTCCCTTTTTCGGTATAACGATGGCAGAAGAAGAAGAAGAAGAAGAAGAAGGTATAACGATGGCAGGCTGGTAGATGAGGCGAACGCAATATATAGAGTGATAGGGGTACGTTTTTGTCTATTACTTGGTCCAGCTCCCCCACTCATTTTTATACTCTGAGAAGACATTAATTGGAGGGCTGTGATGGCCTGGAGGTAAAGGTGCTGGATCACTGAACCCAAGGTTGCGGGTTCAAGCCCCACTGTCAGCGGGTTGTCACTGTCATAACCCCCAGTGCAGCAGCTAACTGGGTTATCAAAGGCCGGCCATGTCTCTCGCTGTCTTTGGTGGGAGGTTCATGTATAAGAACCATTTCTGACTTTTGTCAAGAGTAGCTGCATATCCGTCAGCGTGTTTCTGCCCTGTGATGGCCTGGTGAGTCATCCAGGGTGTACTCTGCCCTCGCCAATAGTCGGTTGTGAATGCCGGCAGGCTCCTCACGACCTTAATTAGGATCAAGCGGTTCAGAAAATGAATGAATGTATGAAATTGGAGTCTAACTCACTAGCTAGTTAGAACGCACCATTATGTGCACATGCACAGTGACACCTGTGTCAAAAAAGGTCAGATTGGGTCACACCGACTGTCAATCAAGTAACAAATTCCTTAGTGAGGATGGTAGACTGACGTTTATGTTTTAATGCCGTGCGATCTACCCACATTACCTTTGTGATTGACGTATTGGGCAGCCGGGCTTTACAGTAACTTAAATTCTTATTGTATCTGCCAGTTATAAGCAGCAGAAACGAGGATAACATACCCCCCACCCCCCACCCCCCCAAAAATATATATAAAACTTACATACTAGCTAAAGAACGATTAAGTGTTTTGTAAGATATCACATGTTCTGTGTTATTGTTTTTTCACTTATTCTTGAACATTTTTCCTCTATAACATGCACAAAATTGTCAGTGCAGCATTTACGCCTGTTATCAGCTCATTGAGCCTGACTATGTATAAGCAAGTCACAGTTAAAAAGGTTGTAAATCTGAATGTACATTTACTGTGCTGCTTATACACGTCCTATTGTTGAGTAACGCAACACAAGTGAGCTGTTTAAGTTTCATATAATCACCTGTCATTCAAACCCACACTCATAAAAATCACTGTACAGAGTACACTGGGTCTATTGTGACTGAATCATGTGAATATAGAATACTCACTCACTCAACTCGTTTGTCAAACCACTTCATTCTGTTACGGTTGCAGGGAGCTTACCTCACCTGACATTGAGTAAAGGCGGGGTACATCCTGAACAACTCACCAAAGCATCACACACAACCATTCGTACTCACGCTCACGTTTAGGGTCAGTTTGTAACAGCTAATTTAGTGCAATGCTTTGGCCTGTGCGAGGAAACAGGTATACCTGCAGGAAGCCCATGCCAGCAAAACTCCACACAGATGCACCCTGGCCGAATTTGGGACCCAAACTCAAGACCTTCTTGCAGTGAGGGAAACAAGCTAACCACTACATCACCCTTCATTCATTCATTTTCTAAGATGCTTAATCCTAATTAGAGTCACTGAGAGGCTGGCGCCTATCTTAGCCGACTGTGGGTGAAAATGGGGTACAGTTTAGACAGCTTGCCAAGCTAATACTGGGTGAACACTCACGCGACTATTCACACTCACACCTAGGGTCCACTCTGCATGCTTTTTTGGACTGTTGGAGGAAATTAGAGGACCCAGAGGAAACCCACACAAGCACGGGGCGAACATGCAAACTCCACATAAAAGTGCCCAAGCTGGGACTTGAACCCAGGACATCATGCATGCTAACCACAACGACATCATGCTGCCACTAAATACAAAATATTTTACCCCAATTCTATTCATTTTCTGAACTGATTGGTGCCCATTTCAGCCAACTCTGGGCGAGAGCAGAGTACATCCTGGACAGCTCGCCAGGCCATCGCAGGGCAGAAACACGCTGATCGCTATGTAGCTACTCGTGTCAAAAGTCAGCAGTGGTTCTTTTACATGAATCTCCCACCATAGACAGTGAGAGACATGGCCGGCCTATGATAACCCAAAACTGTTGCTGCACTGGGGGACAGCAGTGACAATCGTTGACACCACTGCCCCACCACAATTCTAAAGATAGTAAAAGTGTTTTCTGTTTTGAATTGCACCGCTTGCATGTCTTTGTGCCTTCAATACTCTTGCCAGTCCATTTCAGGGACACTTAAACGTTCATTCTGGAGCTAAATTTCTCAACAAGCAAAATGCTCATGTCACTGTCTCTTCCTGGCACAGTGGTACACTGATCACAGTGTCATGTCCAGTGCTATGAATCTGAAATTCTGAAAACGAGAGGGGTCTCATTGCGATGCATAAGATACGCCTACTCTCATCCAGAATAATCATCATTGGGTGCAGATCCAATTAACTTTGCCTTTGTTTACTGACTAAACTGGGAGTTAAAATTAAATTCATTCATTCGTTTTCTGAACCACTCAATCCTGATTAGGGTCATGGGGAGGCTCGCGCCCATCTCAGCCCACTCTGGGGCGGCTCCGGGGTACACTGCGGACAGCTAACTAGGCCAATACAGGGCCAAAACATACACAGCCATTCACACTCACCCTCACTCCTAGGGGTGATTTGGAACAGCCAATTAACCTATTGTGCATATTTTTGGACTGTGGTAGGAAACCGGAGTACCCGGAGGAAAATCATTCAAGCACGGGGAGAACATGAAAACTCCACACAGAAATTGAACCCAGGACCTTTTTGCTATGACGCAGACTATGCCACCATGCCACCAACATTACAGTCTATGTTATTATTTAATTTTTTATTAAAATGATAATATGCTAGTTTCGGTAATTCCAATTTAGTTCATCATGCACCATGGTCCATCACCACGAGCCCCTGGCCTGATGTTGGTAGGACTGATTTTATGCTTCTCGAGTAAAACATGTCAGATGATTATCAGTCATGACACCGTAGCTGGAATCGTTGACACTTCCGTCATGCCAATCACTTAAAAACCTCTTGACGTCTACTGTTAAATTTACAGGGCAGCAACTTGGGCCAAAGGCTGAAAAAAGTTGATGAAACGGTCATTGTAGGCCAAGTTCAATTTAAGCGCACTGGCCGCCAATTGTTTATAATGACTTGGCAGTTGGTGTGATTTCCCCATCGCGGCCATGACTTAATAAGGGAGCATTTAAGCAAGTTTTCACACGTTTCTCTATAATTATGCTAAAGATCTTGTTTCCTCCTCTTTAAAACCCTCCTACTGCCTAAATTGTTGAGGAGCCTTTGTAAAAGCCCACTAGATCCTATTCCTGCCATCCACACCACATGACTTGTATAGCATCCATGTTCCCATGACAGCAGAACTCAGTTCTAAACAGACCACTGAATACTTTGCTTTCATTTATGTCTCTGGAGTCTTTCTTTTCTCGAAACCTGATAATATAGTTTGATAGTAATACAGTATATAGATTTGTCTTTTCTTCAGGGATGTTTTGCTGTCACATCAGAAAAAGAAAATTGATTAGTGTCACATTTAGACTGTATATTTTGTCATCATGTATAACGTATCATTAAAAAATTGGAAAATATCTGGTTATAACACGAAGTGGTTTAATGTTTAGCCTTGTTATAATGTGAAAAAAAGAGTTAAAATACTATTAATTATATCATAAGATAAAATGCTTCAGCTCGTGAAACTGGTGTTTTGAATGAAGAGACGGTGTATGAGAATGAGTGCAGTGGGAAATATGGCTCATCTCCACACTTTCATTACAGATGTCGTTAAAAGCAGGCGAGATCCATTTTAGTCCATTATATAAACGTATCCTTGTGACTTGTGTCTAAATATATACTTAAAAAAAGCAAGCACAGAAAGTTATGCCAAGTCATTTACAATAAATTCAACAGTTTAATTGGTGGACCTGAAGTCGCCCTTAATGTGAAATGAAAAACAAGTCTACCCAACTCTCCCTATACACATGACCATGTGAATATTGTCATTATCACGTGGTTTTTACTTCCATTTCCAATGTTGCAATCTGCTAAAATCCCTTTGATAGTTAGCATCAGCATGTTTGAAAAGACTTTCATTTCACTCTGGTGAGCGCAGCTGATCGTGCGGAGCAGATGTAAATACATTCATCGCGTCAATACATCGCGGAGAGGCTGGTGCCCATATCAGTCGACTCTGGGTGAAGCCGAGCACACCCTGGACAGCTTGCCAGGCCATCGCAGGGCAAAAACATGCTGACAGCTATGCAGCTCCTCTTGACGAAAGTCAGCAATGGTTCTTTTACATGAACCGCCCACCACAGACAGTAAGAGACATGGCCGGCATTTGTTAGCTTAGTTATCTGCACTGGGGGGACAGTGACAACCCATTGAGAGTGGGGCTTTAACCCCTGACCTTGGGATCAGTGATCCAGCACTTTACCACCAGGCATCCACTGCCCCAGATGTGAATTTGTCAGTTCAATCAAGGCAAGATAATGGCAAAAATAACAGTATACAGATATGAAAGAAACTAGTTAGATGTAAACTAGTGAAGTTTGAATGCAGTACAATGCTCGCCCTCAGTGTGCAAATTTATTACTCATCTTTATTTTATTTATTTAATTATCTTTAACAAAGATGCTTGTGATAACAATAGCATGACTTGTATATGATGCCTGCAAGTTTTTAATTAGGTTTAGGTTTTATGTAAGTTAATAACGATCCATTCTTGCTATAAATAAATGTAGTGGTATAGAATTGTTTGTTTGGTTTTAGTCCATCAGACGTTCTTAACACTGTAAACATATTTATTAGTTATGTGCTACTTTGGAAAATTGTGTCTAAATATGTATTTCAAGAGAATAAATACGAAAACCGTACGAAGTGCATTCACAACAGCTTGAGGTTGTGGATCTGAACTTTCCCTTCAGAGATTATTGTAACAAAACAATAACAACACAACACACCACTGACTCAATTTTTCATTTCTTACAAGCAGAAATTCTTCTGTCATGACGGTGTGATACGGATGAATTATGATACACATAGACAGTGAGGTGTGAAATGCCTGGTAACAAGTGACTCATATTAGGATTTACTTTTTAATGATAGCTCGGTCTTGCCTGTTTGCAATTTTTCAGAGGTGGCTGAGTGCATATGCAAACATTACAGAAAGAAATTTCAATTAACAATCTACAAATTAGACAAATTGAAGCAGTGAACACCAGCTGGACACAACCCCACTGGGTATAAACGTAAGATGATCATTTTATACTCAAATCTTGTGAGAATGAAGCATTTTAATCAGTTAATTGAAAACTGTTAGTTGGTACCATAAATATGTTTGTTCCTTAAAATGTGACAAAGCCTCCTTTCAGCTCTGACCTCTAGAGTTTTTCTCTCTCAGGATAATCAGTAAAGGCTGGCACGGTGGTGTAGGGACTAGCACTCTCACGTTACAACAAGAATGTCCTGGGTTCGATTCCCGGTCTTAGGTGGTTCTGTGTGGAGTTTGCATGTTCACCCTGTACTCGTGTTTCTTCCCACAGCTCAAATACATGCATTTTATTCTAATTGGCTGCTTCAAATTGTCCCGAGGTGTGCATGTAATTGTGAATGGTTGTGTGTATGTGCTGCCCTGTGATTTGATTGGTGAACTACTCCGTTTGTGCTATTAGATAGTGGTTCAGCCAATGAATGATAATTATTCATTCATTCGTTTTCTGAATCAATTAATCCTAGTTAGAGTCGCAGGGAGGTTGGTGCCCGTCTCAGCTGACTGCGGGCGAGGGCAAGGTACACCCTGGACAGCTCGCCAGGCCATCACAGGGCCAGCACTCACACAAACATTCACACCTAGGGGAGATTTGGAACAGCTAATTAACCTACTGTGCATGTTTTTGGATTCTGGGAGGAAACCGGAGTACCCGGAGGAAACCCACGCAAACACGGGAAGAACATGCAAACTCCACACAGAAACAGCCAAGCTGGGAATCAAACCCAGGACCTTCTTGCTGTGAGGCGGACGTGCCATCGCACTATGCCATCGCTCTGCTGAATGATAATTAATCATCTAAAAATTTTAGTGATGTAAATTTACCCATCATTTTTAAAAATCGTAATGAAGTACAGATTTTAAATATTGGATGTAGTTTGTTGTCTTTGTCAATTGAGCATGAAAGGAATGAAGCCATAAATTTGAGTTATATTCAGGGATTTGTAAGTGGGATTTTTATGTGTGTGGGGGTGGGGGGGAGGGAGGGAGTGAAGGCCTGATATTGATTATTGGACAGTGAACTCGGGTTCTGTCAAATACCATTAGCTGCTCTCCTGTGCCCACTGCTGGAACAGATCAGAGCCTTTTTTCCCAACACTCACTCACAACACACACAACACACACACACACACACACGCGCGCGCACACACGCACGCATGATTTGAGAAGTGCCCATGATCTTATTAGTATTCATAAAGGTAATACATGGCAGACAGCATTCATCACCACTAGGAGCCACTGTGAGCATTGAGACATGTCATATGGGTTCTCTAATGTTCTAAGTATCATATCATTGGGAGCTTTTCAAGTGTTTATTAACAAGGTATTGAAGTTTATATTTTACAGACAGGGTTATCATTTATATCCTCAATATTCTCAGCTACTTTAGTTCTTTATGGGAGAATATCAAAAATGTCTGTCATACATTTTGAAATTGGTCAAGCAGAAAATATATAACTATTAAGCTCCCTCAAAAGGCGCCGTCCTCGTCTAACACTCTCTGGATAATTATAGTATGCTTCATTTTCACTTTTTCTGCATTTCCAATTTTCTCACCTTCATCTTGCTCTGAAAGAAAGGCTTAATCTGATTGCTTTAAATGGGTTCAAGATAAGACGAAGCTCTCAAATCTCGCTCTCGCTCTCTCTTTTTTTTTAATATAATATAAAAGTCATATAAGACTGTTTTGCATTTATTTTTGAGAGTTGGAAATTATTTGAGCTAACAATGGGTGAAACTGGGTTCCATCCTAAATGCCTCACCTGTCCATCACATGATCAAAACACACACACATACACACACACACACACACATACACTCCCAGGGGAAATTTGCAAGAGCCAATTAGCCTAATGTGCTTCGTTTTTGGACTCTGTGAGGAAACCCATGCAAGTACAGGGGAAACATGCAAACGCCACACAAACCTATCCTTATCGAACCTGAGACTCAAACCCAGGACCTTCTTACTGTGACGCGGTTGTGCTAACCACTGTGCTACTGTGCCGGTCTCAAGACATTAATTTTAGGCAAATTAGTTATATGAATTTACAATACTGGTCAAGGGGCAACGCAGTGGCGCAGTGGTTAGAACATCCTCCTCACATCAAGGAGGCCCGGATTCAAGTCCTGGCTCGGGTACTTGTGTGTGCAGTTTGCGTGTTCTCCCCGTGTTTGTGCGGGTTTCCTTCAGGTAATCCAGTTTTACTCCCATGTTCCAAATTGCCCCTCGGTGTGTGTGTGTGTGTGTGCGTGTGTGTGTGTGAATGATTGTGTATGTTGGCCCTGGGATAGCCTGGCGAACTGTCCAGGGTGTACTTACCCAGACCCTAATTAGAATTAACTGTCTTAGAAAATGAAGGAATTAATAATGGTCATCAACTCATAGGCAACTGGAACTGAGCAGATACTTTTTTCCCTTTAAAATGCTGAGAAATTCTACTTAGCTATTGAGTCACATGAAAAAGAAAGTCCCAACTTTTCAACTCGATGCTTTCTCAGGACATAAAAATTATCTGGTCAGCATTAAGTCATAAAATTATGTAAAGGCAACAACAGATGACACGTTTTCCTGTCATTATTTATTAAAAATAAAATTTAAGCCAAAATTTACAAGCCCATGTGTCAAGAAGCACCTTCATTCATTCATTCATTCATTTTATGAAATCGCTTAATCCTAATAAGGGTCTCAGGGATGTTGGCACCCATCCCAGCCAACTGTGGATGAGGGCAGAGTATACCCTGGATGGCTTGCCAAGCCATCGCAGGGCAGAAAGGCGCTGACAGCTATGCAGCTTCTCTTTATGAAAGTCAGCAATGGTTCTTTTACATGAACCTCCCACAACAGACAGTGAGAGACATGGCCGACCTTTGATAACCCAGTTAGCTGTACTGGGGGGACAGTGACAATCTGTTGAGAGCCAACCTTGGGATCAGTGATCCAGCACCTTCACCGCCATGACACCACTGTCTTCATGCTTTCTTATAAATGAAGATATTAATTAGCAGCCAGGTGTTGATGATGAAACTCTAGGTTAACTGATCATCAATCAGTATCACCGCCTCTACAAAAGCACACGTTTTGGCACTTTGCTCTTCTGGAACATTCAGGTTTATGTTAACATGTTGCCAAAGAGGAAAGACATCAATCATTTTAGAGAAGCAATTGTTGCTGCCCATCAATTTGAGATGGGCTACAAGTCCATTATTTTTTCAGGTCTGGAAGCTTAGGTAGAAAGTTGCCAATTTTCCCAGAATCGAAAGTCTCAGAGATGCTCAGAGAAACCACAGATGACCCCCCCCAAAAAAAAAAAAAAAAAAAAAAAAAAAAAACCTAAAGGCAACAGCTCGGACTCTAGAGTCCTCAACATAATAAATGCAATGGGTTCTGACAGTACAATTAAAAAAGACTAAACATTTATGACTTGCTTTGAAGAGTAGCTGCAGAAAGCTCCTCTCTCTCGAAGAACATCTAAGCTTGGCTTCAGTTTGAGAAGTGCATCTGTCCAAACCGCAAAAGCCAAACCCAGCATAACAGCACAAACACCTCATCATACCAACCATCATCAAGCATGGTGGAGGACGGGTTGAGGTTTGATGTTCTTTCGTATCCACAGATTCGAGACACACTGCATACATTATCCAGCCATCTGTTTGGCAGGTAAAGTTCGTTTTCAGTTGGGTCATGATCCCAAGCACACCAGTTAATCTACAACAGAATGGTGAATGTTGAAATGACCTTGAAACAATGCCCAGACTTCAACCTGATGGAGATGTTATAGTGGGAGTTTAAGAGCTCGATCAATAAAGAAATTCCCTCGAACATCTATGAACCAAAGGAACATCATAAATGAAGCAGGCCAAAATTCATCTACAATGATTTGAGAGGGAAATAAAATTACTTGATCCATTTATGTTTTCTAAGACGCTTAATCATAATTAGGATTGCTGGGAGGCTGGCATCCATTTCATCTGACTCAAGGTGAGGGCAGAGTACACCCTGGACAGCTCACCAGGCCATCGCAGTGCAGAAACATGTGGACGGCTATGTAGCGCTTCTTGACGAAAGTCAGCACTGTTCTCTTTTTGTTGGGGGGGGGGGGGGGGACAACTCTGTGATCATGGGGCCTGAACTCGAAACCTTGGGATCAGTAATCCAGCATCTGACCATCAGGCCACCACTTTCCCCTTTTCTGCATTTGGCACCTCAAACAAATTGGGGGCGTTATTGGAAATAAATTTTTATGAATAATGAATAAATCATATGTGTTGCCATTTTAAGTAATTTGAATATACATTTTAAATTAATTTGTCATCCATGTTGTATGAATTCCATTGTCACGCCGCTGTGCAGAAGAGATGAAGGCAGATGCACGAGTGCAGAACCGAAGTGAAAAAAAATGGGGTTCATTATTGAAAGCCAGGCATAGGTATCCAACCCACAGTTCAAATTACAAACGAGAAACAGACAGAAGGTCAAGGGATCAGGCACGCAGACTCTCAGTGGCAGGGCAACAGCTTGAATTAGCAACCCAGCAGAGGTCAAAGAGAAACAGGCAAAATAATAGGTGAGGATCAGGATCAGAAAACTATAACATAAATAAACGTGTCACGTACAGGAAGTACACAAGAGAGCAAGGCTTGGTAAGAAAGACAAGTCACGCTAAACAATACTTTCCCGAGTCGTGTATTGAGTGCGATTATATATAGTCCTCCCATGTGCTGCATAGATTGTTTACACATGCACCGATCGCTGAGCCTTCTGGGACATGCTGTAGGCATGTTGTGGATCCTCCACATTGGAGACCTGAAGGAAACCACTGTGCTGCAAATACAGCTCAGCCGTGCTACGCGGGGAGAAGCCTTGCCACATATTACGAATGAGATAAAGTACCTTTATTTTCATTGTACAGGAACAAAAAGATATGAAAGGTGTTTGCTACAAACAGGCTGAGGAGAGCTCTTATATGGCGAGTTATTGAGCTTTTCGTGTCTACCAGCGTGGCAGCTTTGCTTCTCTCGTGCCTCCATTTACATCGTCTCTGCTGCCGTGGTTACACAGGCAGGCACCAATGTGCAAAGTAGTTTGTCTGAAATGTTGGGCTGTGGTGGCTGAATAAAGCCTTTTATCCTAATATCAGTCATTTCCCACAGACTAGATGTTCTCTATGTGCTCATGCTGACTGAACAAAGCAACTGGCTGTGATTAAAAATATAATAAAACACTAATAATTAATAATTAATAAAAATGGTCTGTATGTGGAGAGCTTCAGGGAGGTAGGATCACCTGCACCGCTTCCTTGCTTTTGAAAGATGAAAAATAAGATGGCTCCACCTGGATCACCAACCCCTTCAGAACAAGTTCTTCTTCATCATTTTGGCTCTGGCTTTACCTGCCTCATCGACAACCATCTTTTTCCTCTAATGAGAGAAGACTTGGGAGCCCCCTTTATCAATGTCCTCCAGTCACTCCCTGGCTAGCTCAGACCTAGTTCTCATTCCACACCAGGCAATACTTCTTCACTGTGTCCTTCTGATAGGATGAACTCTCGTTCATGCTTGGTCAGCAAAGTCCTGGGCTTGGCGAGGGCTTCTCTGTTTGGGGTTTGCATGGTCTGCTCATGCTTACTTGGGTTTCCCCTGGGTGCTCTGGTGTCCTCGTGCAGCCCGAAGACATGCACTTTAAGTTAACTATTGGCTGTTTATAATTGCTCCGAGGTGTCAATGGCTGGGTGTGTTGCCAGGCGATGTGCTGGCAAGTTGTTCAGGGTGTTACCCCACATTTGTCCGCAGTCTACTGAGATATGTTCCAGACCCTAATAGGTTTAAGTGGTTCATCAAATGAATAAATGATGAATGAATGACATGCAAATGCAGCAACATGAAAGAACATTTACAAAAACATGTCTCTAATAATTCATTCATTTTCTGAATCGCTTAAGCCCAATTAGGGTCACAGGGAGGCTGGTGACCATCTCAGCCGACTCCGGGCGAGGGCACGGCACACCCTGGACAGCTTGCCGAGCCATTGCGGGGCCAACACTCACACAACTATTCACACCTAGGGGTGACGTGAAACAGTCAATTAACCAACTATGCATGTTTTTGGACTGTCGGAGGAAACCAGGAGTACCCAGAGGAAACCCACACAAGCACAAAGAGAACATGCAAACTCCACACAGAGACGCCCGAGCTGGGAATCGAACCCAGGATCTTCTTGTTGTGAGGTGGACGTGCTAACCACTGCGCCACCGTGCTGCTCTAATAATAATTCAGTTAGCATATTTAAATTACATTAAATTGAGGCCAGTGGTGGCCTGGTCCTAAAGGTGCTCGGTCACTGATCCTAAGGTTGGGGGTTCAAGCCCCACTCTCAACGGGTTATCACTGTCCTGCCAGTGCATTAATTGGGTTATCAAAGGCTGGCCATGCCTCTCACCAAAGACGATGGCCTGGTGAGCCGAACTCTGCCCTCGCCCAGATTTGGCTGAGATGGGCGCAAGCCTCTCTGTGACTCTATTTAGGATTAAGCGGTTCAGAAAATGAATGAATGAAAAATTACATTAAAGTGATTACGGATCGAATGTATATTATGAATATTATAAAGGTGCAGTGGTGGCTTAGTGGTTAAAGCGATGGGTTTTGGCTGAGCCAAAGGTCAGCGGGTCAATCCTTGCTGTCACCACTGTTGGGCCCTTGAGCAAGGCCTTTTACCCCTCAAACCGGGGATTTAGCTCAGTTGGTAGAGCGTCTGCTTTATCCTCCGGAAGGTCGGAGTTCGAATCCGGCCGCGTCATACCATGAGACTTTAAAATTTGGGAGTTGTTGCTTCCTGCTTGGTGCTCAGCATCAAAAGGATAGAACAACACAACAACTGGTGCCGTACAGTAGCGACGGGTACCCGGAACGCAGGGAGTGCTGGGGTCTCGTGCGCATTGAGCATACGCGTGTATCAAATTGCGCTATATAAAGCATCCTCAATAATAATAATTGCTTTGTTGTATAAAAATGATAATTGTAAGATGCTCTGGATAAGAGTTTCTACCAAATGCCATAAATGTATCATTACAGTTTATTCTGTTATGAATATTTTTGTCTCGTAAGCTTTCGCAAACATTACCCAAAAACGTATTACCGTCACGTATAATAATTAAGTGAATCTTTGGTCATAAGCTACATAAGCTGTAGAACGTTAGATGTGTTTTGGTGTACTGTGAGTAACGGAACTATTCTCACTTTATACAGACTGTACTGGATGCTCATTGTCGGGTACTGTATACTGTATGGCTTTTTTTTTTTTTTTTGCAAAACTATGGTGTTGCTCGTGGATATGATGAAGCGTTTTGTGCTAAACATAACCATCACTTTGCTCACTTGCTGAGCTGATGACCCCCATTAGACCCAGAGCTCAGATATCCAGCAATTTTAAGAATCTGTGAAATTGCAGTGAAACATTTATGCTTTTAGTCATGTCTTGTATGGACTCTGAATGCGATGTTGTGGCTGACCCTGGGTACCTAATGGAAAAAGCTCCATTAGCTAACTGCACCGACTGATCTAAGGTGCATCCACTCCTGAAAGCTTTCTTGTCAATCTGCTGTATGCTTTCTATATTTGTTTGAAGATATCGCTTTGAAAAGTGTCTAATTACAGGTGTACATGTGTTCTGGTTCAGCTTGAGTGCTGATGCTTGCACTTCTCATGGATCCACGATTCTGGGCCTTGTTAGAATACACTTCTCATTTATTTAAACATCTGTTCTATTCCACTCTCTGCTACTATGGAACGTTTTCTGGTACCATGGATTTTTTTTAACAAGTCTCTTTATTCCTTTATTTTATTATTATAATTTTTTTTGTTGTGGTACAGCTCAGGTTTTGAACACACAGTCATTTATTTGCCGAACTACCTAATACTACTTTGGTCGCCGGGGGGTGTTTGAAGTCTATCTCAGCCAATCAGTCATACTGAGGATGTCTTTGGACTGCTAAAGGAAACTGGAGTACCTGAAGGAAAGCCATGTAAGCATGAGGGTGGGGAGGTGGGCGGACACACACACACACACACACACACACACACACACACACACACACACAAAACAACACACTGAAACACTCTTATCGATCCTCTGATCCTGGGACTTGAACCCAGAACCTTCTTATGGTGAGTTGAACATGCTAACCATGACACCAAAGTAACCAGTCCCTTTGAACGTAGATTTAATACAAAAAGAGTACAAAAATTAAAATGAATATTTTATTCAATTTTATAAAGTTGTAATTTAGTTTCACAGATATTTATTTTAATTTAGTTTTGCATACATATTAGCAAGTGGCAAGGTAGTGTTGTGCTTAGCATGTCCACCGCATAGCAAGAAGGTCCGGGGTTTAAATCATGCGCTTGGTGAGGGCGTTTCTGGGTGGAGTTTGCATGTTTACATCATGGTTGCATGTGGGTTTTCTCCAGTTACTCCACTTATGACTTACAGTCCAAATACATGAACATTAATCTTATTGGCTGGTTCAAGATTGCCCCCAGTTGTGGATGTGTGAATAGTTGTGTGTGTGTGTGTGTGTGTGTGTGTGTGTGTGTTTACTTATAATGTACCACGGCTTTGCCCAGTGTCAGCTGAGATAGGCTAAAGCCTCCTTGTGGCCCTAGTTAGCATTAAGCAGCTCAGAAAATAAACTGAATGAATGGATTCTTATGAATAAGACACGTCCCCCAGATTTTAAAGTAAAAAAAAAAGAATTTATGAGATTGTGTTTGAGTCTCCATACGAGCGATGACCTAGTTTTGAGAAAATTTGACTCAAAGTTTTGTAAAAATTGAATTAGCTTGATTTCTTTTTGGGGGTTGGAATTTTTCCAATCTTGAAACCTGCACTATAAAGTAATACTAAAAAAGACTAAAAACGTTGGGAAGTCAATTATGTGTTACACTCAGTTACTACTCGGGACATCATTCAGTTTGTATGAACATGAAAAGGGAAGAGACAACGATGCGTCAGGTTTTCCTGCATTTGTGCTAAAGCAGGCTGCCTCCTCCTCCTCCTCCTCCTCCTTCTCCTTCTTCTGCTCCTCGGCTCCACAGAGATCTGCTCTAAAAAATGACTGGAAGACGTATCACGTAACCTACAGCCTCGTCAGCTGGAAACACACAGAACACATTATGATCATGATTAATGAAAATATAAAGGTTTGTTTTCCTCTATTAAAAAACATCCATGAAATCAAGCACACACACACACACACACACACACACACACACAGTGAATTTTATGTACAGCCAGTCACTCAGCAGCTTCAATGTGTTCATGATCAGTAACATTTTCCACTGGCACAGGTTGCTCCTCTTCATCATCACTGATAAAATCTTAGGTTTGTGATTGTCGTCTCCAAAATAATTCCTCTCTGCCACAGTGAGTTCTGGCGCGGTGAAATCTGCTTCCGGAGAAACCCCCTGTTTCTGACAGCAACTTTAAAACCTGTGTGCTGCTCAGCTTCAGGTGTCCCGACGCAGTCATTATTTTTTGGAGGATGGAAAGCATGCTTACAGTCCCTCACTTTCAGCAGTAGCAGAGCCTCATAGAAAAAATCCGAGCAATAAAAAAAAAAAAAAAAAATCTACATTTCAACAGTAGAAAAATGATTCTTTCCAAAATAAACCAAACTAAAGAACAGACCAGCGGTCGAAGATGCGAGGGGTTTTGATCATATTCGTCATGGATAAGTTGCTCCGGGCGCAACGGTTTCAAGCTAAATCAGAATTACTACATCTGAACACGGACAAGTAGTGTAGTAATGTGTCAGCGTAGGGCGTAGGCTCTGTCTACAACTCCAAACATCGTGTTCTTCCGCCTTTGACGACTCTGTTAGGGAATGAAATCAGGCTCAGAAAATGGGGAAAGTGAGTTTTTTGTTTCTTACAGTTTCCCATGAAATACCAAAGGAAAAATATTTCAATAAAATACTGTATACTTTGCATTTATTAATGCTACATGATAATTTAGCAGAAAAAGGGTTATACAATCCAAATATGGCGGCACTGGTGGCCTGGTGGTAAGGACCTTCTTGCTGTGAGACGGGCGTACTAACCAGTATGCCACCATGCTGCTCTAATAATTCAATTAGCATATTTAAATTACATGAAATTGAGGGAAGTGGTGGCCTGGTGCTAAGGTGCTGGATTACTGATCCTAAGGTAAGGGGTTCAAGCCCCACTGTCAATGGGTTGTCACTGCTGTCTCTCCAGTGCAGAGAACTGGGTTATCAGAGGCTGGCCGTGTCGCTCACTGTTTGTGGTGAGAGTTTCATGTAAAAGAACCCATTGCTGACTTTCGACAAGAGGAGCTGACTAGCCGTTAGTGTATTTCTGCCCCACGATGGCCTGGTGAGTTGTCCAGGGTGTGCTCTGCCTTCTCCCAGAGTTGGCGGAGATGGATGCCAGCCGCCCCGTGATCCTAATTGGGATTAGAAAATGAATGAATGACGATCCATATATAAAACAAATTAAAAATCAATATTTTTTGATTATATATTTATCCATCACATTAAGAGCCTACAGCACAAAACTTTGGCTGGTGACTTATCCATGATTTTCCCAGGCAGTGTCACAATTATATACCCATCAGTCTCAGTTCCACTGCCTGGTAAAGCAGGAGCCAATACCACACACACACACACACACACACACACACACACACACAAGCTCCTAGTCTTTTAGACATAATATTTACATGGTTGTATGTGTGAGAAAAAAGGGGGCAGGCTATTTTTCCATCAGTGACCTTTCCGCTGACCCCAGTAATTATGTTGTAATTTTACAAAGATGCACCTTGCTTTGTCCTTTTCAATGATCTGCGAGCAGGATTTTTGTCTGTCTGTAGAAAAGGTCAAAGGTACGAAAGATGGTTGATTGACAGGTCTTGTTTTAATCTAATTTTCCATTCTCCTCAAGATGGAGAAGAGAAATTATATGGTTACAGAGACTGAGTACGCAGACATTTAAAGGGCTGGTGTCATGGTGGTTTGAAGAGGAAAGCCTATTTCGGCCAACTCTGATCCAAGGCAGGGTAACACCATAAAAGCTCGCTTATCCACTGCAAGCCAACACACCCATCATTCACATCCACAATCATTCACAGCCATCCAGGGTACAAATCGAAACCGCAATTAGGGTAAGGAAATCATGGGAGGAAACCAGAAGACGCAGCGAATACTCGCTCGAACACAGGAAGAATATGCAAACTACACAGAAACACCTGAGCCGAGCCTGGGACTCCAAGCTCGGACCTTCTTGAAATGAGGCGGATGTGCTAGCTACGACACCTCCGTACGTCTGTCATAGTATCGATTAACATGCTAATGGACCCTTGAACATTTCTTTGTCGAAGAATAATTCTTGCTACAGCTGATGACTTACTCGAAGCTCTAGTGACAGCTGATGATGACAATTGTGGACACCCCCCCCCCCCCCCTCGTTTTGGCAGCATTTCCTAGCTGCAGTAAATTATGTCAGTTTTCATGAAACTAGTTTGCATGTGACATCATTGAAAATGCATCAAATGGCGTCTGTGACAGCTTCCTCTACCATTTCCCTTTAGGTCGTCTATAGGAACTTATTACATATTCCGCACTGTAAGGAAAATAAATCTTGACTTTCTTGAGGTGAGAGTATATATGCAGAATTTGATGTCATGTTTGCTGATCAAGAGGGCAGCGGTGGCCTGGTGGTAAGGTGCCAGATTACCGATACTAACGTTGGGGGTTTAAGGCCCACTGTCAACGGTTTCACTGCTATCCTTCCCCTAGTGCAGATAACTGGGTTATCAAAGGCCGGTCATGTCTCTCACTGTCTGTGGTGAGAGGTTCATGTAAAAGAACCATTGCTGACTTTCATCAAGAGGAGCTACATCGCTTCTCAGTATGTTTCTGCCCTGCGATGGCCTGGTGAATTTTCCTCACCCAGTGTCTGATGCCGGTAAATTATTTCCCCCAAAGTCTATGCAAAATGTCTTAGTCAATACCAAACTCGGAGACCAGTCTGGTAATAAGTGTTGCAGAGACAGAGCATTGTAAGTTCACACTTTTAAATGAACGCTATTTGACTGCATGTTCCGGTTGTTCTCCACGGTCATTTATTTTCATGGCTCACTATATTACATCTGAATTACAGTTGCCATTTCAGTAACTTACATTCGCAACGAGTATTACCAAGATATTGGGGAGTGTTCTTTCTCCCTCACAGCCATTAGGACTTCAGGCCAGACTGGTCAGACATGCAGGTATGCAGGACGAATGGTGTTGATCTGTGATAGTGAGATTCTGAAGCATGACTGGAACATTTGAAAACTCAAAGGACCTCGTCAGCCAAAAAAAGGCAATTTCTGATGTGATTAATATTTCAGATGCAGACAAAGATTTCATCTACAGTTGCTGTCAGAAGTTTACATAGGTGGACAGGAATGCCATCATGGAAGTCATGATAAATGGGATAAGTACTGACCGTACCCCTTCTAGGATCCGGCACTAAAATCATTTGTAGAGAAAACCTGATAAATATCACACAGTATCATGAACTGAACTTCACTCATTCATTTTCTGAACCGCGTAATCCTATTTAGGGTCGCAGGAAGGCTGGTGCCCATCTGAGCCAACTCTGGGCGAGGGCAGAGTACACCCTGAACAGCTTGCCAGACCATCACAGAGCAGAAACATGCTGATGGCTGTGCAGCTCCTTTTGACGAAAGTCAGCAATGTTTTTTTTTTTTTTTTACATGAACCTCCAGCACAGCCAGTGAGAAACACGGCTGGCCTTTGATAACCCAGTTAGCAGCACTGGGGGGACAGCAGTGACAACCATTGACAGTGGGGCTTGAAACCACCTCCCCCAATGTTAGGATCGGTAATCCGGCACCTTACCACCAGGCCAGAACTGCCTCACTTTGCACATTTAAAAAAAAAAAAAAAATTACGTTTACACAAAATGCACCTGAAGTCTTCATTTAACTTTCAGATTTTAACAGCATTGTTTTTGTGGCATAAAGTTTGCACAACATACATTTTAATAGATTATTTACAACAATAGCACATCTGCCTTAGAGCAAGAAAGTTCTGGATTCGAGTCCTGTGCCTATCAAGGGGATCGATATTGCGTTTGCATGTTCTCCGTGTAGGTTTCCTCCGAGTACTTTGAGTTCCCCCAACAGTCTAAAAACTTGCATGTGAAGCAAATAGGCTGATCACCTTCCCCTTAGATGTGAGTGTGAACGTGAGCAGTTTTGTGTACATCGGACTCGTGAAAGATAGACTGCGATAAAGCTGTGCAGGGCTCCAGCCTCCCCGTACCCCAAATACGATGATGGTATATCGACCACGGAGGTTCAGCAAATGAAGAAGATCAGTACGAGGTCAGACTTCTGCACACCTGCAGTTATTAAGTGATGTAGCCACTTTGAGAAACTACTTTGCAGAACGACATCGTAACTTTCACTTTTGGCGTCGAACAAATCACCAAAGTACACGCCTTGCCATAAACCGGAAGCTGCAAAATACAACTGGTGTCCAAGAAAGAAGCTCCTGTGCCAAAATCACCTTCAAGCTTGATTAACTTTCTTTTGCAACTGACCACGAGGACAAAGAACAAGTGTTTTAAAGAAGATTTTATGGTAAGATGAGAGCAATAAAAACCAGGTTATTTGACCACAGTGATTGATGGATATATAGGTAGCTGGAACTTTGTACCGACTGTTAAGTATGTTGATGGTAGCATCATGTTCTGGGGTTGTTTTGATGCCTATTGAACTCCTGAATTACACAAGTGGATGAAAGAAGAAAGCCAATCTTCAATCTTATTAAAAAAGATGTTGCCGACTGGATGTTTAAAACTTGAGTCTGCACAAAAAAAACCAATACATTTCATTAAACTCGAGTAATTCTGACAAGAACAAGGGTCCAATATTCAACCAGAATTTTTGTCTTCTTGGAGTCTATGAGAACCACTTAAGGTAGTCTGTTGGGCTTTTTATACCCTGAGCCTAGTGGCTTATCAGGCTGGTGCTTAGTCCCGGTTTCGGTAGCGTGAAGCTACCAGGAGTTCAACTCCTCCTGGATGGGACGCTAATCCATCGCAGGTTCCCTTCCCAGTATATTTTTACTGGTACCCATTTATACTGCTGGGTGAACAGAGGCACACTTGTGCTTAAGGTCTTGCCCAGGGGTCTTAGCACAGTGGGGATCTAACTGGGATTTGAACACACAACCTCCCGATCATGAACCCAGCACGCAAACCATTACAGTACCGGCCCCACAAAAACCATTTGGCTAATGGGAAATTTAACTAAATATCACCTGGACCACTCACGCTCACTCACTCATTCATTTGCCGAACCACTTAAATCCACTAGGTTCATATGGATGCTGGAGCCTATCTTAGCTGACATGGGATGAAGGAGGGGTATGCGTTGAACAGCCTGCCAAACCTCTACAGGACCAACACACGTTCAGACAGTGCCATTCTCACTCACACCTCGGGGCAAATTAGAACAGACAGTTAGCCTAATGTGCATGTCTCTGGACAGTGGGAGTAAACTGAAGTATACGGAGGGGGCGGGTGCAAACTTGAAACAGAAATGCCTCCTGAGCACAGGACTCAGGACCTTCTTGCAGCGAGGTGAACGTGCTGACGACTAAAACATACTGGCCACATTATTTTAAGTTTGCTATATGTACTGTGGATAATTTTATCCCTGTGGTGATTTTAGAAAAACCCAAACCCATCTTTTGAAGAATAAATCTGCCACAGAAAAATAACGGTTTTGAAATCATTGTAAGCAAACTGCCATGATATTTACCCGCAATGAAATTCATACCGTTGCAATATAAACATCCATTCATTCATTTAATCCTTAGGGTTGTGGGGAGGCTGGTGCCCATCTCAGCCAACTCCAAGTGAGGGCAGAGTACGCCCTGGACAGCTCACGAGGCCCTTGCAGGGCAGAAACATGCTGACAGCTATGCAGCGTACTCTTGTCGAAAGTCAGCAATGGTTCTTTTACATGAACCTCCCACCATCGAAGTTGGGCTGGTGGCGTAGTGGTTAGGGTGCTGCGCTCATGATCGGGAAGTTGTGAGTTCGAATCCCACTGAGACCCTCACTGTGCTAAGACCCTTGGGCAAGGTCTCAACCACAAGTGTGCTTCTGTTCACCCAGCAGTATAAATGAGTACCAGTAAAAATGTACTGGGAAGGTAACTTGCGATGGACTAGCGTCCCATCCAGGGGAAGTTGAACTCTTGGTCACTTCCTGCTATGGAAACCGGGGATAAGCACCGGCCTGATGAGCCATGAGGCTCGGGTCTAAAAACCCAACAGACTACCTCCCACCATCAAAGGTCAGAGACATAGGCGGCCTTTGATAACCCAGTTACCAGCATTGGGGGACAGCAGTGACAATCGTTGAGAGTTGGGCTTGAACTCCTAACCTTAGGATGGGTAATCCAGCACCTTACCATTGGGCCATCACTGCAACCATATATATATATATATATATATATATATATATATATATATTTCTACACACACACATATACAGACGCTCCTCAGCTTACATTTTAGTTACGTTTCGAACGGCCGAACGTAAGGTGAAAAAAACCGTAAGTTGTTACTGTACGTTCCAGTGATGTATGACCGTTCATACTGTACTATACATCCATAAATACCATTACCATATCTCATAAAACACCCCTAAATCAATTATTATAAACACAACATTGTAAAATAATCTCAACATTAATTGATCAATTTAATCAAATTCACTTATTACCACTTGATTCTGATTACCACTATCACGAATATGCTTACACTTCTGACCAACCATATTTGTGTAGGGTTACAAATATGCAAAACAGTGTAAACACAAAGATCACAGAGACAATGTCTTAACACAAGGGTAACACGCGGTGAACTGGGAAAAAACAGGGCAGGTTCAGTCTGTCATTTGTAAACAATGAACGACGCAGCGCCATGTAAACAATGGACACAGCGTCATGCGTAAGTAGCATTCTACGTACTACGTAATAAGAACGTCTCGTAGAGCAGAGAGCATGCTAAACTCAAAATGACTTTCAAAACATTTTAAAATTTTTTTACAAAAAATGTAAAATCGAAAGAAACATAAGGCGAATAAACGTAAAGCGAGGAGCGTGTGCATGTATATATATATATATATATATATATATATATATATATATATATATATATATATATATATATATATATTCCTTTTTGTTTCATTTAGGTTTCCTCAAGTTGCACAAATTAATGAAACGAAGGTGTGGTGCAAGTTCACAATAAAATTGTGAATTGTGTAATTTACATTATAATGACATATAATATACACTCAGAAGCACTTGTTACTTTTTCGTTATCTACTATATGTGTGTATTACGTGTTGAATCACAACAGAAGGGGGATGTGAAGTTACAACTCCCTGGTGTGACTTCATATCCCCTTCCATGCTGAGGCTTAGTCTTCATCTCATAAATGACTCCAGATAAACTGCAGGCTCGCTGAGAAATAGCTCCAATCCAATTATCCAACTTCTAATCAATAGGGGAGGTGTCTCCAGCAGCGAAGCTGACATTTATAATAAAACAGCAATATGACTGCATTCTCCAGCTGACAGCTGACTAAAGCACTGCTGCCAGTGCTTCATGGTTCCTAAGAGGAACTTGGCCTTGCAAATGGGTTCATTTGGCATGGTTTAAATGGGCAAACTGACACTTTCAGACTTTTCTTCCCATGAACAACGAAGGAAAGTTGGTAAACAGCTCTTGACAGAACGTCTCTATTGGACATCAAGGCAGAGAGCTTCCTGCTCCTATGGAGATCTATCCGTTTGAGCAGGGGGTCTGAACTTGGCCCGACCATCGGAAATGACTATAATGAAACGCCAGGATTCCAAACATTGATCAGCAGCCAGTGGCTTTTTGTGGGGGAAATCTTTAGGTCTAATTGAATAAATGATGATATTTTTGGAATAGACTGATTTTTGATGCAAAACAAGGAACGATGCTAATAGAGATCACATTTGCTTTAGAAGTCTAGCACTGATATAGCCATATGAATAACTGCCAGATTTATTCAACCCTGAAAAAGATTTTATTCCCTTGCTTTGATGTTCAAACAAATTGGGCATCGGAAAATTGGTCTAATTCTGGTGGGACGCATAATATTTTCGACTGTCTTGATACACAATACAATAATGAAATGAATTCAAACAATATAACAAAAACCCACTAAAATTCTGCTTGTACTTAAGTTTTATAGGCACTGCAGTGAATAATATATAGTAGTTTTACCTCTTGCCAAAAACGCACATGACAACTTTTCTTTTGTGTGTGTGTGTGTGTGTGTGTCCTCAACCTCCCATATTGCAGCTGTCCAGGGTATAGACATGTTAGACATAAAGTTGTCTTAAAGGAGAGGTTCCAACACCCTGCAGCTAAAGTGACTACTTTCCAGATCGCTGAGAGACTATCTGACTCACTCCCTTCCTTTTGATTTGATTTTTTCCCCCTCTTTCGTTCTTTCTTTCCTTTCCTTTCTTTCTGTCTTTCTTTCTTTCTTTCTTTCTATCATCTCCAGCCTCCAAGCAAGCAGAAATAATAATGTCATCTGTTCCCCAGCTTTTTTCCCTATAACCCCAATCATGCGCTTTTAAATTTCCCCCAATGGATCCTGTCACTATAATGACACTTTTTGGGGTTTGATCCTTGCAGGCTGGTGTGAGAGACAGAATGAGGTGTTCTTGACTGGTCTGCTTTCCTCCACTGAGAACATGATTGTGAAAACAGACGGTTGGCCTCCCTTCTTCCTCCAGGCACTGAAAGAGAATACAAATCAGTATGCACTCGCCCATTATATTGACTTGAAGCCTTTTCAGGAATAGTGATAACTTGGGCTTAGATGAGTGTCTTGCTGCTTTCTTTTTATGCCAACAGCCCTTAGGGATGGAAGTGTTTAATTCTGATGTAATCCCAGGTAACACTGATCACAGGATTCCCCGAAAGAATAGGAAGTCAATTTAAGAACTGAGGCCTCTGTTTTGGTAGCATCCATCCATACATCCATACATCCACCAACCCATCCACCAATCCATCTATAATCTATACTGCTTCTTCTTCTGGATTGTAGTTGGTGCAAAAGCCATTCACACTCATGTTCGCACCTTCAGGCAAGAGGAGCCAGTTGAGCTAAGGTGTGTGCATTTGGGCCATGCACAGGCACAAGAAAGACATTTGTGGGCAACTGGCTATCACACCCATTTGTGCTTGGTGAAGATCCCATTCAAGATTTGGTTCCCTTGCTATTATATTAATCTCCAACCTTTGGGGAGGCTGTTCCTCTGGACTGGGGCAGTGGAAATGTACTCACCAAATATCCAGCCATCAAAGCATAAGAGATATCAGGCACTAATGTTGGGTAAAAAAATAAGCCCTGCCATTCATCCCAAAGTTGATCAGTGGGGTTAAAATCAAGGTTTCGTACAGAGTAAATTCTTCTGCATCAGCTTTTTCCACACCATGTCTTCACATTGTGTCTAGTCATGCATGATTCTCCGGGCCTTTTTTGCAAGGAGACATTTTTATGCCGGTAATATGGTGGTGTAATCGTTTGCATGTCCTCCTTAGAGCGAGAAGGTCCTGGGTCCGAGTCCTGAGTGTGGCTAGGGTGTTCCTGTGTGGACTCATGTTTGCGTGGGGTTCCTATGGATGGTCTGGTTTTCTCCCACAGCTCAAAGACATTCACACCAGGCTCATCGGATGTTCCAAATTGCCCTGAGGTGTGAGTGTGTGTGAATGGATATATATACATGGATCCCTCTCTTTCCAGGGTTAATTGGGACCGAGATTCCCACGCGACTACCGAAATCTGCAAAGTCGGATCACCCCCCCTGACTGACGTATGCGTACATGTGATTTCCTTTCGCCTTTTTTCCCTTTATCAGGGGTCAACACAGCGAACGATTCACATGTTTGATTTGGCATAGGTTTTTACGTCGGATGCCCTTCCTGACATAACCCTTTGCAAGGGACAGAAACACGCTAACAACTTTGCAGCTCCTCTTTACGAAAGTCAGCAATGGTTCTTTTACATGAACCTCTCACCATAGACAGTGAGAGACATGGCCTGCCTTTGATAACCCAGTTAGCCGCACTGAGGGGAGACAGTGACAACCCTGTGGAGAGTGGGACTTGAACCCCTAACCTTAGGATCAGCGATCCAGTGCACTATGCCAGCAGACCACCACTGCCCTACATATATATGTGTATATAATATCAATAAATACATATTCAATGCGTATAATAACAATGAAACATTAAAAAATAACGCAGAAGATGTAAATAAAAGATAAATACAGACGCGCGTGCATGCACTCAAAAATGTAAGTAGGTTTTGGGTTGTTTTGTGTTTGTGTAGGTTTTTTTTTTGCATAACTGGCCTTGTTTTTGCAGCATTTTCCTTAACTTTTTCCCCTATTCTTCCTTAATTTCCTTATTTTGTAATTCAATGAATATTTAAAAAAAAAAAGTGATGCACTGAAGCCGCATGAATTGAAGCGCAAAGTAATAAGGGATCCCTGTATATGTGTTTGACCTGCAATGGTCTGGCGGAGAGTTAGCTGAGGTAGGCTCCAGCTTCTCCATGACCGTAACAGGATTACCCAGATAGATAAATAAATTATTCAATGAAATTTTTTTGCTACGGCTTAAAACATTATATACAGATGTGTGCTTTAAACTATGTAGCAGTAGGTTGTGGAAGGCCAGGACTCTATATAAATGTACATCACAATGTATGGTATGATTACTGTCAGTCTATCATGAAAGCAACTCGCAGTGCAAAATATCTGCTTGCATTATTACAATTCCACTGGTTTAAGGGAATTGTAAAATTTTCCAGCGTGGTCAGGGTCTTAGTCATTGAGCATCTCGGTAATGACCTAGTCTACAGCTCATGAGTGTCATGGTTGTTCTGAATGATAATGAGGATTCCAGCAGGATTAATCAATGTGCCATTTATCAATCCACTCACGTCCAACATTTTGGTGCCTGGCCAGCAGCTATAGTTGAAGCCAAAGTGGTTCCATGAAGAAACTGATCTTATTGTATTGTTTGTTGTATTTTAGTTTCTTTTACTGTACTCACTCACTTTTCTCAACGATCAGAGTATCAGTCCATGGATGTCGGAAGATAATGTTGATATGTACCACTGTGGCTGTAACAGGCAGTCATTCGGCCATGTGCGCTCATCCTTCACCCAGTCCATTCTCGAATCTTTCCCTCTTGTCCTCCTCCTCCTCCTCACCTTTTAAGGTAGCCTCTGTTACTTTTATGCAGGCAAAATTATTGCTCATTGGTCTGCCAGGGATTTGGATCCATAGCCCTTTGAATCTGAGACATACTGTAATTCAGCAGTCTGGGTTAATAAGATTGTCTTTGTGCCTCCAGTGGTGTAAATTAAGTATTTAATAATGATAGGCATCCTCATTCATTCGTTTTCTGAACCATTTAATTCTAATTAGGGGGGGTGGGTGGGGCTGGTGTCCACTTCAGTCGACTCTGGGCAAGGGCAGAGTACACCTTTGACGGCTCGCCAGACCATCGCAGGGCAGAAACATGCTGACGGCTATGCGGCTTCTCTTGACAAACGTCAGCAATGGTTCTTTTTCATGAACCTGTCACCATAGACAGTGAGAGACATGGCCGGCCTTTGATGACAAAGTTAGCTGCACTGGGGGGACAGAGACAACCCGTTGAGAGTCGGGCTTGAACCCTCAACCTTAGGATCAGTTATCCAGCACCTTGCCACCAGACCACCACTGCCTTATAGGCATATTTAAAATTATCTTTATATTTTCTACACATTTATGGAGGTAAATCAAATGACAGTTTAAGAGCCTTTGGGCCCTCTGGGAATAATTCAAGGGGACATGGAGTTTGTGGTATTCAGAGTATTTATTTGCGGAAAGTTACAAAGTGTGTGTGTGTGTGTGTGTGTGTGTGTGTATAGATTGAGATGGTTTGGACATGTACAGAGGAGGGATAGTGAGTATATTGGCAATAGGATGCTGAGGTTGGAACTACCAGGCAGAAGGCCGAGAGGAAGACCAAAGAAGAGATTTATGGATGTGGTGAAGGAGGACATGAGGGTCATTGGAGTAAGAGAAGAAGATGCAGAAGACAGGGTGAGATGGAGGCGGATGGTTTGCTGTGGCGACCCCTGAAGGGAACAGCCGAAAGTAAAAGAAGAAAGAAGAAGACACTTTGTAACTTTCCGCTAATAATATGTCTTCCTTTCGGCTTTTACTCGGGAGTTGCCACAGCGAATCATCTGATTCGCACGTTTGATTTGGCAGAGGTTTTTACGTCGGATGCCCTTCCTGTCACAACCAGAAACACGCTGACGACTTTGCAGCTACTCTTTACGAAAGTCAGGAATGGTTCTTTAACATGCCTCTCACCATAGACAGTGAGAGACATGGCCTGCCTTTGATAACCCAGTTAGCTGCACTGGGGGGGGGGGGGGGGGCAGTGACAACCTTGTGGAGAGTGGAACTCGAACCCCCAACCTTTGGATCAGCGATCCAGCACCCTATACCACTAGACCACCATATATATATATTCATACTGAAATAAAACATGAACGTTTAGCTGTGCTCTACTAGATAAAGAGCTGAGGACATAAGAAGGTGTTGATGTGTTGATATTATTGGAGACATCAGACACAAGTAGCGAGGGACATTTAAAAAAATAAAATGATTCGGTTTGGCTGAGCCTGTGACCACGATGGCCTCTACTACACAATTTCCCCACCCATAGTTCAAAGACATGCTCATCAGCCTAATTGACTGCTCCAAGTTGAGTCTTTGTGTGAGTCTGAATGCAAAACTTAACTTTTTCCTTTTTCTTTCACTAAAGCCTGTTTCTCTGTGGTAAACTCCTGTTGTTCAATAATTGCCGATTTTGCGTTCCGTGAAATTTATGTGAACACCTTATGGGTACTAATATATGCGCACAGTGATAAGAGCAAAATCTTTAAATTTTTAGATGTTTAACGTACAAATACTAATGCGGCTCACAATCCCGTGAATTCTCACCTTCTTACTTATTATCCCCTCTAACGAAAAACACTGCCAAACAACAATGGTAGGTCAAAAAACATCACAGGGAAGTATAACAATTAGAAAACTGCTGTATGCTCAGCTGTGCATACATCAGATCTCTGTAACAGACAAGAAGACGGTACCTACCGTGCTACCCCTTCTGCAGAGGGAGAAGATAATCTTGCTGTTTTGGCTGCTGGCCAAGGATTGCATAGTTGCAGTATTGTCATTATTTGAGCTTGCATTTTCCAAACAATATAGCAAAATGTATTTCAGTAAAAAAAAAAAAAACAAAAAAAAAAACTGTCTTTTTTTCTTCCATGTGAGCACATTTTTCTTTTAAAGGAACAGAGGCTTTTTATAGCTGAACAATATGTTGTGGAAATAGGCTTTTCAGTGGCAGTTCAATTGCTCATGTACATTCATTACTGTAGAACGTCATATAGTCATGGAAAGTATATAGTTTTGGAATTTATTTTTGATAATCTAATTTTGAGGTAACAACATGAACAAGTTATTATTATTTTTTTTTTTTTGCATCATGCATTGACATCATTTCTCTTATTTCTGCAATCTTTCTGACATGAAAGACAGCTATCCATAATCTTATCTACATAAGTTTCAAGACTAGGGTAATCACACCAAGGTCTTTACTGCTGGACATGATGAAACTGAAAGTTGCTACCGAATCATAAAACATATTTTGGCTCCAGGAGGTCCCAACACAAGTACTTTTGTCTTACAAGAATTTAATAAGCGTTCGATGTCTAATGTCCCTTATACATTTCTCAATGTTATTAATCTGGTGTCTCTCATCTGGCTTCCTGAAATATAAAACGATGTGATATCAGCAAAACAGTGGAAGCTCAGTTCAGGAAAAGGAGCATGTATTGAGAGAAAAACAACGTAAACTTGTGGAACACCAAACTTAACATTAGAATGTACAGAGATGGTGCCATTTACATCTACATACTGATTATGGTTAGTTTTATAAGATTTAAAGCAGAAGAGTTTCATTCCCTCAAGTCGAACATCATTTCCTGATCTACCAAAGAGAATAGAATGATCAACACTGTCAAAGCCTCACTAAGGTCAAGTAGCACAAGCAAGGAGATACAGCCCTGGTCAGAGGCCAGAAGTAGCTTATTTATTGTCATGAGTGCTATCTCTGTGCTATGTCGAGGCATTAATCCTGACTCCAAAACGTATCTTGAAGTATTTGATATTTGCTATTAGACTTACAAAATATGTTGCTCTAGCAGCAGTAAGAGCCTTTCCAAAGCTATAGGAACTCTCCTTCCATGTCAAATCCCATCATACAGTTAAATGTCATTGTCATTCTAAATTCCAAGCACAGTGGTACCGCACCTTACGAAGGTCTCACCAAGCGAAAAATGCAGGTTACGAAAAGCATTTTCCTAAAAAAAAATTTCTCAGGGTAGTATTGGGAGCCTTACAACGAATCACGCATTTTACATGTAAAATGCGGTTCAATTTACGAATAAAGCAGGTTACGAAAAACGCTCTGGAACCGATTAATTTTGTAACGTTAGGTACCACTGCATATTTATTTTTTTTTTATTTAATGTCAATATAGATACAGTGTTATGCACAGATGTACTAATAATAATTTTATAGACAAATAACACTATATTTATATAGTCGTTCACGGTGGGGGGGCGTGAAATGTTTGAGAAGCACTACGTTAGTCTGAAAATGTTGAACAGAACAATACACCTAATGTAGAGTTTTCCTTCTTTCTTTGTTTCTTTTTTTTTTTTCTTTAAGTCTATGCTGGCCAAATGAAATGAGACTGCAGGTCTCTGAACCGTACTACTAAGGGAATCATTTTAGTGCATGTTTTTTTTTTTTTAATTCCTGTCAAAAACACAGAAAAAAAGCATGTAGGTGTTAAATCAGAAGCTTTTTGTGTTCCGGCTTTTAAAACCATGCTTTTCAGGTTCAGAACTGCTTCATGACAGGGAAGACCACTTAAGCTCTACCACTGGTCTCAGCACTGCGCCGGAGGCAAGGTTAAGGGAAGGTGGTCTGAAGAGAAAGAGCGGTCAATGTTGAGGAAGTGGATATTAGATGAAGATATGGCTGGATCGGAAAATATTAAGGCTGTTCAGATGCCCTTTTAAAATGTGCAGGAAATTTTTATTATGATTATTATTATTATTATTTTATACATATATATATATATATATATATATATATATATATATATATATATATATATATATTTTTTTTTTTTTTTAAGGAACAATAGCTTTTCACAGGGTATTTTGTTTCTGTTAAGAGAATGGATATTACATAAATACCCTGCAAAGCAGCGTTCAGTTGGTAAACAGAAATAGAAAGGCTTTGCATTTCAAATTTTACCAAAGTGGAGAAAATGTCAGAGGCTTAAGGTGAAAATCTGTAATATTAGTCTTTCCTATAATCTCGTGTAGACTGTGATTACTCTTCTATAGAGATTACATTCATTCATTTTATTAACTGCTTAATCCTAATTAGGGTCATGAGGAGGCTGGAGCCCATCTCAGCCGACTCTGGACTAGGGCAGAGTACACCCTGGACGGCTTGCCGGGCCATCGCATGGTAGAAACACGCTGACGGCTATGCAGCTACTCTTGACGAAAGTCAGCAGTGGTTCTTATACATGAACCTCCCACCACAGACGGTGAGAGACACAGCCGGCCTTTGATAACCCAGTTATCTGCACTGACAGCAGTGATGGCCATTGACAGTGGGGCTTGAACTCCCAACCTTAGGATCGGCAATCCACCATCTTACCACTGGGCCACCATTGCACTGCATAGAGATTGCAACAGTACCTTTTACTCACTCGCATCTCTGAACTACTTAATCGTATTGAGGTTGCAGTGACACTGTGCGAAGGCAGAGGGCACCCTGAACATCTAGCCAAACCATCATCATGTTGCCAACATGCATGCAAACATTCATACTTCCAAGGGGCAATTCGGAACAGCCAATTAGCCTAATGGTCATGTTGTTATACTGTGTGAGGTAACCAGAGTGCCTGGAAGAAACCCACTCAAGCACGGCGTGCACATGTTGGCTCCACACAGCAATTTCTGAGCTCAGGACACAAACCTATATCGCTTTTGTGCCTTGAAACAGACGACAGATGTAGTAACCTCCTCATCACTATGCCGCTCATTATTATTTAGGCTTTTAAATGATTTATTATTAAGGGGTGAGTTCAGTGGCCTCAGGGTCTTGAAATTTCTTCTGGGTGAAGATAACATTAATAAATGTGTTTAGAGCTGGATGTTCAGCCTCTGATCTCTGAACTGAACAGGATATAAAATGTCTTCAAGTTGCCACTCAAATCATGCTCTCCGTGTCACACCCCTTCTAACTCAAACTCTCATATCTCAAACACTTTTCATCACTTCAGTCCTCTTGGCACCCGCTCTGTTCATTAACACATCAATGGTGGCCTCTAAACCTAAACTTCTTTCTTTTGCCCTCGTGACAGTGACCTCATACAGCATTGATTAAAGTCTGGATGAAACTCCAGTACTCTTCTTAAATTGTTTTTGAGCATCACTTCATGCAGTCCTGGCCTACTGGCATCTACTGAAGATACATGGTGAATATGATCTTTTGGGTTGGGATCTATTGATTGATTATTGGTGTGTATGTCATTTGGATTTGAGACCCTCCCTGTACGAGCATCATTATGTTTACAACCCCTTTTCATGTGATGAGCAGTTCTGCTTAAAATAACACATTATAGGAGCTTTAAATCTCAGCTATGAGGGTGTGGGTGTATTGACTGTAATGGTGTGTGTGTGTGTGTGTGTGTGTGTGTGTGTGTGTGTGTGTGTGTGTGTATTTGCGCGTGTGCATGTGTGTGTAACTGCCATAGGTTGTATTGGACCTCTTTCCAATGTTTGGGTAGGGTATAGGTGAAGTCCTGGCTAGCCCTTGTTGCAGATAATGTGCCCCCCACCCCCCCACCCTCCCAAAAGTGTGGGGATTAGATACAACTATCAACCTATCACATACAACCACTACCAGCCAGGGAGGGGCACATGTCACCTCTGTGAGACGTGATGCTGCCACTCACATCTTTTACAAACTGCTGCATATGCGCCCCTAGGGTGGCGTAACACACTCAGAGGGAAAGCACCACCTGCTTCTTAAGTGTGAACAAGCTCGAAGACACCCACAATCCACTGGTGATTGCTTTAAATGCAAGGAAGGTGAGCATATGCAATCCTGCACTCCCTCCCTCCCGTAAAAGCTCATCCAATGATCTCTCTTGGACTCCCGGTCGTAAGATGGCTGTGACATCAACCTGGAGTCGAACCCGCAGTCTCCAGGTTGATAGTCATGCACATCAGTGATGTGACAGTCAGTAGATAAAGTTCAAACTTGGAGTGAAACTTGAAAATAATAGCCATCACTTCCCCTGGCAGGTCAAATGTTCGAGACATGTTTGGATGGTTGCAATGGGATCACAGTTGGATGTTGTTTTTTTGGAGAAGAACAGACTTGCCCAGTTTGTCAGATCCTTCATGCTAAAAGTTCAGGAGACATGAGAGGCATGTCACCATAGCAATTTTAACATTACTGTGTCACTGTTGCTTATTAGCTCCCCATGTCTTCCTGCAGTCTGATTGATTTTTGTGTGTATGTAAGTAGGTGGGAGTGCTGCAGCAGGGTTGTAAACAGCCTATTACAAGGGATGAGCATTTTTTCTATTACATGCACACGGTATTATAAACAAGTCACCTGATTGCAATCATTATCTGTGGTAATTTGGTAGGTCTGCATTTTCCCCTTCCCTTTCTTTCCCTTTAACAATTTCCCAGGTGTCTTTAGCACTATCTACTGATTATTTGCTCGGTGTGTTGAATAATATACATTATTCTTGTTTGTCTCAATTTAAACCCCAAAGTTGGAGTAATTAAAATGAATAAGCTACAATACTTGGGGTGTGGGGTGTGTGTGTGTGTGTGTGTGTGTGTGTGTGTGGGGGGGGGGTTTAGTTGTTAGCACATCTGCCTCACAGCAAGAAGGTCCTGGGTTCTGTGGGGAGTTTTCCTGTTTGCTTGCTTGAGTTTCCTTCAGGTCCTCTGCTTTTCTATCACAGGACAAGGAAATACACATTGCGGTAATTGGCTTTTGCCCTCGAAGAAAAAACATCAATGGTTGTGTGTGTATGTGTTGATGTGCGAGTTGTTTCGGGTGTATCCCACCTTTGCCCAGCGTCGACTGAAGTAGGATCCAGCGTTTATACAAATCGCGTTAGATTAAGGGAACCAACAACCTACTATATGAAATATAGTAGGCTATTATAGTCAGTAATATATATTATACTATAGTCTATAGTATAGCAGAGCAATATATAGTATAGTATAGTGTAGTCAGTGATACACATTATAGTATAGCCAGTAGTATATAGTAGACGAATATTGTCAGTAATATATTACTGTATACAATAGTCCACACTATCGTACAGTAATATATAGGATAGTATAGTCAGTGATATATATATATATATATATATATATATATACACAGTAAAACCTCCGCTGACGAACGCTTAAGCTCACGAACTTTTCGCCTCAAGAACATTAAATTTGCGAGCATATAGTCTCTGCTGACGAACTAGTTTTCGGCGGATGAATCAAACCACGCGGTCGAACAGCGCCACGGTGGCGGCCACGAGAAGTTGACGCTGCGCTCACGGCGTCACAGTTCGTCACCCCTTTCTTTGAATGCGGAAGTGGTTTGTGTTTGATAGACATTTTGGACCATATTGAGTGTACTTTTGCTATTATGGGACCGAAAAAGACCCCACCACAGGCGGAGATCATTGAAAAACACGAACGAGGTGTGCGTTTGTGTGACTCAGCGTCCCAGTACCAGTACGCTAAGTCTACCATTGCTCCCATCCTTAAGAACAAGGAAGCTATTAAGGGTGCGTGTGTGGCTAAGGGTGTTTCCAAACAGTAGGCGTTTCCAAACTCTCCTTCCAAACAGTAAGTCCCTCCCTCCCTCCTCCTCCCACTCCATTCCATCAAGCCATCAACTACCATCACAAAGGTAAATAAAACCACTTTATTATACAGTACAGTTTATTTCTTTAATTACAATACAATAGCACATTTATTATACATAAAATAAGGTATATTTTTGTGTAGTTTTAAGGCTTATTTAGTAGAAAATTATGTTTTATGGGGACCTGGGAACGGATTATTCTCATTTTAATGGTTTCTTATGGGAAATAAATGTTCGGAAGACGAACTTTTCGCCTTACACACACACTTTCTGGGAACCAATTATGTTCGTGAGCAGAGGTATCACTGTGTATATATATATATATATATATATATATATATATATATATATATATATATATATATATATATATATATATATATATAGTACAGTATAACCAGTAGTATATAGTAGACTATATATATACTATGTATATATATAGTAGCCCGTTACGGTAGTGGCGGTTTAGTGCCACTGGGTTACTGATCCAGAGGTCAGCGGTTTAGTCCTCCCTGTCACCACTATTGGGCCCTTGAGCAAGGCCCCTAACTCTCAATTACTCAGTTGTATAAAAGAAAAGGGACAATTGTAAGTCACTCTGGATAAGAGTATCTGCCAAATTCCGTAAATGTAAATAATGTGTTGAAACAGTCTTTCTCACTTACTCATTTGCTTCAGTTGGCGGACTGCTTAATCCCATCAGGTACACCAAGTGGTTAGTGCCTATTTTGGCCAACACTCTGGCAGGGTACACACTGAACAGCTTGCTCTACCATTGCAGGCAACACACATACAACTACTCACACTCACTGGTATTTTGGAACACCCAGTTAGCATAACATGGAATTTGAGGTGGATGTGCTGACCACTACTCCAGCCAATTGTTTTTCATTATATATATTCTGTCCCTTGCTAAAAGGGTTGTGACAGGAAGGGCATCCGACGTAAAAACCTCTGCCAAATCAAACGTGCGAATCAAGATGATTCGCTGTGGCGACTCCCAAGTAAGAAAGGGAAAAAGCCGAAAGGAAGACAGACAGATGCAGGACGCACCACGTTTTCCTCTAATACACATTCCATTTACAGGAAGCACACCCTAAATTATGCAGGTGTTGTGACAGTGTACCAATAAAACAGAAGCATTAAGGAGACTACAGTTCTCCAACATCCAAGGAAAGAAATAAATCAAGCTGATAAAAATTTATTTGGAGCTGAGGGTCAAGGTGGCATAATGGGTAGTGCATCCGCCTCACAGCCAGAAGGTCTCTGGCTTGGGTGAACCTGTGTGGAATTTGCAGGTTTTTCTGGGTATACCAGTTTCCTCCCAGAGTCCAAAGACACGTACATTCGGATAATTATCTGTGAGTGAATGAATGGTTTAGAGGTGCATGTTTTAAGTAATGCAAATAAAAATATTCCTTTCAGAAGCACCAACTTTGGGGGTTGGGTGTTGGATTACCGATTCCAAGGTCAGTGGTTCAAGTCTCATTATCAACAGGTTGCCCCCCCAAGTGCAGTTAACTGGGTTATTAAAGGTCGACAGTGTCTGTGGTGGGAGGTTCATGTAAAAGAACAATAGCTGACATTCATCAATAGGAGCTGCATCGCAGTCTGTGTGTTTCTGCCCTGTGATGGCCCGGCGAGCCGTCCAGGGTGTACTCTGCCCTCGCCCAGAGTCGGCTGACATGGGCGCCAGCCTCTCCCTGACCCTAGTTATGATTCATCGGTTCAGAAAATGAATGGACTTCTTTTGCTATGAGCAGATGAAATTCAAAGGAGGAATATATATACATACATGGTATAAAAATAAAAAATCCAATCCTTTCATTTTACTAAAATTAACATCATATAGGCCTAGCTAAATAACAGTGGAAGTGTGTTTCTTTTATGTCATAATTTCCTTATGTCAGGTATGCACGTTTGAACACAACGGCAGGTAATCGGGGTTTTAGTAAACTTAAAAATCAATACATAGATAGCAATACAAGATACAGGCGAGGGTCAGGCAATTAGCAAGCCAGGATAAGCAAGAAAAAGACAAGGAATGCAGAAATAAGATTAAATCCAGAATCGCCGGCTTGGTAATGACTGGATAAATCACAGTGTGAATCAGAGACGATGTGTGTGGAGTGGATTTTGTCCGTGTGATTGTGGTTGTAATTGGGTCCGGGTATGTGTAATCAGGATGATGGTCAGTGTGATCATGTCATCTGAAAGTCATTTTCTTCCTATTCTATTTCTCCAAAATCCTGAAAGAACTGAATAGGACTGTCATGAATAAATTTGTACATGGTGCTGTATTGTTCATCCTGTGAGAACAAACTAAACACCAGTATCTTGAATCCTGAGACAGGCAGATGGTCAAGTAATTGGCAAACAGACAGAAACTAAACTAGACGAAGCGGTTAAATAGGAAACAGGCTTCTTAAAACATAAATCACAGTCAGCATATAACAAGGGCTCAAAATCAATGCTGGAGGAGCAAAGCCACAATGAGAGTTTGTACTCCTGAAGGAATGAGGAAGTGAACAGTTATAAGATCAGGTCTTTGCTTTGACCGGCGGAGGGATCTGCAGTTGAACCCATTTAGTCACCTGCAAATTAAATGAGTGCACCTACGGAGATGATTTTGTTGGTCCATGTAATGCCTTGCATTTGACTGTGAGAATTCTGATTCTGATTCTGAGTCATTTCACAAAAAAAAAAAAAAAAAAAAAAGATCGTCCCAAATGTCACATCAATAAGATGAGTGTTACCGTCAACCTGGAGATCTTGAGTTTGAATCCAGGTTGATGCTGCAGCCATCCGCAACCGGGAGTCCATTGAAACGAATCGGCCGAGCTCTCACAAGCAGGAGGGATAGCATATTATCCCCTGTCACTCACAGCACTCACCAGCCAATCAATGGGCATCTCTGAGCTCATCTGTACAAAAGGGGGTGGATAACACTTTCTCTTAGTGTGATAGGCTGCCACCAAATTCATACCAAGAGCAAGTGGCGAGATCACATGTCATGAACGGGGCATGCTTACCTTGCACTCCTTCCTGGTTGTGGTGGTCGAATGTGATAGGGCGGTAACACTCGACGAGTGGGAATTGGATACGAATAAAATTAGGAGGAAGAATATAAATAATAAATAAATCTTTGAGTATACAAAAAATATGTGAGTGTGAGAACACAATTGTGTTTTTGAAAAAAAAGTGAATTTCTCCATTGTGAGATTAATAAAGCTGTATCTTATCTTATCTTATCAAACTGATGCACAACATATTTGAGAACTGTTTGTAGACAGAGCAAAGCAAACCTGTACAAAGGCAGAGGTTATATGCAGGTTTATTGAGCGAGAGCTCAGTAAATTTGCATGCTCGCAGAGAGAGGAGTCCAAAATCAAGACGTGAAACGAATATATAATGATCTCAAATTAAAAAATCATGTTCTTGATTAAAGATGTGAAGAAAAAAATATATATTCAGGGGTTTAACTCCCTCACATCTGCTTAATCCTGAGAGATTCACAGGGAGGCTGCAGTCTATTTCAACCAAAAAAAAAAAAAGTGTGAAGGCAGGATACACCCTGAACAGCACACCAGACCACAGTGGGGCCAAGGCACATACAACGATTCGTTCTCACATTGAGGGCAAGTGTAGAACAGACAGTTAACCTAATGTGCATGTGTTTGGACTGTTTGGGGGGGGGGGACCAGAGTACCCAGAGGAAACCTACACAAGCACAGGGGTAACATGCAAACTCCAGACAGAAAGATCCTTGCTGAGCTCGGAACTTGAACCCAGTGCGTTTTTGCTGTGGGGCGGACATGCCAGCCACTATCCCACCCTGCTCTCCTGGAGTTTCGTATAATCTCTGAATCTGTTCTTGGAACCTATGAGGTTTTGCTCAACTCAAACACAAAAGCTGTGTGTGTGTGTGTGTGTGTGTGTGTGTGTGTGTGTGTGTGTGTGTGCGTGCGTGCGTGCGTGGGTGTGTGTGTGTGTGTGTGTGTGTGCATATATGTGTGTGTGTGTGTGTGTGTGTGTGTGTGTGTGTGTGTGTGTGTGTGTGTGTGAATGGGGTGTCTGAAAGGGTACATAGGGCAGTAATGAGATTGCCATCTGCCAGATTTCATTGTTCTTCACGTCTGGATTTAGATGTGTGCGGATTGTGAGGGGGCTACAAATTACGCTTTGATGAGTGCCAGCACTAGACAGAACCCTTTAGCCCTGTTGACTTGCATATTGCTGCGGTGTTATTCAAAGCACTTTCCTGCAACTTGTGGCTGCGACAGATATAAATATTGCATCCAGCCGCGGTGGAGGACAAAACAGTCCCGGCAGTCCAAGTAATAAAGTCCAAATCAAATAAAAGAAAGTTGTTTGATGAAATGTAAGTGGGGAGGTGTTATAAAAGCCACAGTTTCTGATCACATTACGGCAGAGATAGCACGCTCCACTCTCTACCACGTCTTCTGATGGAACCCTGTTTCTTTTTCAGAGCTGGAGTTCTGCAGCCCAACACCACACCAAAGCAGACTTTCTCTCTCTCTCTCTGTGGTTTTTTCTTCTTCTTTTAGCTGCGTCTAGCAACCATTAAGCTCCCTTAAAGCACAATAAGATCCTCTGTCTTTTTGAAGCAGAAAGAAGATGACCCTTGGCTAATAGGACTCCACCCTCAACCAACAAAGGGAATATCCACTCCTTTTATCTGGAACAATAAGAGCAATGGGCTTGAAACACACACACACACATACACACACACACACACACACACACACACACACACACACACACACACACACACACTGCTGAAGCCCACAGAACACCGGGATCTTATATTTACAGTAAGGTCACGATCCGCCGAATGGAAAAAAGCCAGCTTCAGTATCGTCACACAGAAAGACACCTCCAGATCAGACAGCTCGTCTTAGATTTCTTTTATCTCTAATGACTTACTGCCCTGCAGAGACATAACCGCACACGGTTCCATTATTATTCCTCTTGTTACAGTTTGTTTTCTTTAGTCTCTAGAGCTGTATCTTATGTGACGGCCATTTTTGTACCACTCAGTACCGCTCTTTTGTTGGTGTAGTGACCTCTACACTGGACTCACATCATGACCGGGTCTCATCCCGATTGCGTAGACAGGGGATCGGATATGTGATTTAGGACGACATATGAAAGCGACTCAGATCTGATCAAGACACGCAGAGTTAAGTCAGCATAAACACATCAATACCTTTCCTCCCACATCATCAGCATTCATTTTATCGCACAATAGAGGTGCGATAAAAAGTGGCTGACATGAATGGAAATTTGTGACTTTTGCTTTTCTTTCTTCTCTTTTTTTTCCTTTCCCTCTATTTTTCTCCCTAATTTTGTTGTATTCAATTCCCATCAGTCAGATATTACCTTCCCTATCATGCAATCACCACCGACTAGGGAGTGGTGAAAACATGCACACGCCCCCTCCGTGATATGTGATGCAGATTTGGGGCGGTCGAACACACGCAGAAGGAAAGGTGGGTACAGCGCTTCGTATGAACGAGCTCACAGACGCCAGGGATTCACTTCCGATCGCTGTGAGTGACAGGAAAGTGAGCCCTGCAAGGTAAAGAGCTTTGCCCATTAACTCCCATGACTCTCGACTATGGATGGTTGTGTGTATTAACCCAGATTTGGACTTATATCTCTGAGTTAGTAGTCACTCACCTTGTCGATGCGTCACTCAGGAGCCCCGCCCTATCAAATCATGGCATCGTAAAGGTCGTAAAAATGAGGTTCTGATGTGAAATTAGTCACGCACTTTGTCGATGCGTCACTCAGGAGCCCCGCCCTATCAAATCATGGCATCGTGAAGGTCGTAAAAATGAGGTTCTGATGTGAAATGTTCTCAAACAATGAATACATGTCGCGAGAAGGTCGCAAAGTTGTCACTTTGCTGGTTGTTTTGTTTGCAAGTTGGAGACTTTCATGAAGAAAATTTGAGAAACGTTTTGAGACTTTCTGGCATCCAGCATATCCCGTGTGTTTTGATATGCTTTGTTATTTTAATTGCATTTTGTTCATGCTAACAATGTTCTAGTAAAAAAAACAAAACAAAAAAAAAACAAAAACGAATGACTTGAGAACAAAAAGTCAACAAAACGCAACTGATTTGCAAAGCAAGATTCACCATCCGCAAACAAGCGCAAATTATTCGCAGATTTTGTCGCGCAGCTTTTCCGACAACTTATGCACAATATACGTATTTAGACCACAAAATATTTGTGTGCATGTGAAGTCACAAAATATCAATTCACTTCGAATCCTTTCATTCATTCATTTTCTGAACTAACTTCTTAATCCTAATTCGGCTCACGGAGAGGCTGGCTCCCATCTGATCCAATTACAGGCGAGGGTGGGGTACACCCTGGACAGCTCACTAGGCCATTGCAGGGCCAACACTCACACAACCATTCACATTTAGGGGTGATTTCTAACAGCCAATTAACCTACTGTGCATGTTTTTGGATTGTGGGAGGAAACTGAAGTACCCGGACAAAACCCCACACAGAAACTCCACACAGAAACGCCCAGGCTGGGAATCAAACCCAGGACCTTCTTGCTGTGAGGCGGATGTGCTAACCGCTACGCCACCGTGCCACCTGTTGAAATCCATTTTCATTAGTTGCTTTACTATTGTACTTCCACTGTGACCCATTTAGTCACCTTGCCCTGGTAAATTATTATAATATATAATAGGTATCGCGGTACTATGGGCTATCAGCTTGTCGAGGACACTGTGAGTCCATTTTTAATAGGATACCACATTGAAACTACATCTATAGGCAATGTGTCCAACATGTTTTTGTTGCTTTTTTCGAAGTGGAAATCTGAATTCCAGAGGAAAACCCATGCTGACATGTGAAACTGTACACTAAGAGTAAGCCGAGTGAAGGGACCCTGGAGCTGTGAGGTAGCAACTCCTCCTCACTCCTTTGCCACCGAGCCGATAAGTACATAAACATGTACGGTGACAGCAGGAGTGAACTACTTTCAATGATTGGACATCCAATTTTAAATAATGTTCTTCACAAGATGATCTCAACTGCCAGTATTTTGAAGCCAGACACATGGAGAGCAGCTCTAAACACAAGTTGAATTTATTTTCAAGCCTAAAACAGCCAGAAAACAACCCAGAGTCAAAATGATATGAATCTGTTGAGAGATTTTAAATGTATAGAAGTAGAACACACTACTCAGCCGATGTTTATTTATCCTTTTGCATACTGATTTGCATAATCCTACTAGGTTTACAGGGAGACTGGAGCCTATCTCAGCCGATTCTAGGCGGAGGCAGGGTACACGTTGAACTTTGAGACCATCACATGGCCAACACGTACAAATATTCACATTCACAGCTTGGATAATTTGAAACAGCCTTTTAGCCGATTACCTGGGTCTCGAACTCAGGATATTCTTGCTATGAGTTGTATGTGGTACGTCTCCATGCCATCCTGAGCTGGTATGCTAGTTTTTTTTCTAAATTGCAACTACAGTCAGCCCCCAACTTACGAAGACCCCTGTGTACGAAATATACGGGTTACGAAAAACATTTTCCTAAGTTTCCGTCCCCGAGATACGAAACAACCCCCCTCTTATGAAAAGAAATTCAAAATTCAAATGCGCCAATCAAAATTTCACACCACGCGCGAGTTGCTCTCTCATTGGCTGTCTCTCAACATCCCGCCCCGCTGGCCTCCCAGATAGAGACAGAAGGAAGCTTAACTCTTTAGTTTTTAGTTTAGTTTTTTTAAGTTGTTTTAATTCAGTAAATGTTTAATAAATGTGGGCACATTTGAGCTCATCTGGAATTCCGATCCCTCAAGGAATCAAATTTAAATTGAGTTTGTCAAGCAGGCAATGCGCTTTGAATTACACGTCTTATGGGCGTGGCCCGCAGCACGAAACAAAAAATGTTTAATAATGGTTTCATTAATAAATATGTTAATAAAATGGCTTAATATGCTAATAAAATGTTTACATTGTTTAATAAATAATTTTCTTTTACTTGTAACACACATTTCATACAAAATTGGTGTACTTTTATCATTTTTAAAGGGTTTATGGGGTTTATCCAGTCCAAATACTGGGGCCTTGGAACGAATTAGGCGTTTGACATGCAAAATGCGTCCCCTACTTACAAAATCCCCGCAATACGAAAAGGGCTCTGGAACCGATTAATTTCGTAAGTTGGGGGTCGTCTGTATAAATATTTGTTTTTCATTAGTGGCAGTGGTGGCTTAGTGGAGAAGGTAATGGATTGCTGATCCACACGGTCAGTGGTTCAATCCTCATTGTCACTACTGTTGGGCCCTTGTGCAAGGTCCTTAACCCTCAGTTTCTCAGTTGTATAAAAATAAATGAATAGATGAAAGTGATAATTGTTCGTCAATCTGGATAAGAGTGTCTGCCAAATGCTGGATGTGTAAATGGAGTCAGTTACAGGAGCTGCACAGCAAGAGGTCCTGGATTCGTTTCCTGGGCTCAGGTGTTTTCTGTGTGGAGTTTGCATGTTCTTCCTGTGCTTGCATGCGGTACTCCCGTTCCCTCCCACAGTCCAAAGACATGCACAGTAGGCTGGATGGGCACCAGCTTCCCAGCAACCCTTGTAGGATTAAGTGGTATGGCACATGAGTGATTGTGAGTATATAACACAAAGTAGAACAATCCAAATTACAGATCAGTGCATTTACAGTACTAGGATTTGATATCAGCATAAATTTATTTGATTTTATTTAGAGTCTGGAACCTTCCCTCTCAGGTATCTGAATTCAGGAAGTTGTTCTTGTTGAGGCTTCATTGCCCAAGTGGAAGGTGTTAACATGTCTTTAACCTTTTACCGAAGCAATCAATTATACACGCGTGATCTTTTTGCTTCAATTGCTGCCAAAATAGATATTTGTCCACATAGAATTGTGCAAGTCTATTATGTGCATCAATGTATGGTGCTTAAAATAAATAAGAATGGGTCAGTGGAGGCCTGGTGGTAGGATGCTGGCATACTGATACCGAAGGTCGGAGGTTCAAACCAGATTCACCAAATTGTCACTTCTGTCCCTTTATTAATTTAACTTAATTTTGGTTGTCAAAGGTCAGCCATGTCTCTCACTGTCCGTGGTGAGAAGCGTGTAAGAGAACCATTGCTGCAGGTTGTAAGAGAGGGTCGACCTCGGCATCTTTCTGCCCTGCACTCACATGACAAGCTGTCCAGGGTGTATTCTTCCCATTCCCCAGAG
>CM045749.1:26701728-26706728 GCA_024760905.1 Plotosus lineatus | reverse complement strand
TCTGCTGCACATGGCAGTGATTAGTTGGCATTTGTCAGATGGAAGCCGAATGACGAAGGCTTTGTTTAAATACATCTCTCTCAGTAATATTGGATATTGGATTATTGATCTTGCCATCACGATAGGAGCTAATGGCTATATCTATTTAAGCATCATAATTCAACCTGATTTTATGCTAAATAGCGAGTTAAAATATGGCTGGTTCGGTAATGTGCAAACAGCAGTATGGAGCTGCTGAGTGTTCCACTGTACCCTTGAGAAGATCCTGAGGGTGACAGCATGCCATTTCATTTCTGGTTTGGCATCTTGACAGATTTGATGGTTTACACACAGAAACGCAGACAGAATCATGCGGAAGTGTTGCCTCTCCCCCTCCCCAGAGCACCATGCCCTGCGGCATGACCTGGTTCAAAATTTCCATCAGGTTTGTCATGTGGTACGTCCAGGTATCAGAGACTCTCACCTGTCTCCCACCATTGACTGACTGATAATGCATGTTCTTTTTTATTGCCACTAATAAAATTATTTTTATGAATGGCAAAGAGTTAAAAAAGAGCTTGCGGTCCGGGAGACGCAAATTTGCATTGAAAAGCTCTGCAGATGAAATATTGTATGGACATTCTTACTTTTAATCTGTCTGATGTCCAAGTCTGGCCCTGCAATGGACACAGGGGGCAGGTGGGATGGGTGGGCTTCTCAGGGTGTACGCTGCCTTCGCCCAGAGTCAGCTGGGATTGGCTCTATCGTCCCTGAGACCCTCAGCAGGATAAGTGGTGCAGATAATGAATGAATGAGTGTCCGATTCTGCACTGACACTGTCCATTATTTACTCATTACTAGCATACACGTGGCAGGGACTAAATCTTCCTGATGGTCCTGTTGAGAGACGAGACCATTAAAATCCCATAGGTTGTGTCCAGTCATGCAGAAGGGATTGCCACTATTGTCCCCCGTGGCAGTGCTGGTAATATATTATCTTCAAGTCACACTCTATGAGATTTAATAGATTTCCTCTTAAAAAATAATTTGCTTGGTGACTCTGTTCACAGACAGCTAGTACCAATATTAGCTCAAGATGGATTATCAGAAGATCGGTGCTGCGTTCTCTTTGAACCCGGGAAAAAGCGGTCAGGATGTCGTGCACTTTATGGTACAGGATGTAGACGGAGAACATCAGATGTTTCAGAAACTACAACGGTCTCATTTGATGTTTTATTCATTTAAGTGATTATAATCAGTGGACTTACAAATTGGTTTTAAAATGCGAACATTTCATAAATTTGCATGCAGCAAGCGGACAGATTGTCTGTTTCCTCTGTGCCATAAGGAGACAGTTTGTTAAAGCACCTGGCTGGTATTTTTTTCGGGAGACAGAAGTGTCAGCAGATGAACATGATTCAGGACAGAAGTCTGGCAGTACTGTGTGGCTTTTAAGCAAGTACTAGTGCATCTGCCATCCCGGTGCCCTCCTGTTCAGCACCTGGACCTGATGTACTGGTTCCCAGAAATAAGACCAAGGCAAGATGTATCTGGGATTTGTTATGTAAGGCAATTATGTCATAATTTGTCTGACATTAGTATAATACTGGGAATGGCCAAATTACTACATTGCTATAGTACTGTCTTGTTATCTGATGGCCTGTTGATAAAGGCTCCCTGTTAGATCAGTGAAATTAGTTCGACATTTGCATTTTCTTTCAACCATGTAATTATTAACATTTTAGCCAGAGAGTGTGTGTATTCATGCCCCCCCCCCCGCCCCCCTCCTTGCTGTCCAGCAGGCAGCGATCATGGGAAATCCTGTTTCTGTTTCACTCTCAGCATCTATGTGATGATTGATGACTATTCATGCAGCCATGAAACCAGACAACACAATACCCAGGCACCTGGAGGGAAAAAAAAATAAAATCCAACATTCAGAAAGCCTCAAGCACTGGTTATGAGCAGCCTTCAATTACATTTTCTAGGAAGCACAAAGTGACACTGATGCTATCGAGTCAATTGTTGGTACCTCTAGAGGCCTGCATGTGTATATAAGGGGTTGGTTGTCAGGAAGGACGTCTCCAGTGACTACAGAGTACAGAACGTGTATTTTCTGTGCTATGCCTGGCATGGGAAGTGATTAAAGGAGAACACAGTACTTGCTGAAAGTTAATCTTGGTCGTATCTGTAATAAAATCTGTCCGTGGGCAAAATCTTAGACCGATTAGCCACTATTTGAATGGTTTTATAGTTTATTTGAAAACCGAAACTCAGAATGATGACATCATCAAGGCCCAAGTTAACATAGGGGAGTATGGATTTATACATGATTTTGTTAGGTTTGTGCTGAAATATATTAATGCTGGTGCATATATACTTTACTGCATACTCAATGATTTTTGTCGAAACCTTCTGATACCTCCAACACAAATCTCTCAATAAATAGCACGGATTTATAAAAAAAAACAATCCTGTAAATCTATATGTTAACTTGACACCGGCCTTGATGGCATCATCATTCCGAAACTTAGTTTTCAAAGAATTTCCCATATAATCATTCCAACACAAGCTGCAAGCCTGCGATGGCCTGGTGAGCTGTCCAGGGGGTATTCTGTCCTCGCCCAGAGTCAGCTGAGATGGGCATTAGCCTCCCCGGGACCCTAGTTATGATTAAGCGGTTCAGAAAATGAATGTGTGTGTGTGTGTGTGTGTGTATATATATATATATATATATATATATATATATATATATATATATATATATTTTTTTTTTTTTTTTTTCGTTTTGCTTTTATTGTTTGTGCCAATAAAATCAATCATATTCAGAGTGCATTGAATTTTTTTTTTTTTGAGGGGGGGCTGCGTTGACTTTATTGAATCCAGAAGAAGGAGAAGCCTTTATTTATCACGTATAGAATATATACATAAAAGCACAGTGACAATTTTCCCTTTACATTTTCCAGCAAATTGGGAAGTTGGGGTCAGAGCACCCCGTCCGTTATGGGACGACTCCCCTGATGCAGAGAGGGCAAAGGCCTTGCTCAAGAGCCCCACAGTGGTAGCTTGTTGGGGCAAAGGCTTAAACACTGACCATCTGATCAGTAACCCGGTGCCTTAACCATTGAGCCAATATCACACATCAGGGTTTTTTTTAAATTCCTTTATGGCCTAAAAACCACTGAAATCGGTACTAACAGCATTCTACCCCCATCTTTCCCCCCAAAGGGATGTTTGATCATGACACTATTGCACTTCTGAGTTAATTTCATCAATGGTGTGACCAATAATTAATATACTGAGGCCAGAACTTCCACTAGATCTATTTCATGGTGACAAAAATACATAACTCAGGGTAATGTAACATAACGATTTTAAAACGAGGGAAAAAGAGAAATTAATTAAATTACATTGTCGTGGTCAGAAATATGTGAAGAATAGAATCCATTCATTTTCTGAACTGCTTAATCTTAATTAGGGTCGCAGGGAGGCTGGCGCCCATCTCAGCTGACTCTGATTGAGGGCAGAGTACACCCTGGACGGCTCGCCAGGCCATCGCAGTGCAGAAACACACTGACGGTGATGCAGCTCATCCTGTCGAAAGTCAACAATGGTGCTTTTACATGAACCTCACACCATAGACAGTGAGGGACACGGCCAGTCTATGATAACCCAGTTTCGTTCCACTATGGGGGGACAGAAGTGATGACCTTTGACAGTGGAGGTCGAACCCCCAGCCTTAGGATTGGTAATCCAGCACCTTTACCACCAGGCCACCACTGCCCTTGTGAAGAATGGAAATTTCTGATAATATTCAGAGTCTGAAAAAACACTTACCGTAATAATTTTTCTCAAGTCAAACTACAGATAACATTTCACAATATAAATAAGAGGCGATGCAATAATGAATTTTTTAAAATGAAATTACTTTTTAATTTCATGTGAAGAACCACAACATTTTATTATCTGAAGTTTTTTTTTGCAGTCTAAATTTTTTCAGAATTTTTTATTTAAGGAAAAAAGCTCAATTTTACATGATGATATAATTCAGACCGTGTAAATGTACTTATTGATTTACTAATTAATTAACCCAAAGCAAATTATCATGTAAGTAATGGATATTCACCATCACCCTGGATTTCACTTTGACCAAAAGTATGTGGACACCGCACATGTGGATTCTGCCCTCATCTAGAGTCAGCTGACATGGGTGCCAGCTTCCCTATGATACTAATTAGGATTAAGCGGTTCAGAAAATGAATGAATGAATAAAAAGATAACTGTAAATTGCTCTGGATAAGAGCCTCTGCCAAGCGCTGTAAATGTAAATGAAGTGCCCCTTCGGGCAAAGCAAAGTCCAGACAGACATAATTGGCAAGGTTGTTGTGAAAGATGTCAAATGGCCTGGACAGAGCCCTGATTCAACCCCACAGAAATATCTATGGAATGAATTAGAAGTTTGATAACGTTCAGGCCTCCATATCCAACATCAGTACCTGACCTTGCTTATGGTATTTTGTCCGAATAGGTAAAAGTTCCCACAACCAGGCTTAATAAAACGCCCTCCCAGAATAGTGAAGGTCATTCATTCATTCATTAATTTTCTAAACCGCTTAATCCTACTCAGGGTCGCAGGGAGGCTGGTGCCCGTCTTAGGCGACTGAGTGAGGGAGAAGTACACCCTGAACAGCCACACCAGGCCATCGCAGGGTCAACACTCAGACAACAATTCACACTCACAGCCCAAGGCAAAAAAAAATAGAAAAGGAAACCGGAGTAGCCAGAGGAAACCCACGCAAGCAAGGGCTGAGCATGCAGACTCCAGGGACTCCGGTTTTCTTCCACAATCCAAGGACCTGCACATTACACTAATTAGCTGTTTTAAATTGCCCCTCGGAGTGAGTGGGAATGGTTGTGTGTGTTGCCTTGCATTGGTTTTGTGAGCTGTTCGGGGTGTACTGTGCCTTCTCACATTGCTGGCTGATATTGGCTCCAGACTCCTCATGACTGTGTTCCTCAAA
>CM045749.1:26681728-26696728 GCA_024760905.1 Plotosus lineatus | reverse complement strand
TGTTTCCATTAAACTATGCTGTCTCGTGAACTTTTTTAGTGTAGAAAATAGAAAAACAATTTCTCTGCATGCAGTTAGGTGAATGCGAAAGTTAGATGATCATTTCGTGTCTCTGCCAGCAGTACAGAATGAATTTGCAAATGAATAAAAGGTGTAATATTGTTTTCTTTAAATATATGTATGCATGCTGTATTTTAATATATGTCAAGTGAATTGTGTTATAATTGTAGAAGTGTGTGGTTTTATTTTATTTAAAAGTTTATTCGCGAATATGTCTGATTTGTTATTTTAATAGCTGTATACTGTGATTATTGCCATTCACTTGCCTGATATGAACTGGGGATTCATATCCTATTCTCGTGATGTCATACTCTTGTCAAACTAGCTAATGCAAAATATCAAATGGATTTTAGCAGGTTGCAACTTTGAAAATGTAAGTAAATAATAATGAATATATACATGTGAAGGGTTTGACAGGCTTGCCTTAAGGCTTCACAAAAATATTTTAAGTTATCGTAAACCGTGCATCAACTGCATTTAACTTCAAATAATTTAGTTGTTATCTGACTGGCATCTAGTTAAATAACTATTACTTCATTGACATAGTGGTAGTAAGTGGATCTTATAACGAGAAGGTCCTGGGTTTGAGCTCTGTAAGTTTGCATGTTCTCCATGTGTTTGCATTGGATTGCTTCAGTTCCCTCTTACAGTCCAAAGACAGGCACATTAGGCTTATTGGATATTCTTCATTGCATCTTAATGTGAATGTGAGTGTATTTATTTTCCCTCACCCTTTTTCTCCCCTAATTTTAGTCATATCTAATTCCAATTCCCACCCCTCAAGTATTGCCTTTCCTATCACACGACCACCACTAACCAGGGAAGGCCATAAGTTTGCACATGCCTCCTCTGTGACATGCACTGCGGCTACCTGCCTGTTTTTGAACTGCTGCACATACGTATATGGGGGCAGCCTAACACAGACATCCATGGATTGGCTGGTGATTATTGTGAGTGGCATGGGAGGATATGCCATCCCTTTCTTCCATGGGCACTCAGTCAGTCAGATTCCATGGACTTCTGGTCACAGATGGCTGTTGCATCAACCTGGATTCAAACTCATGATCTTTCGGGTTGAAGTGCGAATGTAAGTGTAAATGGTTGTGTGTCAATGGTGTTCAGGGACCACATAGACAAGGTGTACCTGTGGGATATCAGTGACATAAACAATAAGAGTATGAAGAATATTCACCAAAATTATTTTAATGGAGAAATGTTTTGAAATTCCTGTAATATTGTGTTAAGGTTGTGAAGGATTTTTTTTTTTTGGAAAAATATGTAGAATTAATTAGGTAAATGTAATTTTATGCTGTAGATAAACTGGTAAGCACATCCCTCTCCTTCTTTTTTTCCTCACCAAGAAACCGGGCGGTGATGTGATTCTGAATGAGAAATGTTCGTACTCAACAATATATTTTGATCTTGTTTCAGAAAAAACAAAAACTGAAAGGATTATAACTCTATTTTGAAATGCAAATCTGGCACTTTCGTTTGAGGACTGTTTTCACTTTTGCTACCTACCTCTTCTGGGGCATAGCTACAAAATCTGAAGTATAGATATTACATGTGATAAATGTTTGCCCAGCAAAATGAACCTTGTTCTTGTTCAGTCACTGATTGATGGACTGCTATTCTTTTCCTTGGCTCATATTTGAAATGCATGGCATGATTTTCAGTGCGCCAATGGCGTTAGATGCACTCGGCATATCTAAAAATGTCCAGCAGAAAAAAAAAAAAAAAGGTCAGAGGAGATACAAGGCCAGCAAGTACAATGAAGATGATAAATAAGCCTTGAAGAATATTGCCTGCTTGGGATTAGATTTTTTTTTTATTCTGCCCATTTAAGCCGAGTACGTATTGATATTGGAATTTTTAAGGATAGATTGCTATCTTTTGTGTGTGTGTGTGTGCGTGCATGCGTGCATGTGTGCGTGTGTTTGTGCCGGGCACAGTGTTTTCTCTCTATAGTATGTTCCACATTTTCTTCCTTTCTTAAGATTGATAAAGTTTTTTTATTACAACTTTTGGTTGATGTGGGTAATTCATATACAGTACTCGTGTACAATACCTTGACTTATGAAATTAATCCTTTTCGAGGGCGAGCTCGTAAGTCAAAATGTTCGTTAGATAAAACAAAAATTCCCATAGGAAAATAATAGAAAACCAATTACAGTAATGCGTTCCAACCCCCTCCCAAACTCGTATAACCTGGCACAAACACAGATATTTCACCTAATATATTCAAGATAAACATGTAAAAACAAGAAATATTTAATAATAATAATAATAATAATAATAATAATAATAATACATGTACATTAACATTAATAATAATTATTAAAACATAATAATAAAACAAGAATAAACAATAAGTGAACTAAACCCTTCCGATCATCGACTGCGACAAAGATGTCATGTGGGTGTGAAGATGTCACGTGGGCAGACATGAGTTGGTGCATAACAGGAGGAGAGGAGGAGAATTTTGTGCATGTGCACGCTACGAATGCCAGCGAGGAAAGGCTAATGGTGAGCTCCCACAAAGTCAGTGTTTCTGAAATAGTGGGGTGTGGTGTTATGCCAGGGAGACGTGTATGACCCTGAGGAACATGCTTTTTTGCCATACTGTATTTACAAAGTGTAATTGCGCATCCGCTACAGTAGGTGGCAGTGGTGCTCTCACTGTGTTCCCGATGGTGTTGGGGGGGAAAAAGCACCGAGCAAACGATATGAAGTGCAGTAAACACTGTCTGTAGTTGCATGCTGGGTGGGGGTGGCACTGCACAAGGTGTTCTCGGAGCGTGGAGGAATACACGCGGAAGAATACAAGGCTAATCGGCTCGGAAAAAGACATTTCACCAGCAAACCTCATAAATAAAAATTTTGCTTGTTGGAGGGGGAATCGAAGCTCGTATCATGGAAAATTTGTTATAAAAGACACTCGTAAGTCAAGGTGCCACTGTATTTTGTGCCGGCGACACAGCGTTCCAGATTAATTTGAGTACATAATTCTAAGATTAATAGTGGGCAGTACGAGGAATAGTGGTTATGTTGGAGTTTGCATGTGTTCCCTGTGCTTGTGCCGGTTTTCTCTGGGTACTCCGGCTTTCTCCAACAATCCAAAGACACGCATATTAAGCTAATTGGCGGTTCCAAATCAGCCCTAAGTGTGAGAGTGACTTTGTGTGTGTTATCCTGGGAGGTTCTAACAAGCTGTTCCTGGTGTTCCCCCCAGTATTGGGTGAGAGAGCCTCCAGCCTCCCTGTGAGCCTAATAGGATTAAAGTGTACCTGTGGTGAATTAGTGTTACTACTTGTTTAAAACAAGCACGGATAGCATCAGTGGTTTATTTCGGAAACATCAGTGCGTTCCCGTTTTCAAAATGTGCTCGAGTGTTACGACTGTACACTGCATGCTCAGAGACATGTCTTTCTGATTGGCTGTTCCAGTCTGGAAATGACAACAAACTCGTTGGATTGGCTGGGCCATGTCACATGGACCCTGTGCAGCTTTACATTTCTTTTTGTTCCTCAACCAACTGATGAAAAGCTAAGTTAGGAAAAAAAAACCGACCACACTCATCCCTGCAGATTCAGTAGAATGTAAGTTTCACTGTTTCCATAAGAAATTGCAACCCCACCCGGCACATTGATGTCACTTCCTGGGAAAAAAAACCCCAAACGACTAAGCTAGGCTACTAGCCTTCGTAGTTTAGCACACCGCTAGTAAGTCACAAGATAAAATGACCAGTTCTGCTCTCATTCATTCATTCATTTTCTGTTCCGCTTAATCCTAATTAGGTCGCTGGGAGGCTGGCACCCATCTCGGTCTACTCTGGGCGAGGGCAGAGTAAACCTTGGACAGCTCGCCGGGCCATCACAGCCAATTTTCTTCTTCTTGTGGCTGTTTCTGGTAAAATAAGCATCGATATCACTTAAAGTTATAACACACACACACACACAAATTATTCCGTAAGGATGACAAATAGCGGTACGATTTAAGAGGTTCACCAAATGAGTGAGGAAGCGTCCGACATCCAATCTCTCTAGTCGGCTGTAAGAAATGTTCCAGACTAGATGATGGCTAAGTTTTGAAATGAAATGACTGCTGCTTCGTGTCCCTGTGGTTTAATTTGTCATTTTGTTCTCTTTTCATTTGCATAGCTCCCTTTTATTTAATCACAATCTACAGAGGGGTTTAATTAGCTGGTGGTACTGGTGCATGTCTGGATTATGTCTTTTGGAGAAACAAACACATTTGCTCTCATTCGAAGCAGCACAAGCAACAAGCCTCACCTACCATTAACCGATCGCTGAAATATAGTTATATATGGTATACAGCAGGGGCTTCCATGTTCCTTGGTCTCCTCTGCATGGAGGTATCTTTGAAATAATACAATAAGCATCTCATTGCAGCACTGAAATGTTGGCGTGACCACATAATCAAATCCTAGAGTCATTCAGTTGAATCGGTGTCAGGTGGAACATCTACTGGATACAGCGGATGGAATCGTATAACGTGAGTCGAATAGACATTGGCGATTACTAAGACCTGATCGGGGATAATCAATGCATGAATTAACCAGGAAGTCATCACGATGCTAATTATCCAAGCTTTTGTACTGATCCTTTTGGTCAATGCTTCCTCACGATGCCGGTGTGACTGTAAGGAGCCTCAAAGCCGTATAATCTTCCGTATGACAAACACCTTAATCAAGGAGTCCTGAAGCTTTCTCCACGCACCATTACGAGTTTCTTATTGCTGACATCTTGCATTTGAGTGGTGACATATAGATTTCCAGGGGAATCAACCCAGCATAGACCCCAGTGTTCATTTGCATGCAGCTGGACAGAAGATAAACACTGTAAGAGTTAATTAATCGCTTGGGATTTTGCCATGGAGGCTATTTAGGAGCCTCCTCACAATCATGGCGGCCCATTCAGGCTCAACACTGTCACTCAGCTTCCTGTTTAGTCGTCAGTGCTCTTTTGTCTAAGTGTTTCAGCTTCACGAAGCTATAAAGAAGTGACATGAAGGACCGAGAAGAGACGTCTCGTTCATTGCTTATTCTATTCATCATTTCTCTTTTGCACTTCTCCAGAGCACCGAAACGAAAGTGGAGGGAAATGGCACTGCTGTATTCTTAACCAATCGATGATCTGGGACACATACTGCTGGAGATTTAAAATGAATGATGCTTTGAAGCGCGTGAGGTGATATACAATATATGTAGTATTTCAGATGGAATAAACGCAAAACGTATGCAATTACATGTGAGGAATGCAAGTCGAAAGAGTCCTGATGATGATCCTCCCAAGAATGTTTAGACACAAGGATGCTGCCTTATACACACTTACTTTAGGCCTCATTGATCAGTCCTAAAAATGTTTGTCTCTAGTCATTTTAATGAAGTCATTATTTCCAACACTGTTTTCCTATTTGCTTGCAGTTGTTCTTTTTTTCATGACTACCTCAGACATTGCCGATACGCAGCACTGATTATCTGACACTGCTATAAATTACCAATAAACAAATGCCAACTTGGCTGTAGTTATAAAATTACATTAGCAAATGATACCCATCAGCACACAAAGCCATACACACTCACTCTTCTTTTTCATCCCTGTCAAACTTTTGGTTTAAATCACATATACACTGAGATGGGCTGTGCAATAGTTCCAAAATCTCTCTCTCTCTCTTTATATATATATATATATATATATACTGATACCTCAGCTAACAAATTTAATCCATTCCGAAAAAAGTTCGTAGATGAACCAATTATTAAAATAACAGAAAACCAATTAATCCGTTCCAACCCGCTCGCAAAATCATATAATCTGCCACAAGCACGTACATTTGACCTAATATATTAAAGATAAACATGTAAAAACAATACATATTTCATAATAATAATAATAATAAGAATACATGTACATTAATAATAATAATTAATAATAAATAATCATAAAACAAGAATAAAAAAATAAGTCAACTAACCCTACTGATCATCGACTGTGGCAGAGAAGTCACATGGGCATGCATGAGGTGGTGCATAACAGAGGAGGAGGATAATTTTGTGCATGTGCACACTACAAATGCCAGCGAAGAAAAGCTTGTGGTGAGCTTCCACAAGGCCAGTGCTTCTCAAATAGTGGGGCAGGGTGTGGTATGATGCCAGGGGGAGGTGCGTATGACCCTGGGGAACATGCTTTTTTTTGCCATACTGTACTAGAATTGAGTGTAATTGTGCATTCTCTACAGTAGTTGGCAGTGGTAGTCTCATTGTAACGCTATGGTGTAGGGAAAAAGCACTGAGCAAACGATATGAAGTGCAGTAAACGCTATTTATCGTCACGTGCGGGCGCTGGGGGGGGTGATATATATATATATATATTTTTTTTTCTTCCTAGAGGGGGTGTCACAGAAAATAATTGAGAAGCACTGTACAATGTGTTCTTGGAGCACAGAGGAACACACGCAGAAGAATATGAGACTAATTGGCCCAGAAAAGCTATTTCGAGAAGAGTTCGTAAAGTGAATTTTTGCTCGTTGGATAAAGCAGATTTTTAGTGAGTTCGAAGCTCGTATCATGGAAAATTCGTTATAAGGCACACTCGTTGGATGAAGTACCACTGTATACAGGTGTATCTTCTTCTTCTTTTCCTTTCAGATGTTCCCTTCAGGGGTCCCACAGCGAATCATCTGCCTCCATCTCACCCTGTCCTCTGCATCTTCTTCTCTTACACCAACTACCTTCATGTCCTCCTTCATCACATCCACAAATCTTCTCTTTGGTCTTCCTCTAAGCCTTCTGCCTGGTAGTTCCAACCTCAGCATCCTACATCCAATATACTCACTATCCCTCCTCTGTACATCTGTACATGTCCAAACCATCTCAATCTAGCCTCTCTGACTTTGTCTCCAAAACGTCTCACATGTGCTGTCCCTCTGATGTACTCATTCCTGATCCTATCCATCCTCATTACTAGCTATATATATATATATATATATATTTATTTATTTATTTATTTATTTAAACATTCATTCATTTTGTGAACCGCTTAATACTAATTAGTGTCACAGGGCGGCTGACACCCACTCCAGTCGACTCTGGGTGAGGGCAGAGTACACCTCAGAACCCTCGCCAGGCCATCGCAGGGCAGAAACACACTGACAGTGATGCAGCTATTCTTGTCGAAAGTCAGCAATGGTTCTTTTACATGAACCACCCACCATAGACGGTGAGAGACATGGCCGGCCTTTGATAACCCAGTTAGCTGCACTGGGGAGACAGTGACAACCCGGTGAGAGTAGGGTTTGAACCCCCAACCTTAGGATCAGTGATCCAGCACCTGATAATCAGTTCTGGCAGATTTTGGGAGGCAAAATCATATCAAGTAATATATGTGCAGAAATACACTTTATTCATCAGTCAATTTCAATCAAACATAATGAATCAAGTTTTTCACAATGGAACAAACACCAATATCTTCTGTAATTAAATATTTTAGTTTTATTTACACGCAGCAGGGAAACTTCCTTGCATGTACTAATCTAATAAACAATTTGAATAACCACATTCTATAAATGATATTTTTTAATTATTCAGCTTTACACCTACATTGATAACCTCTACTTTATAACCTCGGAGTTACATAATTCAGTCGATAAAGTATTCTGATGGTTCTGGTTCTGATTAGATCCTGCAATCAGTAACGTTAGCCCAGGCCTTGCCATTCGGCCAGCAGCTGGTGTAATACTAACCGTGCAGTGTGCTTTGGACTGTTGGTCTTTCATACTCTGGCTGCAGGGTGATGTCTGACTCTTTTCTCGTTTGGGGTGTTTTGGGATCTCGATCATCTTCTCAGATTTCAACCACATCATTATCACCGTCCAAGTCAGGATTAAGAACGGATTGACTTTTGCCTTGCACGTTGTCGTCTCCTAATTTATCTGACATTGTTACTGTTTGTTTTTGCTTCCCAGTAGATCTATTAATAATAATAATATTGTTCTATTCACAGATGCCATGGACTTTAGAAAATAATATGAATAAAAAGAGCCTATCGGCATTTAAACATGTGTTGAAACTAACTGTGAACACTGTGATGTGTGTTCGTCAAATATAGGGTTTTCAAAGGCTTTTCTGGTTGGCTCTTAACTTTGTATCTCAGACAAAATAACAAATCAAAATGCGAGACACAAACATACTTGTTTAGGGCTCTGCTGACACGACTGCTGTGTTTCATTCGATTAATAGTACTCTGTGTCATGAAGTTGGAAAAATGATTCTCAGAGCTGACATTTTTGTACAGCCTCTGACAGGTAGGTTTTTCATTATACTGGCGGGTCAGCGGGTTTTATAGTCAATTTGCGGACCTGACCCATCAGATGTGGGTCATTTCGGAGGCGTGTTCTTAGATAGTTCTCAGATTTACTACTGTAACAGGGGACTGAGTCCAAAATCCAAGATGGCAGCGCCCATGTGTGAAGTCTGCACATCTATGAAAATGATACAGAAAGCCCCTGTTATTCGCGGGGGTAACGTTACTCTCCCACCCGCGGATCCTGAAAATCTGCAAATTATTGATGCGGTTTTAAAACTCTATGTATGATATTACATTCGCTAAAATCTGCTTGTTAAACACATTCTATAGCCAGTCTTACTCATTAATACAGTAATAATGCGGTAAATTGTAGTAATGATTCAGTAAAAACTTTTTAATTTTGTACTGTGCTAATATTTATGAACAAATAAAACGTTTAGGCTCCTTAGCAGAAGCTAGGGAAGATGCAGCACGTTTGAGTGACATCATAGGGCTTAAATAATCATAAAAAAAAAAAACGTAAATTCGCAATTCAAGCAACCACGTTGATAACTTGTGCGCAAAAGAGAAAAAGAGAGATGTACACATCATCTGCAACCAATCAGCAGGAGGGAGAAACAAAAGCTCTCAGCCATTGGTTAAATTTGAATCACGTGCCAGTAATTTGCCGGGCTGCCGCTAATCCATGAGTATGCGGGGCTGTAAACGGTGAACCACGAATGGGCGTGGGCCTATTGTACTTGAAAAATAGTTTCTTCACTTAATAGCGGACTTATATCATAAAATAGCATCATCACGTTCATAAACGCCTGAGCTGGGACTCGAACCCAGGACCTTCTTGCTTTGCTGTGAGGCGGACGTGCTAACCACTACCCCACCGTGCCGCCCGCTGCTGCCCACATAAGCAAAGTTTAAAAGTTGCATCTCATCAAGGCTCTGGCTAAAATCAAGCCATCCCTCATAAGCTCTTCCAAACTCATGCATGTCCGGCTCACAACAAGAAGGTCCTGAGTTCAATTCCCGTGCTTGGGGGGTGGGGTCTGTGTGGAGTTTGCATACTGTCCCCATGTTTGTGTGGGTTTCATTCGGTGTAAAATCCTCCAGTTTCCTCTCAGAGTCATAGACACACACATTGATCTAACTGGCTGTTCCGAATTCACCCCAGTGTGAATACTTGTGCGTGTTAGCCATGCGATGGTCTGGTGCGCCCTTCGCGGTGTACCCCGCCTTCACCCAGTGTTCGTTGAGATAAGGCATTCTCAGGTACTTAGAAAGATTAAGAGGTTCGTCAAATGCGAGCGAGTGAACATGTTTACTTGTAATTCGGCGGGGGGAAGGAAAGGTGACCTCTGATCCACAGGGTAATAATCAGGCCTGTGCTAACATAGATTTATCAGTGTTCATCAAATCATTATCTATACCATTTATCTGTCAGAGTTGAGGGGAAAGAAGGGGCGGCAAGAGGCCGAGTCTACCATGAGCAGGTTAGCATCGAGCAGCCTGACAGCCTGTCATTCAGAGCAACAGCAGGACCGCACTCAGAAGAAATCATTCCAATGACGAAGATAAATTGTTGTCAAGAGTGTAAGGTATAGGCAGTGACGGTCTAGTGGTAATGGTGCTGGATCACTGAGCTTAAGGTTGGGGGTTCAAGCCTCATTTTCAACAGGTTGTCACTGTCCTTCCAGTGCACTAACTGGGTTATCAAAGGCCTCCTGTGTCTCTCACTGTCTATGGTGTGAGGTTCATGTAAAAGAACATTGCTGACTTTTGACAAGAGTAGCTGCATAGCCGTCAGCGTGTTTTATATATATATATATATATATATATATATATATATATATATATATATATACATACATACATACATACAGTGGTATGAAAAAGTATCTGAACCTTTTGGAATTTCTCACATTTCTGTATAAAATCACCATCAAATGTGATGTGATCTTTGTCAAAATCACACAGATGAAAAAACAGTGTCTACTTTAACTAAAACCACCCAAACATTTATAGGTTTTCATATTTTAATGAGGATAGCATGCAAACAATGACGGAAGGGGAGGAATAAGTAACTGAACCATCACATTTAATATTTTGTGGACCCTCCCTTTGGCAGCAATAACTTCAACCAGACGCTTGCTGTAGCTGCAGATCAGTCTGGCACATCGATCAGGACTAATCTTGGCCCATTCTTCTTTACAAAACTGCTGTAGTTCACTCAGATTCCTGGGATGTCTGGCATGAATCGCTGTCTTGCGGTCATGCCACAGCATCTCAATGGGGCTCAAGTCTGGACTTTGACTTAGCCACTCCAGAACGTGTATTTTGTTCTTCTAAAACCATTCCGAAGTTGATTTACTTCTGTGTTTTGAATCATTGTCTTGTTGCAGCATCCATCCTCTTTTTAGCTTCAACTGTCTGACAGATGGCCTCAGATTTTCCTGCAAAACACACTGATAAACTTTTGAATTAATTTTTCCATTAATGATTGCAAGTTGTCCAGGCCCCGAGGCAGCAAAACAGCCCCGAACCATGATGCACCCTCCACCATGCTTCACGGTGGGGATGAGGTGTTGATGTTGGTGAGCTGTTCCATTTTTCCTCCACACCTGATGTTGTGTGTTCCTCCCAAACAATTCAACTTTGGTTTCATCAGTCCACAAAATATTTTGCCAAAACTTCTGTGGAGTGTCCAAGTGCCTTTTTGCGAACATTAAATGAGCAACAATGTTTTTTTAGACAGCAGTGGCTTCCTCCTTGGAGTCCTCCCATGAACACCATTCTTGGCCATTGTTTTACATATAGTTGATGTGTGCACAGAGATATTGGACTGTGCCAGTGATTTCTGTAAGTCTTCAGCAGACACTCTAGGTTTTTTTTTTACCTCTCCGAGTATTCTGCGCTGAACTCTTGGCGTCATCTTTGGTGGACGGCCACTCCTTGGGAGAGAAGCAACAGTGCCAAACTCTCTCCATTTGTAGACAACTTCACTGACTGTCGATTGATGAACATCCAGACTTTTAGAGATGGTTTTGTATCCTTTCCCAGCTTTATACAAATCAACAATTCTTGATCTCAGGTCAAGCCATGGTGAGCGAGCCATGGTGCACATCAGACAATGCTTCTCATCAAGACAATTCTTACCAGGTGTGCGTTTTATAGTGGGCAGGGCAGCTTTAAGCCACTCAGCAGTGATTGGTCACACACCTGACTTAAATTGTTTGGTAAAAATTGGTTTCAATTGCTCTTTAAGTCTCCTTAGGCAGAGGGTTCAGTTACTTATTCCTCCCACTTCTGTCATTGTTTGCATGCTATCCTCATTAAAGTATGAAAACCTATAAATGTTTGGGTGGTTTTAGTTAAAGCAGACACTGTTTTTTCATCTGTGTGATTTTGACAAAGATCACATCACATTTGATGGTGATTTTATGCAGAAATGTGAGAAATTCCAAAAGGTTCAGATACTTTTTCATACCATTGTGTGTGTATATATATATATATATATATATATATGTGTGTGTATATATGTATATGGCGGCACGGTGGTGTAGTGGTTAGCACGTCCGCCTCACAGCAAGAAGGCCCGGGTTCGATTCCCGGCCTGGGCGTTTCTGTGTGGAGTTTGCATGTTCTCCCCGTGCTTGTGCGGGTTTCCTCCGGGTGCTCCGGTTTCCCCCGCAATCCAAAGACGTGCACTGTAGGTTAATTGGCCGTTCTAAATTGACCGTAGTTTCTCTCCTGCAGCGGCACTGGAACCCAGTCGTATCGGCACTTGCCTTTCCATTGGATCCTTCCGGTGGCGCCGAGACAGGGGGGGACTTGCTGCTTGGGTAACAGCCTGTCCCTCATTACTCCCTACCCAGGCTCTGTGCACTGGGGAGTATCACCAGTCGGGATACTGGCCAGAGCACAGCCATAGTCCTTCGGGACTGACGGAGGCCTACGCTATATATGTATATATGTATATAGTGTGTGTATAAAATGATGGATGGTTTCATTATGATATGTATTGTCATATCGCACAGCCTGCACACAATATCTTGTTTATATCAATTAATAGCACTGCTGTATTTAAGAGGTGACAGAATGATGAAGAGATCGTGTTGTGTGCTCCGTGCCGGAGGAAATGCATGTCCACGTGTGCTGCCTGCGTCATGGCTGATGCGGCCCATTAAACCAGATATTCATGCATCCCAAGAGTGTGGAATGCTGCCGGATGTGGATGATGGGCGACAGCAATCGATTGTTTAGGTGCCTCCAAGTCCTCTCGCAGAGCTGCAGATCTCTTGATTTGATTTCACTGTCATGGCGCACTGTCAGGCAGAGGGGATACAGCCCTGCGCGTTTCGGGCTTTTATTGGATTGAATCGCGTATCAGACATGGCTCAGTTTGATAATTTCTCATTAGGCTACCAAAAAGTGTGCCGTGTTCTGTAGAACTTACATGATGTTATATATTTTAGTATAACAACAACAGGTTCTTACCAAGTTCAAGGCTGATTTCCATAATTATTTATGCAGATTTGTTACATCTGGAATGGAATGTGAATGCTAAAGTATCATCGACGACTCAGCTTTAAACTGCCAGCATATCCTTCCGGATTTTTCTACATCACATGCCAAGATTCTTCTGCTAAATCCACCTTCACTGTCTCTTGTTTCTTTCGGCAAGTTCAAGTCATGTCTTACCTGTTTTCTAATTTGTTGGCTTACTATCCTTGTATTAACGCACTATGCTCAATGATTTTAATTAATTCCTAGTAATTAATAAACGATTGGCTGACCTGACACCTTTTAAAGATTCGTGTCCTGTTATCAAAATATTTCCATGTGGTAGTGCAGCAAGGTGATGATGGGGGAAAAAAACCTTATAATGTGAAGCCTCAGCACCGTCACAGAAATAACAGCCTGTAGGCCAGTAGAAAGGGAATAAATACAATAGAATAATGATATTGTTCTACGCCTCTGCAGTCAGCTGGCAGAATAGGAACACATATCCAATCCAGTGTTTACTCGATGAATTGAGATGGTTGGACAAATAAGTTAAGAAAATTAATTTATGCATTTTTCAATTGCTGGGTATGAATCATAACTTGAGCAGTTCTTCATGCGGAGCTGCTGGAATACATTTATTGAGGAGGTTCTGCTTCAGCTTCATACTGCAGGATATGAGCTACCTTACCGATTTGACTCATAGTTAAAACCAATTACAGACAACACATTACTCATGATTAGGAAAACATATCATGGAGGCAATGTCAACAATTACTCAAGCATTGCTATTGTTTTAATAATCGTGTTTTTCTAAGTTGCAGCAGCATGGCCTCACACTATGAAAGTTCTTTAAGATGAATGTTAACAATTCTTCATGAGTCTGTCATTCCATTTCCTCCCCGTGTGTGTGTATATGTGTGTATGTATATATATATATATATATATATATATATATATAATATGAGAGAGAGATATGTGTGTGCATGTATACATATGTATAGATATACACACACACACACACACACACATGGGGAGGAAATGGAATGACAGACTCATTAAGAATGCATCGCTTCAGTGCATCGCGGGTTTTTCAAAAATATTAATCGAAAAATATGGAAATTAAGGAAAAATAGGAAAAAGTTAAGGAAAATGCCACAACGCAAGGCCAATTATACAAAAAAAAAACCCTCAAACAAAAACAAAAAGACCAACAACCCAAAACCCCCCAACAAAACTACTTACATTTTTATGTGAGGTGCACATCGGTATGTTTGTATATTTATATTTTATTTACATCTTATGCATTATTTTTGAATGTTTAATTGTTCTTCTAAGCATGTATAGTGTTGAATATATATTTATTGATATTTACACATCTACATGTACGTATACGTCAGTCAGCGGGGTCGATTCAGGGTAATCAGCAGTCGAGCTGGGGGGGGGTTCTCGGTCCCCATTAACCATGGAAAGTGAGTATCCCTGTATATTCATTCATTCATACATTTTCTGAACCACTTAATCCTAATTAGGGTTTCAGGGAGGCTGGCACCCATCTCGGCCAACTTCGGGCGAGGGCAGAGTACACCCCAGACAGTTCGCCAGGCCATCACAAGGCGGAAACAAACTGACAGCTATACAGCTTCTCTTCAGCGATAGTTTTTTTTACATGATCCTCCCACCATAGACAGTGAGAGACATGGTCGGCCTTTGATAACCCAGTTAGCTCCACTGGGGCGACAGTGACAACCTGTTGAGAGTGGGGCTTGAACCTCCAACCTTGAGATCAGTGATCAGCATCTTGACCACCTGGCCACCATTTATACATATATATATATATATATATAAAATGCATAATATAATAAACTGTAGTCATGGAATCTGGAGTCAATGGTTATGTCTGTTGCCCACACGCTGCTGAGTTGATGCTGACTGGTTGTTATGTATTGCTGAACTGCATGACAATGGTTGTCAAGGATCATAAAACCTGTCTATACATTCCATAATAAATAAACACAACTCACATACAAGAGGGAAGCATGGTGGTGGAGAGGTCGGCATGTCCATCTCACAGTGAGAAGTTCCTGAGTTTGATTCCCTGGCTCACCAAGGGCATTTC